>CM077817.1:32137500-32737500 GCA_039764185.1 Tamarix austromongolica
TCCCCACCCTTATGCTAGATACTCTGCCACCAAGCATCAACCCTTCTACTGAGGTAGTAGACAACCACGTCTACCCTTCTGTCTCCCGAGCAACTATAGGCTGTGAAATTCTTCTCCATGTCTCAGACCCACCATTCCATAATATTAGGGTCCTCCTGACCTTTGAAGATGGGTGGGTGATGATGTTTGGCCCTCCTAAGCTAGTTCTTTGGAGATGATATAGTTTTAGGCACCGATGGAGGTTGAGGTGCTAAGATCCGGCCTTCCATATACACTCCTATGGTCTCTATGAAGGATTTGATGCGTTCATAGTGGTTGTTAATAGCCATAATATCAGGGTCCTCCTAACCTTCAAAGATGGGTGGGTGATGATGTTCAACCCTTTTAAGCCAGTCCTCCAAAGTTGGTGTAGTTGCAGGCACCAGTGAAGGTTGAGGATCTCGAATCTGGCCCTCTATATACACTCCTATGGTCTCCATGAAGGTTTCGATGCATTTGTAGTGGCCGTTAGTGGCCATCACATCCTAAAGACTAAAAGAAGTTAGGCTAAAGTTCAGGCCATCGAGTACTAAGACTCACACAAACAATCACAAGTTAATTACAACACATTCCTAACCCAACTCTAACTCACAAACATCCAAGTTTGGAAATAATCAAGTTTATCAAAAGATATAGAAAAGAAATTCAATTCAAGGCCATCTGTAAAGTAAAAATGCCTTAGTAAAAATCTTGTGGTATCAATTTTTAAAATTCTTAAAGATGGAAAATCTTTAGGAATCATTAAAATACCAACCTATAGTATCAGCTTAATAATTGTTTAAAGTAATGCATTTTTAGGAAAATGCTCTGATACCAACCTATAACACCCCTATTTTTCACGACCAAAAAAATTCATTAAAAACAGGTTGCAGAAGCAGAAAATGCTTTAAAAAATGGGGTGTTACCGCTGTACCTAACATAGGTTAGACATCCACCACCTACCCTATAGTATATACAAGGCTAAATCAACAAAAACAATGACCTTAATAGGTTTCATTCAAATTATTACAAGTACATTAAAGTACGAAAATTTGAAACATGTGTTGGGGCACGAGGCCCAAAACAAATACCATGGTCCTCCATAGACACCATCAAGACCTTCTAAATGTCCTTACACACAACCCCAACCCAATAGAGGGAGGCCTTTTACTATCCATCCCTGAAAACTTGCACAAGGTCCTCTACTCATGGGAAGGAGCGGGCGGCCGAACAAATGGACACATCAGTACATTACATACTAAGTAAGCCAAGTTGCTCCTTCAATGTATACATGTATACCAGTTTATCATACACAATATAGATCGCAATAAGCATTACAATAAGGCCATATATATACTAAAAGATAAAATTACATGAAGTCATGCTATTATGCATAATTCCAACAAGTAAAGTACTTCGTGAGTCGATTCACCACCTTTCCATATAAGCATGTACACACTTTACGACAAGGAGAAGCAAACAACCTCTAGGGTCGGTCCCAATTAACCAAATCTTCAAGTTATGCCATTAATTCATTTATATAAGAGATAAGTGAGTCAAACCATCAATATTTCCATCCATAGTCAAGTTGATAGGTCCACCATTTGATAAGTGTAATAACTAGATTTACTCATTTTCAGTCGATTATACCATTATTTCCATTCTTACCAAATATTATCCATTCTCTTAATCATCATTTACATATGATCAATTAATTACTTAATAACCATATTTTATTATCATTGAGTGATGGGCTGTGCACCCACTTCATGGTCTCACATTGTAACACCCCCAATTTTGCTACTAAAAATTTTCGTTTTGCGGAAGCGTTAATTATAAAATCAAAGGGTGTTACTGCCACACTCAGTCTAAGTCTGACATCCTCTACTATTCTTATACTAAGTGCTAAGGCTAAAATATTACTTTACTTAAATAACATTATAACAAAAGTAGGATAGAAATTTCATTACAAATTACATTGTCCTAATAAATACAAAAGATCAAGCAAAGAGTTGCAATATAACAAAGGGAAATAGCAGGAGACTTAAGAGTCCACGAAATATCCAGATTAAAAGAAGTTGGGGCGAACACCGAATAGTCCTAACTCTCAACCCTCTATTTGCAGTCGTCATACATTACTCTCAAAGTAGTCCTGCAAGGTAAAGGTTGCCCGTTGAATAGGTAGGGGACCACGAAACGAAACCCATCAATATTATGGTACTACATAATCTTTTATACCAAACTAATATAAAAAACGAGAATGGAACACATGCGAGCATACAACTAACATGTACAAGATATTTAAGTATTCATACGAGGATTGATATACAGTAATCATTTAGATATTCATATGTTATTAAGATCACATACTACTCATTTTTATTTGTCTAAAATAACTAAAAGCTTACCAGATGAACATACCAGAGATGCTCTCAAAAATAATTATTAGAACCCAAACTCCGGCATAACAATCATAACATTCACAAAATAACTCCTATCTCAGCATCAATCCCAAACAAATTCATAAAATCACATGTATGTTCACAATCTTCTTTCGCTCTCAATATCATGATCCACTCTTGCTATTTTTGTGTTTGATGAACTAGTGGCCTCTTCCTTCCCAACCCCCACACTTCCTAAGGTTCGAGATAAGGATATCCCTCAAGAAGCCACCTTCCTTGCCTTCTAAAAGAATCATCCCTCTCATACACCCCATAGACCTTATTAACTCCTCCTCTACTCTTGCTATTTTTGTGTTGGATGAACTGGTGGCCTCTTCCTCCCCAACCCTCAAACACTTCCTTGAGTTTGAAGCTTGGATCTCCCTCGAGTAGCCACCTACCTTGCCATCCCTAATAACCAGTCCTCTCATGCCCCATATGGACTACATTAACCCTTCCTCACCCTAACTTTTCAAACTGGCATAACCAGAGCATGCTAACTCCTTTAATGCCATACCCACCAAGACCTCCTCCTCCCTTGAACCACGCATTTCCTCAAATCTACTGCATGGCTGTTAGACTACCTCGTGCCATCCTATTTTGAATGGAGATCTAGGAGGTTGTCCCTCTTCCTCCTCTCATGATAGCCCTACTGGCCGATTCAACTTCCTACCCCTCGACCCAATAGACAACACCGCAAACCCTTCCCCTTCCACCTACAAACAAGGCCTTTCCCTTTCCCCACACAGTCCTAACTTAGAGCCCAAGCCATCAACTCCTATACACACCTCCTCCTGCACACCACCTTTGCTAAAAAATAATGCCTCCTCACCTAAAATGGAGTTTTAAAGGGAAAGCCAATCGAGATCTTTCGCTGACAACAAGCACTCCGACCAACCTTTGGCACTGACTTCCTTACCATTCTTCCAAGGAATGAAATTTTGTCCTACCTCCTTAGTCGCCTTTCTTGAATGTCCTCGATGCGTGGTGTATCAACCAAAATTCTTGTTACTTCCATAGAAGTGTTGTAATCTCCTTCATTTTCCCAGCAAACCCATCGTCCTCAAGGAGCCGCTAGGGACCTCAAAACATCCTCCCTCCATGCAACCAGGGCCAAACCCCTAACCTCCACCCAAGTACGACAAAGAACATATGCATCTTCTAGCCTCGAACTCCTCACCACCAAGAGTTTGATCAAACAACAAACTACCTTCCTCCAATGCTTTACTACAATCCTCATTCGAATCAAAGGTAATAATATACTTGTATCTACCAAAATCTTACCTTAGTGGCTACTCTCCAATCTTACAACAATGGTGGAACAACAATATCAGGCGGGAGAACTTGGAAAGATTTGACCACCACACTTCTTTCCATTCAATCCAATGCTTTCTTGTCTTCTTGCAGGTGTAGCTTTCGACCTTCCACCTGCTAGTCTTGATAATTAGAGCTGGCTTCTTTAGAAACCATGGCAAAGGATTAGGAGTACCTAAGGGCTAGTTTCCAACTTCCATGCTCCATCTTTCTCCTAACAACTCTGGTCGTCATTTGAGCCCTTGGCTTGGATTTATTTTCTCACAAAAAGTCTAATCCCGTAAATTAACATATTATTGATCTTTCTCACCACCTCAACAGCTTCACGTTCTCTTTTGAATCTAATGAACCCGAAATGGAGGCTTGAATGCTTCCTCTCCTTCCTACTAATAAAGATATCGACAACACTTCCAATCATTTCAAATACTTCTTAGACTTCTCCTAAGGTAATATCCTTAGTGAGGTTGTCAATAAAAACAGTGAAGACATATCCAACTTCATGTATGGAGGTTGCAAGTGATTAAGGCCACAACAGTGCAGCTCCACCATGCTTAGACTTGTGGAGATCGGAATCGAGTTTATTTCGATTAATAGGGTAGTTAGGTTTGGCAGTTTGAGTGAGTTTGGATTGAGAATTGGTAAGGTAGATAGGGATGAGATTAGGATTGAAAGACTTTTGCATGATTTACATGGTTTCATACAATATTTAATGTACAGTAACAAACAAAAAATAAATTTCTTAAAATAAATTTAAGATAATATGATTTGGGTGAACAAAAGTTGAGGATTCTAGAGAATTTTTAAAATGATTGATCGATTGTTACTAGCATTTAGCACAACGGATGTAATGAGATGATGCACCAAGAAGTGTAAATATCTCAAAAATTCCCACCCAAGTGCTTATCTGTGTTTGGTTTGATTTCCATTACATAAAGACCTTAGAGTAAACCAAGCCTCTCCCTCACTGGCAGCAAAATTTGATTTCCATTTGTACAGCTCCAGTAGAATGCACCTGCTGACATTAAATCTGTTGCGCCAGAACCAAACATGCCAGCAGCCCATGGCGAAGATGTCGCCCGAGGTGTATCACGTGGGGTTCCGGGACCTGCTCTTTACGAAATTGGCCCAAATCCAGTTCGGTGGAGGAGCCCTAATAAAGGTACTCTTGCTCTTCGGTTGAACCCAACATCCAATCGGACGATCTCTAAGGGCATGAAGCACACTTTCCTGCCATCTAATAATGTTCCACGGCCATATAGGATCTTTTACATACCACATCACACTAGCATTTTTGTAGTACATTAAACCGGAAGTGCACACCCCAATGTACACTATCCTATAAATCAAAAACATAATTAGTTATAATTCTCAAGTATAAGCAGAGCCAGATACTGGTTCATAAATAAAATAACACACGGAAACTGATTTTGAGGATCAACACTCCGTACAAATTATGTGCTGCTAAGCGATTTCTCTAATAGCAGTAATGGAGCTGGGGTCCCCGAACAATTTATGTGCTGCTAGTTCATCATTTTAACAGAAATTTTCAATTTTCAATCCCTGTTGAGGGTCAGGCACTTTTACATAAAATATGCCTCATAGATAAACTGAAATTACGCGGTTCATGAACTCAAGCGCACCTCTTCTGTACATCATATCTGACCTGCAACCTGTTCCATGAGCACGAGTACGAGATAATAAGCAAAAGGCTGCACAGCTTCTCCGAGTCCTTCCAAGAGGCCTTTTGCTACATCAAGATCTAGGCTCTAGCAAAGCAATACTGCTATTGAGTTATTCCGACTTCCATGCAAGTCTCTGACAACATGAGGCCTACAACATGAAAATACATACCAACAAATGGAACCGTAGGAAAATCTTTACGGTCCCCGAAAGGTGATTCTGTTTCACGACCACGAGCATAAAAGATTAAATAGTAGCATTACAAGGGCAAGTTGGAATGAGCAGTAAGAGAAAGTAGAAAGAATAACTGAATTCAAACATAGTCACATCTTCATCAAAAACCACACAACTTTCTTGCAATCGGGAAATGAATTAAATCGTTCATCTTCTATCCAAGATGGATGGCACTTGAAAATGGCGTAGGTACGAACACGCTATCAATGAAGCACCAGAAATGAAAATGAGAGCACATCAGGCATCAGGCTATTGCTGTCACATTTTCTCAAGGTCGAGGTATTATGGATTTTCTGTATCCCCGGCCACATTGTCATGTCACCTGCATCAAACTACAGAAATCAAGTCACTACAGCAAAGATTGCAGAGAGTGCGAATGTCGCACCTGGGCCCCTTCTAACTGGAACTCAGGAATAACGTGTGTGTGCGCGCGCGCACATACATACAATGGAACTATAGTCTACGAGCCTAAACTCAAAAATAAATAAATAAATAAAAGAAGAAGAAGAAGAAGAATGAATGAATATAACATGAATCTAAATCAATTCGCATCCGTGACATAAAAACATTCCTTCTTAAACCCCCAAGAAAAATAAATAATGTATAAATGCTGGAGCATTCTCAATGAAGTTCACCACGAAAACACTCGAGTAATAAAATTATTACTTTCCAGAGCAACAAAGTGTAAAAAGAACTTTTCACAGGGTAAAGATTTTCTGAATGAAATTTACCACACAATTGAGATTCACAGTAGTCTATATCGAATGCCCATCAATGTAGAAGCAACGAAAGCAAAAGAAACACTGGCCAAAGATCAAGATAACAGCAGAAGCTCGAATTATATTAAATGCTAGCAAAAGAAATTCCCGAGCCAATGAAAAGGACAAGAAGACAACGACAGTGTTGCTATACGGTTTTGTGGATTTCATTAATTGAATGACAAGAAATTATGTCAGTAAATGATGCATCAAACAGATACGACTGAGGCGCAAGTTGATTGGTATTTATTAATAGTGCTTCAGATTTCCTACTGGTCATTTTATGGTGTCCCCGCTTGCTGTTTTTCTTCACTTGGTTATTTACTTGTTTACTCTTTATCCTAAAGGCAAGGGAAATCTCAACGTATCGGAGGTGAAATATCAATTCCGCAACTAAATCCACACCATCTCCCAGTTGAAGAAATTTTAGATTTGAAGGCCCAACAAGAGCCTGCAAATCTACAGTTGGGCAGATAGAGGCAATCGTACCATACATTCAACTGAAGAACTTGGGACTAGATGACCCTACTTTGGGACAGAAACTTGGGAGCAACAGCTATTTGAGTGGGATCAACTGGAGGATTTTATTTTTCTGATGTCTATCTACAAAACCCTTGTCCTATTTAGTACAAAATTCTTACAACTTTATCAGTAAATTCAATTATCATAATCATTAATCAGTATAAAAGATCATAATGCCAAGAAAGGCGATATTTGAAGACGAGTGCTGACCACAGGAAATGAAATTTGAGCCGAACAATTTACCAAACCTTATAACTCAGCTTATCAGCTAAAAATGATAGTGAATGGAGCAATATTATTCACATTTCAAATGTAAAATAGATGTATTAGCGTTAATTATGCCTATACATCTATTTTTCCTCTGAACCAAATATATCAAAACGAATATTTAGATGGATTGATTTGAAATGGTGGACACAACACAAACAACAGGTGTCAGGAAACACGGGCATGTTGCGTTGGTTCATATTGGAGAGCGCAGACCAAGTCGCGCCATCGAAGGGTGGCCGGTGTAGGCCATCCATTGTCGCTAGGCACGGCCCATTTCAACGGGAATTTTCGTTTTTCGTACATCGTCTATCTTGTTCCACGTATCCTGTATCTTTTGTCAGTTATAGCACATCATGTTATGTTAGCCTATGGAAGAGAAACCTTTAAATTCTTTAGGAATAGGAAGGACACAACAAATCTATGTCTAAACCCTAGATATGGGGGAAGAGAGGAGAGTGATATGAAGAAATAAAGTTTTTGATTTGAAGCTTCAATATTGCACCGTGAGTCTTCAACTTCTCAAGGGGAGAACACAATGAAGAGTGTTTTTTCAATTTTTATAATGATTGGTAGAACAGTAAAATATAAGTTTTAGTTTCCAATTCTTAATTTTGTTGATTATTCTTGCATAGCTCTTAATATGTTTGCCTCTCAATTGTTGATATCACCTTTGGAAGTTTAGCTTGTACGCAGGTCCAGTCACTGGGAAAAGCTGACGCGTTTAATCTTTCAAGCATGCAAAATCTCACTTGCAAATGAATTTGGCTACATACCACGCAAGGCCGCTCGAAAGTCTAAAGTTGATCTATGTACTCCTCGTTTGGGGTTTCCAAACAAAGTGAAAAAGAAGAAAGAAATTAAAAAAAAATCCAATGATGTTAAAATACTTGTCGACAAGGTAGTTATAAACTTACAGCTAGTTTGGTTGATGGGATTAAAATGGTGGGAATGGAAATTTAGGGAGGGATTTAAATATGTTATTATTTGTTTTGAGGGAGTGGGAATTAAAATGGGATTGGGAATGGGATTTGAGGATGTCTATTCCCACCAATTTATTCCTTGAGGGGGGTATGGTATTATAAGGGTGGAAATTGGGGTAGAAAATAAAAAGACCAAAATAACCTTATATTATGTATAATATTGTATTAATAATATTAATTATAATAATAATGATGATGATGATGATTATCTTTATAATAATTATAAATATATTATAATTATCATTATAATTATTATCTTTATTATAATTCTAATTAGTATAATAATTAATTATAATTAAAAATATAATAAATATAATAATTATAATGATAATTATAATAATTATAATTAAAAATATAATAAAGATAATAATTATAGTAATAATTATAATTACAATAAAGATAATCATAATTATAATTATTAGTATTATTATAAATATTATTTGATATAATAATAATAATAATAATAATAATAATAATTACTATTATCTGATCTGATTGTATCGAATCAGATCTAACCTGATAGGATATTATATGATCTATTATAAGGAAAATAGAGTTGAATAATAGAAAAACATAATAATAATTGGTTATATATATATATATATATATATATATATAACTATAAATATTATAAATATAAGAAGGATATTTTTGTAAATTTATGACTATATTTGCAATCCCATTCCCACGTACAAAACATAGGAAACTTTTATTCCCAAGTTAATCCCATCAAATACCAAATATGGGAATGGAACTAAATAAACCAATTCCCACTTCCTAATTCCCATTCCCATTCCCACTCTTTAATTCACAAACTCTCATTCTCATTTACCAAACAGGCCGTTAGGGTTATCCGAGAACAAGGACGGGTTCTTCTTGCCTAATTTTACTTATTTGATTTGATCCTTAAGAATTTGAAAAACCTTGACGTGTTGTATGGTTATTATTACTAATAAAATTTCTCTCTCTTTTTTTCTGCTCACTCTTAGTTTAAAAAAAAAGGACGAGAACCAAAGGCGTTAACAAAATCAGCTATCCTAAGGTATAATTATTTTTTCCCGCCCAAAAATTATGCTGCAACTAAATTAACATAAGTTTTCCAAAAAGTCTATTTGTACTGCAGTAAACATAGGTCAAACCAGGTGCGTCCGTCTTGGTCTGACAGTCCACATCCTTCACCCCCCAGCTGTTAGTCGAGGGGCTCCACAGTTGTCCGGTGCATAGCTCTCTCACCCATTTGTGTCATGTCACAAATAAAAAGATCGAACCAAATTACCCACCAGGCTTCTCTTGCAAACAATGGTCAATACTAACAGACCAACAAGATGTAAAGATTTTACCATATGCTAGTGTCACTGTTATAAATGTCCCTCCTATATTATGAACGGAAGATTAAATGGGGATGTTTAATGTGGAAGTTTAATGGGGAGATTTAGAGCAGATTAATAGAGAAAATTTAAAATTTCTGAATGAAAGAGACGAAATGGAATGAGGAGGTTAAGTTTCGACATTTAGTGCACTTTAATGGGCGTGTACTAATTGTGTTAAAAACAAAGCCATCTCTATCAATAGAAGGGCTGATTGATGATGAAAAAAAGTGCAAATTCATTTTATAAACATATGTAACACACAGGGAAGCTTACTTTCGACCCAAGGCATAAGCAGCCTCTTTCTTTCCCCAAATGATGACCAAACGACCTTTGATCAAGACAAAATTTTAGAATGTTGTTCCAATCACCATGGGATTCAGATCCAACGATGGAGATGTTATTTGAAGCTCTCTAGCATGGTAAATTCTAGCCAACTTTCTTTTTATACGAATTTGGTAAAAAGTATGTAATTGGTGTTCAAATATAGTTTTATCTTGATTGTATGGTGTACCCACTTAATAATTGTTGAAGATGTTAGCTTACAATCTCGTGGTTGTTTCCCCCACATCAGGTTTTTCTTTACATTGGGTGCTTTATATTTGTGCATTTTAGCGATTCTTGTTAATGTCTAATTGTTGAAGTATTGCTTAATACGTTCCCAACAATAACAGTATTTTAATCTTATTTTGAATGCCTATAAATTATGGAAATAGAGTTCTATTTCTAATGGAAGGTGCTTCATGGAAGAGAGTTATCTCCTCTATTCATTCGGGGGATAATTTAGGGTCTCTTAAGATTACTACTTCAAGGAGAAGGTGGTCTCTGTGGGTTGATATTGTTAGAAATGGGAAAGGAAGTCCCATCCTGAGTACCGGAATGAAAATCAAGATTGGGGACGGTAATAGAGTCAGATTTTGGCATGATAATTGGACGAGTAAAGGTCCCTCGAGGAACCTTTTTCCTAGATTCTTTAGCATTTCAGAGCAGCAGGAGAAAAAGGTGGCAGAGATGGGAAAGTGGGATGGCTCAAGGTGGGACTGGAACCGTGGATGGCGAAGGCAGCTTTTCGGATGGGAAGAAAACTAAGTGTAGCAGTTGCAGGCAATGATTCACCAGCATTATCTGAGAAAGGATGAGCAAGATTCCATGGTTTGGAAGCATGAAGCCCCTGGGATTTTTTCAGTAAGATCCTACTGTCAGGCGCATTATCTGTCTTTCGCCGGGAATGAGAGGATCCCTGAAACGGTTAATCTAATGTGAAGCAATTTAGCGCTCCCGAGGTTTAAGCTCATAGCATGGTTCGCGATTCAATAGAAGCTCAACACGAAGGAAAGGCTAGCCAGATTGCGAATCATCGATATAGGGGACGCCATGTGTCCTTTGTGCAATTCCGAGTAGGAGACGATCAATGACCTCTTTCTGCATTATTCTGTGACAGGAAAGGTGTGGTATGGGATTTGCGATTGGGTGGGTTACTTTTAGGTGGCACCTAATACAGTAGAAGACAACGCTACAGCTTGGATAGGAGCTTCCGGCAAGGGATTGAGAGGGGGGATTTGGCAAGCGGCCTTCTTTGCTATCATGGGCACTATTTGGGAGTTCAAAAACAAAAAAGTGTTTGACAAGGTTGATGTTTAGTAATTCTGTCCTAAGATCTCTACAATTAAGTGTGCTAGCCATGGAGCAATTTTTTGGATAGGTGACCCTCCTTGAAAGTTTAAAAAATTTTCTAAAAATTTCAGAGGATGCGCATAAGTGATAACAAAATACGTGAAAAGGACTCGTGTTTAACTGTGGGGATAGCCAATCAATTCAAAAATGCTCCGGGATAGCCCTTGCGTGGTTATAATAACTCAGAGTGTTACACACTCAATGGCCCATATAGAGAGTGGCACCAATGAATGTGATGGTGGAGGCGTAGGTAGTGATGACGATAGTGACAAGAAGGTTGTGGTGGTGGAAGTGGCAGGTAATGGTGATGGCAACGGTAATGATACATAAGTAATCAATGCTGACTAGCAATCAACCCATCATAGAACCATGATAGGTTAGATTCAATTTTATAATTGACAAATCAAAACTGTCATGGATTAGATTGCATGCATTCATGGGTTATAATGGTTGAAAGTATGATTGGGTTGTTCGTTCAACTCATTTGAATGCCCCAAATATTTTTAGGTCTAAAAATGAAAGAAGCATGGCTGCTTATTTATTTTTATTTTTTTGGTAACATCCAAAAGCAGTGGAGGAAGGTTGCAAATGCATCACAAAGGAAGGTGATTCGAGTAGCGGTGGGTAGGCTAGTTGCTTTTGCCTTGAATGGAGTAAGTAGTTCTAAGGGAATATAAGAATCTTGAATACTTTAAGAGTTGGTATAAAAATAAAAATACATAGCCACATATACGTAGTGATTTATAAAAGCACAAGCGTTTGTAAGATTACCCAATAAAAGGACAAGCATTTGTAAGGACAAGCGTAAAAAGTGAATTTTTGGTAAAGACAATAAATGTTAATTTTAAAGTAATAATCACTGTGTACTTCTTCACCAAAAAATGCACATTTAGGAAAGGAATTATTATGCAATTGTTCCGCATTCCCTTTCAAGATAGACATTATATAGTAGCTTTCCCCCATAATCTTCAAATTCCCTTTAATTTTCTTTCCTTTAACCAAATAGAAAATTTACCCTCATAGTTACCTCGCAATACAGAGAGTAAAACTTGTAACGAGGTTTATCTCCACCACTACAACCGTCCTCCAGGGTCGTTGTCGTAGTTCTCTTTTTGTTGTCATTGTTGCCATCATTTTTCTTACTTTAGATATGCTACATTTTACTTCTTTCTTGTTCTATTATGTGTGTTTCCATTTCTTTGAATATGAGTTTTAGTATCAATTTTTGCTTTCTAAATTTTAATGTGTAATGTACCATTCGATGTAATGTGGTATTAATTTTGTGAGCAAGTTATGTTGTTACATAATGTATAAAACATGATGGTAGTTTTTTCTTTCAATATGTGTAATACTTACTAAAATCGTAGGCTAGTTAGCAGCCATGGTTAAATATTGAGTAAAAAAAGGAGATGGTAGTTTAGAAATAGTTTCTAACTTTTTCCCTAACATTCTTTGATGAACCAAGTGTACTGATTTGTATGGTGGTAATGGTGGACGCTTGACTTAGATAATTGACTTAGTTTACTTAATTTTATTTTTTAATATAGGATTGTATCTTCGATACGTAAAATTAGGCTGTTTAGAGATTATATCATTGATGTTTAGAACCTTCTAGGTTGTTGTTGAATATACTGAAGATGTTTCATGGATATTTTATCCATTTATAGAATGTGACAACATGATAAGAAAACAGGTCAACAAAATAAAAAATAATCTCTATCTGAGGAATTGATAGGGAATTCCACTTAGATGGATATGCGGTACTACAGATATGGGCTTTAATAACATCATTTAGATAATGTTTTCAGCCCTATCAATTTCCCAAAAAAATTGTTTTCAAATCTTCAAGATTAACTGATTAAGTTTACTCATTCTCTCCCACCAATTTCCATTTCCTATTTTCAAATCTAAAATTCATCACTTGTTCACTTCCTTCCTTCTTGGTGAATTCCCTTCCCTATTTTCAAACATGAAATTCATCCCTTCTCTATCATCAAGTTTAATCCTCTAGTTCAAATACGAAATTCATGAGTTGATGTTTGGCTTCAAATTTGAAGCTTCAGTTCATGATTTGAATTTCATTTCTTGTCTTTTGCTTCCCAATCTTTAATACTAAGACATAAACCCTACTTTCAAAGTCCCCTTCTCTCCCATGGATTTCCTGAAGAAACTATTTTCATATATTCAAGATTACCCAATTGAATTTACTCCTTCAAGTTTATTGTAATATCCCCAAGTTTGTGGTAGATCATGGAGGCTTAAAAGAATTGATATGACTACCTACCTATATTAACCAAGTGCACATTTTTTCCCCAAAATCCATCCATGAAAATTTTCATAGTTAAACATGTTTAACTTAAAATAGTCCAAAAATGGGTAAAACTATAGGAATTTTCCCAAGAAGAGTACAAATGAGGACAAAATGCACTAGAAATGACTTGTGTTCATCTATGGAATCAATTATCAATTCTAAAAAATGTTGCAAATAACTACTCATGACCAATGTGAGATGAATGGTATTAGACCAAAATCGTGATCTTGATCTAACTTTGGATGAGTCAGACAACCTCCTAGGGGGATATCAGTGGTTGAGGCATAATTAGGACATTACGTTCATTGAGTATGGGAGTATGTAGTGGATGATGGACTATTAAAATGATTGATATTACTACCGATATCAACAAGGTGTATCTTTATTTTCAAAAATCCATCACTTGAAATTTCCATAATTAAACATGTTTGGCTTGTAGTAATCCAATTATAGGTGACATCTTGAAAAGTTTTCTGGGTGGCTTGTGAGTCACTGGAAAAGGACTCATGTTGATTTGTGAGGTTGAGGTGTTACAATTACTCATTCCTTCCCATTGAATTCCTTGTTTTCGAATTTGAAAATTTTCCATTATGTCCAGTCAAGTTTACTCCTCTACTTCATATTTGAATTCGTATGACAATTTTTGGCTTTAGATATAAAGCTTTAGTTCATGATTTTAATTGATTCAAATACTTGTCAATTTCAGGTACGGTTTCTATTTGTGTTGTAGAAGTTGTATAGATATGGAATTCCAAGTATGGCTTCAATTTGTGTGTTGTATACATAGTTTGTGTGTCGTTATCAATTTCAATTCAGGTATGATTTCAATTCTAGTTTCATTTCCAAAACCAAAATTCTTGAGTTATGTTGTTGATGTTGATTAGTTCTGTCATTTGTTTTGTTGTTATTGATGTTGTTTCATTACTAGTTTTTTATTTTTCCAAATCTAATTCATTCCACATTTGTTTCCTTTCCAATTTGTCCATGGAGCTTGTGATATATGGTTTGATCAAGAACTATGAGGGTTCAACTCTCTCACATTCATTAATTCTGGCATTTGACGAGAAAAAAAACTTTCAAGGGGCTTAGATTTGAGTTTTTAATAACCAATATGTGAAAACCTAGACTTCAAATCCATCTAGGAGTGAGAAATGGATATTAGAAAAAAAAAACAATAGCTCATTTCCAAAGATGTTTACATTTAATGCTGATTTTTATTGGTTATCACATACTCTTCATAAATAGTGTCATCTTACAACTCTTACCACTGGTTGCACTTTCTACACAAAAGATTAAGATGACAAGAGCACCAGACAAAACAGTTGTGTGCATATAGTATCAACATATTTGCACATTTCAAGTGTCAGAAATAAAAACCCTATTTATGCATCAATGACATAATATATGGTGATCGAGCATATATTACTATTGGATTACACCACCTTTAGGATTCCTCTATTCGAATGTAAATAGGTTAATAGTCAAAATAACGTTTCTAGTAAGGAAGGGAGGTTTACAATGGTGTATCTTTCTAAATTGAGTTATACATAGGATTTATTCATATTAGCCTCACAAGTAATAATGGATAAATCAGGTTTATGGTCTTAGCAACCAGGAAACAGGATGACGACATAGAGGGAAAGAATGTTTTGACTACCAACTTACCTTTCTTATTCAACATTGACGATGTTACCAATAATAATTTGTGTACTTGAACTAGAGTTAGTGTATAAAAAGGGTAGATGCCACAATTTTAAAGTAATATAGATGAATGTTTATACTTAAAGTATGTAATTTTGTATATTGAACTTTAGTATTATATGTTGTATATTTTTTTATATTATTCCCTAATTTATATTATTGTGAATGAGATATTCATGTTTATTCGCCAATTTCAGGTATAACGTCTCAAGATGATACAATGAAAAAAGAATAGAAGCGAAAATTAGAATGACAAAGATTTCAAAAAACAAAGATAGTAACATAAGGTTGAAGGTTGAGTTTATTGTTGCGGGGTGGGGGGAGAGGGTAGGAATGAGTGTGTCAATTGTTGTTGCGCCAAGGCTCATTAACATGTTCCCATCACTTATCATTGTTGGTGTCAAGTCCCTAAAGATCTGAAGGATAGAGTGTGTACTAACACAATAATATGGTCTAAATTCTATCAAATATTGAATAAATCATTTATGGTATTGACAGTAGTTATTATTAGCATACTAATTAGTAACACCACTACCAAAACACAAATAGAAGGCGTCCGCATCTAGTAAAAAATAGGGTTTGTTCTAAAGGCTAGGGTTAATTATGTAGACTATAGACAATTGTTTTGGACTTATAACAACCGTCTCTAGTGTTTGCATATGTGGAAGACTATAGACAGTGATTTCCGGTTAAAATTGCCATATATAGATATGCAGAGATTATATAGATAATGGTTTTAAACTATAACCTTTACCTCAATCTGCCTTTTTTTCCCCCACTTCACTTTAACTCTGATCAATTTTTACCTTTTCCTATTTACTCAAACATCGAAGAGATAAGTTCTCACAGCGAGAACAACCTTTGCCATTTTTACCACCTTAAACCTTCTTCTCTAGTCAATGTCAGCGTTTTTTGTTTCTGCCTTTCGTTGTCATTATCTTATTTATGTATTTTTCTACTTTATTCTTGTTTAATTTACACATAAATTCAAATTTTCTTTTAAATATATTTGTTTGATTCCGCTCTTTAATATGTTATACACTGTTTAAAAGTGGTTCGGAGTGTTGCTTATTTTATTTGGTTGTAGAATTTTTCAGAGGTTTCAATTTTCATGTTTTGTGGCACAAATATTTTATATGCTTATTAGTTGTTTAATTGCTATATTTTCTCAGAAAGGAGGAAGCCACTGATCAAGAAGGTTGGTTTGGTTTGAATTTTTCATTAATGCTACCTTCATGTTTGTTGGAATTTTAAAATGTTGGCAGCAAAGCTAGAATTTTGAATTTTACTTGCTTGCTAGTGTGAATAAATATATAGTTTCATACAAGTATGACATCTCAAGATGATTAATGGGGAAATGTGCAAAAGGATGGCATCAAGGAATTACATTAATTATTGATGGGTGTATAGACGAAGTGTGTCTACCGAAAAGAAGTGACATTGTATTAGATATGTGAATGCCAAAGCTCATGCAATGGTTTCCACTACACTTCTTGACCGAAAAAAAAATTAATGATCTAAAGGAGAAGTTATGGCCGATATAAAGGTATGATAAGTATTTATATACCAATATATCATATATGAGCTATTTAAACTATATACTAATAATATCACTCTCATGTTTACTTTAATATGTCCAAAAACTGTAAGAAGTTTGTAGTTCAAAAGTATGATAAATCATGGAAAGAATTTAACTCTAATTTAGCATGTCTTTATAGAACTTACCTATCATAAATACCAAGAGATTATCAATCCGTTATCACATTCCAAAAATGGGCTGAGTTTGTAGAGTAAAAGTTAAAAGGAATTAAAGTAAGGAACAACTCGCAACACGTAATACACCTTAAACAATGCTTATAATCATATATATAATGATTTGCTATATAATTTGTGCATTGTCGTTTATGGAAGAAAACCTAACAAGAAAAAGAAAAAAAATGGTTATTCTTGCAAGAACTCACACGCCGACAATAATGCTACAAGAAAGGAGTTGGTAAGAAAATAAATAATTTAGTATATTAACTATTGTTATTTTCAAACTATAATAGTTTCCTGGATTTTTACCTTGATGCTAAAGGAGGAGGCAACGAAATGGGCACAAGAAGAAAGGTACTCCATCTATACCTCATACATAACTGGATGTGTACACGAGGGTTAGATTGGACGAAAAAAGGAGAAAGGCTGCCAATGGACCGACCCAACAAATATTTGATGAAAGTACAAGGTTTTAAGATTATCACTTTTAATATTATTTGGATATCATTTCTTATCCCTAATTAACTATAATCATTTCTCAAATAGGAGGAAGTCTGGGCAACAAGAATGGTGATGGCAAGTTGTCGCAAATAATGCCTCACTCAATCATTAGGGATCAAGGAACATGATAGTCAAGTCTGAAGACTGCCTCATGATGACACATTGTCAAAAACTATTGTACAACTCCCTAGTTCGAGTCTGAGGACTGCCACATGGTGCCATATTGTCAAAAACTTTTGTACAACTCCCAAGTTCCCACACTCTAAGGTAGATGTTCATCATCTAAGGACTAGAGTAGATACTTTAGGAGCAAGCCAAAAAAATTAGAAGCTAAGCAAGATCGGATGTGGTGAGAATGCAAAAGCTCAAGAATAAACGGACATATCAGCAATTGAAGTTATAGTGTCCACTCCTATAATCTGTAGTATTAGACCTATCCTAAAGTATATGAGGTAGTATACTCTACTTTTAGTGATTTTTTATTTAAAGTGTTTTTGCAGTTGAGATATATAAAATTAATAAAACTCTTGAATATTATATATAGGGTGATTATCTATGTGATTTTAAGGCATTAGAGAAATGAGTTATTTTTGTCCAAGAAATTTCTAATGTATTTGATAAAAGATTGTTGGAGGCTAATTTGACTCTCAACATCTTTAAAGTATATACATTCTTAAAGTTACCATTTTTAAAAAACGGTGAACATAATGTCTCATAATTTAGAGGAGCGTCCCTTGGATGATGATGTTATTTAGTACTCACAAAAACACAGTAAGATTATTAATAGAAAAAATAAATTAAATAATTTATTTATTATTTCCTATTAATCTCTTTTCCTTTTTTTTACTAGATTAGTAGCATTTTCGAGAGGAAGCTAAGTCCCAAAAAGCAATAAGAGAAGGAATAAGAAGAAGCAAGAGTAGTGTGGTGCACAAAGCATAACACACCTCTAATCAAATATAAAGTGTTGCCCCGTAGGATGAAGATGGTTTTTGATAATGTTTCGCATAATCCAAATCTGAGCATATAAATTGACATACTGCCACAATTTTTTTCCAAGACTTCATATTAACATATTTATAAGAATCGAGGACATACTCCATTTGTTGACTAAAGGTTGACTACAAATTGAGCATGTAAGTTATGTATAAAGTATAATTTCATTCAATATTGTCAAATTTTAATATGCAACTATACTACCTAATTACTAACATATAATTACCTAATTATTTTCTTATAGGTTAATAAAAGAAAGATTTGTCTAAAAAGAGGATAAGGATAGATTTGGATTCCTATGTCCTCAATTGATATCCTATAGGGAATACTTGAATGAAAAGTTGGAATATATGATCAAAGTGGTACAAACAACTCTGAATTGACATATTTTTGCCCCTTTTTCCTTTAATACACATTGGACTTTGTTTATTTCAATTCATTAAGAAGGATGACATGTTGGTTTGATCTACTAGATTTAAAATGGCATGAAAATCCATATGAAGTTATTGATAAGTAATTATTTTGTCTAGTTTTAAGAAATTTATTTGAGTTGCTTATTATTCTACTTTCTATTATTAATATGTCTCTATACATCAATTATGCCATTTAAGGTATATTTAGGTAAACACAGACATAGAGACAGCCCTAAATACCAATGGGCTCATATGAAGGCTTGTAACTAATTATTTTATATCTTTTCTCTGTTTTGAAGTTTAATATAGTTCCATCAAATTAATATGTACATTTATCTTAATGTAATGTCAAAAATAAGTAGAAAATAACAATCATCGCTATTTTGTCATGAAGTTTATGAGAGATATCATTGCAAATTTATTTATCACACACCAGTCAGTAAAGCATAAAGCAGTTATTGTAGGAACTGTCTTTGTAGAAATCACTATAGAAGCTGAAAGCACTAAGCAAAAGGACAAAGCATCTTTCAACTTTCAAGACAAAAGACAAGCTACTATTTGATTCACTCATATATATATACACACTTATTAATATTGTTACTTCAATTAAATATTAACCATGAAAAGTGTGATCCTTTTTTCCCTTCTTGGGTATATTAAATTCAAGAAATAACATTTTTAGATAGCTAGGCTATCAAGGACAGATAAGATTGACTAGATTTTTTTCTTTGACCACTAGCTTATGACTTGGGATGTAGGTAGTTATTGATTAATGTAGTTATATGCATGTATACTTGATTATGTGAAGGATACTTGGGATATACAAAACTAATGTTTGTATATTAGTTTCACATATATGTATGCAAGTTGTATATGTGGTGCTGGAAGTAACATTTATTTTATTTTAAAAAAAATAAGGCTATAGGTTGTGATTGTAAGTTCTAAAGAATTTGATGAGGGTAAAGATAATGGTTATAAGTTAAAATTAACATCTAAGGTGAAGTTTAAATAGTTGTAAGCTAAAACCGTTGTCTATTCCTTCTCGTAATTTTTTAAACATCCTTTTCATTTTTATTTTTTCGTACATAGCTCCATTAAAAACCAACGTCTATAATATAAACGGATGTTGGATGGCGACACTTTCTTATTTTTGACCGCCTTCTATGGTCATTTCCATAGCAGTGTAATATCAAATGCTTTTTGCATATCAAATTTGATAGGAAGAGTTTGATTAGTTGGGCTACCAAGTCTTAGATAGAGTGGAAGTCTAGGATGGTCAGGCATCATATGGAAAAAAGATGATGGCACTTATTATATTATGCCCCCCCAAACTGTGCCAACATTATCACCCTCTATCGATGCAATGAGTTTGTAAGATGGAGGATTTTTGGAAGAATTTAAGATACAAGCAACTCTCAATATTAAGCTTTAAAAATTCTTATCATACACTTCAATTTACATTTAGATGACGTTTTTAATGTGATTAAAGAAAAGCATACACATTCATAGGATGAGTTGCAAAGGTAATAGGGCCATGAGATAAGGCAATGGTAAGAACTTAATAGTTATCGGATAATTATTTTTATTTTTAAAAATCTAATATAGTTGATTCAACAAGAGAAAGAGAAAGAGAGGAAGGAAGAAGAAAAGAAGGATCAGATTCCATATGCACCTCCTACTCAAGTTGATGTTTAGATCCATGTTGGGATAGATGAGAAGAAGGTGATTAATGATCGAACACAACAAATTGTTGAGAAAATTGTAAGGTTTTGCTTATTCTAAATTCCCAATACATGAATATCATTTTTATCCTTTGTTGCAACCATTTATCATATAAAATATTTTGAAAGAGGAAACTCAATTGAGTACTTTTGAGGATAAAAGTCCAAGTGATGCTTTTAGTCGCTCATTAGAGACCCAAGAGCATCATGGGGCAAGTTTAATGAATGATTTATTGGTCAAATCTATCAAATGTGTTTGGATGGGACACTCGTTCTCACCTTTCAAAGGAAGAAAGTGGCTATATTAAGGAAAAACTAAGAGGATGGATGAACAAACCTCTTCACATTATGCATTTGTAGCCTTAACATCTGGTGGCCCTACTAGAGCTTTTCCAAATGTTGATGAGACAATATAGTATACTTTTTATTATTTTTTTAAAAAATAATTAACATTTGACTATTATAGAATTTTTGCTATTTGGTGGGTAGTATCCATATGGCATTGGACAATTGTGTGTGACTTATTTTCTTGCTCTTTTTTTTAAAAAAATATGAAACTTTTATTCATAAAAAAGTGCATATCAAATAAAAGAACCTAGTCTCACAAAAGTAACAAAACATCATGCTAAAAACCTTCCCCACCTTCTACGAAAATTTGAGAACTATCGATGAAGTCAATACCTAACTCAAAGACCTAGTCACCAAAAGTCTTGGGTTTGAATTTACCTTCGTCCATATTTTACACAATTATAGTGATTATGACAATTATATGGTGAATTTTTGTACTCACATTTACAAACTCCTTATTAATCAAAAATATTTAAAGATGTTGATCATGAACTAAGAACCATCATATCGAGGTACGATATTTTCTTATAAGGATGAATGAGCATCATGGGATGGCTCCACCTGAGGTTACATATTTACAGTCCACCATTTCATATTTCTCCTATTTGCTAACTAATGTTTTGACCACAACAAACCTCATGTTAATTTTTTTTTTATAAGAAACACATATGGGCGAGAAAAAATCACCATGTAACAATTATCATCAACTTGTACACTACAAAAAGAGAGGGGACTTGAACTTAAGACTTCCCATTTGCAAGTGTAATAGTATGTTTTCCATAAACCCTATTTAAGAATCTAAGTGTTAATTGATATGTTTGTGAACTTGATCACAGAAATAATAGAAAGGTAAAGTATGTTTAAAGTGTGATTTATGTGTTTAATATGGGGTGGGTGGGTATTATATTAACTAGGTTAAAATTGGTAGAAAATAAGGTTTTAGGGTTAGCGGCCAAACAAGGCATGTGGATTGGATCACCAAGCATCAATATATAGTAAGCGAATCCACGAGGCTTGGACAAACAACCAGCGATCAACCAAGCATTGTTGATTTATATTTTTGTTGCAATCTTCAATTTGTTTTAACTTATGGTGGCCATCCCTTAACCTTGTGGGTCTTCCTCCAACCTCACCTCACCTCTGATCATATTGTTTGTACTCTCCCTTTAACCAAGATTTTAGTCTTGAGTCATCTCACCTTATCTCTCACCAACTCTTGTACACACTAAGCCTCCATCACTCAACTTTATCATTCAAGTGTTGGTCAAGCGAGCTTCAAGTCCGTTCCTCCCTCTCTTCTCTTGCTGATTTCAATCCTCGCTCTCCCTCCTTATGCCTCTTTTATGTTATTCTTCATTCATTCATTCTCATCCATGTGCATTATGCTCTCTCCTTTCTCCTCCCTCTTTGAGTTTTCCCTAAGTGTTTGAATAACACTTCTCTTATTCTTCTTGTTGAGGAAATTGAGCCTCCACACCTCTTCTTCTTCCATTTATTTTGCTTGTTGCTTCTCTATTAATCCTTTATCTATCCCTATTATATTTTCTTTAAGTATAAGGATGTGAAATTAAGAAAAAATTAAAGATTTTCCATTTTTGTCTCTCCTCCTTTAGTGTGCCACCCATTGTTGGACATGACTTCTCTTTTTCTTTTCCTTTTTATATAGTTTGTTGTTATTCCTCATGTTAATTTATATGTTTTAGTTGATAACTTTAGGTTATGTGTTTTTAAGGAGAACAGTAAGTTTGGTTGAGGCCAGGTTTGGTGGCTCTTTACATATTTTATTTTATTTAAAAATTAGGTAATCCATATGCTCCTACTACAAGTGTGAAAATCATGTTGTAGTATGTTAGGGTTTTCTATTTTGTGCTTAGGTGTGATTTTCTACCTTGTGATTTTATGAATTATATGCATGTACTATATTTTGTTGTATATTTCATTAAATATAAGAAGACCATGTCATTTTATGTAAGACCATGTTAAATTTTTGTATATTAATATATGTATGATAACATGCTTGACTAGGGTAGAATGTAGTGAATTAGTATGTGTTGTGTGTATGTTTGGCCAAGGGCTTATTGTCCTTACCAAGCCATCTTCTTATGAGCTTGTCATTGAACCCTCCATATGATTTGCTCAATTTTTGATAGATAATATGATAGGTTTTAAACATGTTCAAACTTATTCATGCGCAACTTAAGATTTGTACGCCCTAGGAGCAAATGTGCCTTTTTGCTTGTGTCATGATTCTATTTTCCAACATGTATGTCTAGTAGGATAGTTTATGTTATACAATATCTAATGATTTAATCTAATATCTAAATTTATCCAATCTGAAAAATAAAATAACATATCTAACTTTTTTATTAAAAAAAAAATCAAATAGCCGATCTTATTAATAAAAAATCAAATAAATTAGATATCCAATATGATAACTACAAATAATATCCGAGCAAATAAATTATATACATATATACTAGTATTATTTATTTTTCATAAAATTTTATTATATATAAGCATGTGTGTGTGTGTGTGTAACTTGAAATTATATAAGTAAATTTTATATTTTTTAATTATTATCTTGACTAAATATTTAAATATTATCTAAATTTTAGAATTAATAATTGAATATAATATGATTTAAGACTCAAATCAAATCATTAAATCATATCAGTTCAAATTGGATCTATTATTATTTTTTAATTGAATAATTTTTATCCAATATTTTTATTTGGGGCTTGTTCTAAAATTTATTTATTATTAGATCCAAAATTTCTAATATTTAAAGCTTTTTACCAGATATTCAATCATTAGATATCTGATTCCTGAACACCCCAATTGTCTAGTATGCATTATATTATGTTAAATATGAAAAGCATGTGATTTAAGGTGAGTTAGATACACATGTTTAGGATTCTATGTGCTTAATTCAAAGTAGGAGCAAAATAGTGTTTTACCCATTTCTAAAAAAATTTATATTTATATTTAGTGGAAATAGGTTATTTTCAATGTCTTTTAACCTTTTCATAAGAATTGTGGAGTTATAATTAATTTTAGTTTTGAAATGGTTAAAATTAAGATAAGTAGGATTTTAATACATTTTGGTCATTTATGACTAAATATGTCTTAAAGTTGAAAATTTAGACATAGGAAAGCTTTAGTAGATTTTAGTTCACCTTAATGTTGACTATTGACTTATCTTTGACATCAACTTTATGGTTGACTTAAATAATTGAAATTAAAAAAAATAGTTAAATATGGAATTGTTCATTTATGTGCCCTAAATTTGATTAGCAATCACTTCAATAAAATACAAATATTTAAAATAGAAGATCTCAAACTTGGGAATGGTTAGACCCCTAAAAGATGAGGTATTAACCCTCAATTTTCAATTGGTGGTTTCATCGGATGCCTCGGCACTCCAACTACAGCCTTGTCTACTCTAATTAGTTTTAGAGAATATACATACTTAAGATTAGGTGTTATAAGATGGAAGGGTTCTATGTTTTCTTGGTGCGCAAATATGATCAATAAACTTTATACATATCCGGGTAGGTATTATGTTGTTTTAGTGCACCGGTATGACTAGTGTATTTTATATATCTCTGGATTATTCTTATTTCTCCTCCAATAATTAGAAAGGAATTGGTTTGATATGTTGATTTGGTAACTGCCTTAGTATACTACCCCTTGGCTCCTTGGAATTGGTTAGTATATTGATTTGGTATTTGCCTCCATGCACTACCCTTAGGTTTAATGGAATTGTTTGGTATGTTAGTTGGTAGTTGTCTTAATACATTACTCTTTATGTTTTTGAGTGGTATTGTGATGGTTATTAGGAATCGGCTTAGATACCGTTTAATATTTCCCCTTCATAGGATACTCTTGGTATAAATTGAACTAATGAAATGGTCGTAATAAGGTAAAAGGTGTTGGCATGATTAGCATATAGCCTTTGATGATCTACGTATTTATGGCATGATTATCATAGCTAATTAATGTATGGATCCCCTTGTCGTATTTATGCATGCTCACCATGTGTGTTACCTTCACTGTGTTCCATATGACTTTTGCATGTTTAGTGTTGCATAGTGGTGTACTCAATACCATTGTACTAACGGGTTCCATTTCATGGTCCCTTGTCTATTAAATAGACAATCATGACCTTGCAAGTTTTAGTAGCATCTTGGGTTTGGGTCAAAATTTTGTGGGGTTGTTTGCTATCTCTTGTTCAATTTATAGTTTTGTTTTGTTCTTGTTGTCACCTTTTGGGACACAAAGTTGTAAATTCTTTGCATATTGTATTTAAATCTCTCTTTTCTGCTCTAGTTGGTTTCAACATGTTTTTGTCTCAATCTTGAATAGGTGTTAATCAAACCTAATGTCTGCATTTGAGGTGTTTTGGCCTTACATTTGAAATAGGTTAGGTATTAATCATATCCCTTTTTGTATTTAATGTGGCATAACATGTGATATTTTGTATAATTTCTTAGTTAAAATGACATATTTAAAGTAGTAAAATTGGAGTATTATAAGTTGGTATCAAACCTCATCCACTAGGCTATGACTTTACCGGCAATTTGTGTGTTTGTTAAAGAAATTTTTTGGATTGATGGTTTGAGAATGAAAATGCAATTTTAGGGGGAAAAAATTTCAAAACAGAAGTGCTTTAAATTAACTTCTTCACAATTAGCTATTTTGAAGTTAGTTTACACCTTCAATTAATTAACAATAATTATTTAAGCTAATAATATCAAACACGTCCACACAAAGCGCTAAAGTTATTCACTAGTCAAATGAGTCAATGTAATATATTATTAGCCAACTGCTAACATAAGTCCATGTAATGAGTCCATGTATGCTAATTACCCGATAGGATCCTAACCTTATATCAAAGTTTTTTTTACTGGTACAATCCCTTCTCGTGGAAACATTACACCAAATTGATTTGAATTTCATCATCCAATAGTAAGTTAAGCGGTGTAATTCTTACTTTGATTGGTTGGTACTTTGGCTAGCAATTATTGATCTAAACAATAACTCTCAAGTTGAGATGAAGATGAAGAAAAACCTCTGAACATTTAATAGTAACTGAACTTATTATTACCAAGATAAAGCTCTGGCAACCTAACCCAATTTCGCTAAATTAAATTTGATTGCTGAAATTCCAATTTAAAAGGTAAGCTAAATTTTAGTAGCAGAAAAATGTTGATCTTCACTAATCATGAGGAAACCCTAATTAGATGAATCCGATTTGAAAATGCCACAAACAGGACACCAAGAGTCCTTAGGGCGATGATAATTTATCACATGAGCGAACCTACAACAGCCAATAAAGTAAATGTAACATTCATAGGATGCACTGCCAGAGGCAAAAAAGTGCGAGATTATGGACAAGTGTTGCTCACAGAGCCCCTAACTGACAAAATCCCATTACTGTGAAGAGACCTACGTGTGTTAAAAAGGAGCATATGGTTATTGGGTTTCTAAATCCACAATCAACCAATTAATTACATCAATATTTTAACAAGTAAATTTACTCTGACCGAACGATTTTCAACACTTGGCATTTGAAAAACGCACCCTAATATCCAAAGGGGAGGCAACCAACTAGAGGAACACTCAAGGAGACAGCCAACCAGCCGAATCCCACTCCTAAAAATCCATGCAGAAAACATAAACGACAAATTTTTGTTAATTAATTACTAAAATGGCCAGTAGTGTTGCATTTTTATGTTGCCTAGTGATTAAATATATAGTAGAAAAGTATAACATAGTACCATAACACGTCAATCAAAAACACAATGCAATCACCTTTTCAAGCACGACAACCGCACAACAAATCAAAAGCACCGAAAAGATAAACAAACATACAGACAGAAAAATGCCAGTAGGACACTACGTTAGTAATTAAGCAGAAATATTAGTTAAAACTTACTGGCTAAGAACAATGCAAAGTAAATACACTAACACAATATCGCCTAAAATTCACGAGATTAACGTAGTTAACTGAAATCAGGAAATAAATAAATAAATAAGAAGAAGAAGAAGAACTGAGACAAAAGAAGTGAACTTACCAAAATGGAGATAAATTTCGTCGATGAATATAAGCACTTGAGTGAAACTCAATTTTTTCCTTTCCCCTTCTGGTCTGACTGCTGGCGGCCTCCATCGCGGTAACAAAGTTGCAACCCAGGCGGGAACTGCTGCTGGTGGTGTTGGTGATTATGATGGTGGTGTTGGTTCTCCGCGGAAGGAGCCGCGGCAGCTGCCCCAAGGAAAAATGGCAAACTTGTTCCGTCTAAAGCAGGAAACCTCTGAAGTTGAGGATACAGAGATGGTGAAGAATTGGACTGAAGGGTCCCCCTATTGAAACCAGCTAGGCCTGAAGGAGATATTGAAAAGTTGAGATTATAATCATTCCCAGTTGCTGCTGCTGCATTTTGCACAAGATGGTCGGGAACAAAAGGGAACTGATGAAGCTCCGAATGATGATGATCACTGGCTGCAACAGTAAATGGTGAAACCATCATTGTCTGAGACATTGAGTTTCCTAACTGGATCTGCCCAGGAAACCCAGGCGAAGATTGATTCGGATTACCGTTATTGTTGTTATTACTACCATTGTTGTTATTATTATTCACACTCCCACCACCACCACCTCCTCCTCCTCCTCCTCCTCCTCTAGACGAGGAGGATGAAGACGACGACGCCATCGCTAACATGTTGAAGTACTCCATGGCCATAGGTGCAGAAGAAGTAATGGGCCACTGTCGGCCATTGCTGCCGTGATGAGCTGCTGCTGCTGGACTCGAGCAAGTAACAGCAGCAGTAGTATCAACATTTCCCATGCCAATACCAGCTGTCAATAGCTGAGTAAAAGAAGAACCACCGTGAGATAAGGGGTTAACATTAACATTGACATTATTAACAACCCTAGGCTCATTCTCTTTCTCTTTGTCCTTAGCTGCCCGTTCCCTCGCCCGTTCCCTCGCCTGAACACGTTTTTCAGAACGGGACCGGGAAAGAGATAACCCTGAGCCTTTACTCGTCTCAGAAGTACTACTGCAAGCAGATTTTGATCGCAAAGAACCTTGATGATGATGAGGTCTGAAATTATGAGTCTCATCCTCATCATCATCTAGTTCAGCGTCAGCTGAATCTATACATACTCCTCGACCAATATTATCATTGTTGCTGTTATCAGCTGTTAGCTGCCTTCTGTCGTTGACGTCGGTGACGAGAACGGCAGCGAGGGCGGGACCATGGCCAGGAGGATGGTGGTGGTCTGTAGTACCGAAAGGCCCATTCAAGGAAGGAAGCTCAGCAATTGCATCAGCAGCAGCTTTAATCAACCATTCAACAGCTTTACTTGGTTGATCGAAACCCAATCGATCTTGTAGATCATAAAATTGAATAGCAGTAGTAACAGAAAGGCGAACACGACGATCTCTAGCGCCTTTAGCTGTCCAGACTTTGCTATGACGGTCTTTACCACCAGATGCTCTTGAAACCCTAATTATTCTGTTGGAATGTTGCAAGTGACGCAAACGGTTACTGTTTCCACCACCATTACCTCCTGTTTCATCAGGTGCACCGGCTGCTGCTGCACTACCCATTTCAGCTGCTGATACTAAGCCGTTGATGTGGGTGTTAATATTATTATTATTAGCAGTGATGCCTGTAGAAGTACGGTGGGGCTGGTGATTGTGGTGGGAGTCGTCGTCATGAGGGTAGAGGTGGTGGTGATGTTGGTGGTTGTGGATCAACTTGGACGAGTCAAGTTTAGAACCATTAGCAACCCTAGAGAATTTACAAGCTTGATGGGTTTGAATATCATCCACCTCCATACCACTTTCATACCTTATCAACCACAAGCTGCGACAGTGACTCCAAAATAAAGACTTCCAGCTGTTTTTTTATTTTTTCGCCTTTTATTTCGTAATTATTCTAAGGAAAAGTAAAGCGGGGAAGACCAAAACAAAGAAAACTTGGTTCTATTTAGGGGTGGGGTAGAGATGTGAATTGCGGGTAATGGATGGAGGTGTGCTTATGCAGAAGCAGGTGAGAGACTGTTATGTCCTTTGCATTGATGATGATGTATCAGAGTACCGCCTGCTAGCTCTCTTTTATCTCTCTTTAGATTTTTTTTTAAAACAAAAGAAAAAAGAAAAAGAAAAGAGAGAATTAGAAGAACGTGAAGGCGGGGAGGGGTGAAGAAGGTAAGAAAAGGTGGAGGATGGTGGTAATAATTTTTGGCTGGGGTTGAGTTCAGAAATCAGGCCAGGCCGGCAGGGAAATGAAAGCTAATGTCATGCTGCTACGGTCTGTAACTTCTGAAATACTACTTTTTTTCGTTTAAAGCTTGTATTTTCCATTTTCTCTGTTCCCTTCGTTTATTATCCTCTGCACTTGTTTCAGTAGCAGCAACAAGACGGCAGCCAGCATGCCCCCCCTGCACAATATTTACAATAATTAATATACCAGAAAATAATACTGAAAAAAGTATAAGAAAAAAAAGGGGGGGAGAGCATCAGATGCCATGCTACAAAACAAGCCCAACATCAAATACAACGACCACCATAAAATTTAATCAGGCATTAACTCAAAGGTAAATAAAATAAAATAAAAAAGAGCTAAAGCTACTAATAGTAGATGGAAAGAAGAAACGGAAGGGAAAAAATTATCTCAATGTAATAGTAGTATAATATATCTGTCAAAAAAAAATAGTAGCATAATTTAAATATCTGATTCTAAATTTGATACTAGTACTTAGAACCTAAACGAAAGAAAAGTACAAGAAGAAAAAAAAAATGAATCACTTTTTCTAAAAGTTTTGAATAAAAGCCTACTTATAAGTTATAACTACTAGCTAGGGCATTAACTTTTAATCTCTCGCTTTCTCTCTCTCGTTTTCTCTTTAGCTTGGCTCTGATCTAACCATCCAGAGAGATAGAGGAACACTTTACTTCTCGCCGTTGATGGTTCTACTTCTGCTTCAGATTCAAGCCTACAATAAATTTTATCGGTTGTAGGAGTGGCGGTGAATGACCGCCAGAAAGGAACCACGAGTTTTTACCTACTATTACTGCTAGTCTGCTATACTTATCATTATCATTAATTATTTTATTTAAATTTTTCCGTGTTGTTGTTGTTGCTGGCCACTACCGCTCGCCGATCGGCTGCCAGATGTTTTCCCCTTTTTCTCCGTTTTCCAGAATTTAAAAACCACTTTTGTTTGATGAATCCTACACGAACAATTATTATCACATTTCAATTTAAAATTATTGACATAAAGAAATAAATAAATAAATAAAAGTCATTGACTACAGCAACCACCACACAACAGCAAGCGCAGAACAGGATTGTCACTGAATCATGAAACAAGCATATTTAATTACTATACCATAAATCAAATCAAATTATGTTGTGTAGAGACAGAGATAAAGACAGACAAACGGACAGACAGAGATAAATGATGAAAAAAGGAAACTCATAATCAAACTATTGATTATCACCCCCATGTAATCCAATATATGAGCTCGGATCTGAAGTTTCAAGTTCTCAGAAATAAATGTACAGAAATGTATCGCTAAATTACAGGAAAATTGTTTTTGGCAGAGATTTCAGCATTGAATTGTATGCTCAACAACAAGTAGCTGATGAACTAATGTCGGAGGAAAAATAATAAATAGACTAGTAGCATATGATAAGCATCAAATAATCGCTCGATTTAAGTGTAAAAAAAAAGTTAGATAATCAATGCAGTTATCACAGGGTTGTAAGGCGTATGATTGTACCTTCGAATTCTCGTTAACCTTGAAGGATTGAATGAGAAGATTTTGGCTGATCTGCTTTACGAAAAACAGAAGAGAAGAGGAGGAAATTAAGAGGAGTTGAACTTGTGCTGAGTATCTTCAACGTTGGTCTATGAAGAGAGGGAAAAACGATACAGGAAGAGAGGTCCAGGCGAAGAGGTAGAAGAGAATAAGAACAGTGATGAAAAGTAGCAAGTGAGGTGATATACAAAGTGCTTTGCTGGACGCAAGGGAGCATGGAAGGAAGGTGTGCTTTGTTTGAAGGCAAAAAAAAAATGGAGGCGATTTTAATTTGAGGATAAATATGGTGGAAAACAGTGTTTTTTTTTATATTAATTTATTTATCTATTCTCTCAATCTATGAAAGGGAGAGAGGGGGGGGGGAGGAGAGAGGGCGAAGTTTTTTTAGGCAAAGAAAGGGAGAAAGGAGCTCGAGAATCAATGCCCTAAGCCTTCCCCCTTCCATTAAAGTACTGGGCTACGACAGACATTTACGCCGTTGCCGATCCCACCCTTTCCCCAGCTCCTCTCTTACATATCTCCGGTTTTTCTCCGGTTTGCCCCTTCTACCTCCTCTTTTTTCCCTTCCTTGATTTCTTGGTATGGTAAATATATTATTTATATATACTCCCCCGCCTTAAAAGGAAGTCCTTTCAAAAAAAAATTTAAAAGTTATTTTTTTTAAAAAAATATCTTTTAATATAAAAATATAACTGTTATATTTCAATTAAAAAATTATTTTCATATCATTATTTTTTCATAATTTTATGAATATATATTAAAGTATAATAATAATTAACATTTGTTATCAAAAAAATTCAAGATTTTATTTTAAAATAGAAGGGATATTGTTTTTATATTATCATTTTTTATATGATACGTTTTTTTCATAAATTTTTTAATTTTGTTACTACTTTCTATCACTGTTTTTTGTGAAATTACTTCAGATTAAATATTAATTTACCAAATAAATAATAGCCTAATGCATATATTTTTTAGGTTTTTTTTCTTTCATTTTGTTAATCACAAACAAACAAAGCCAATATAAGATATTATTCGGAGACTGTTTGAGTAGCTTAAGTGTGCGACCTAAATTTTATCTAGTTTGAAATATTAAAATATTAGAATATTTGGTAGAAACAAATTATTTATTTATGAATGTAATTGGAATAATAATATTGTTTGTCAACTTATCTAAATTAAAAATTAATTATATATAATGATAATTTCATATGAATGAAATATATATAATAAAAGTACTGCTGTGAGGTTTTTTTAGATAACTTGTTAAAATTTATAAGACATGTCTATAGAGTAGTACTCTCCAATTTAAAATAAAAGATATTTTGATAATTTATATTTGTGTAAATATATATAATGTTTTATAATTTCAAGGTAGAATTTTATATTCTTTTTCTAATTTTCCCTTACATTTATTAACGTTATTAAAGTGAAGATTAAGAAATTAGGTAGGTATTAATTAAGAAACGGAGTATTAATTGGGGACATATGTGTAATTTTTCTCATTTCTTAACTGGTGTGCATAACTCAATAAAATCTTTTAATTTAAATCAGAGGGAGTAATATCTTACAAATAAGTTTGAAATAAATGGATAATAAATACATAAAAATAATAGCTAAAATAAATAATCTGAAATCAATATTCTCAAATAATATAGACTAATAGACACAGTAAGGTGACCCCTAAAGGACTCTTACACATAATTCAATAAAATAAAGATAAAATATTCTTATTAAAGAAAAATTTATAATAAAATGTGATAAAAGATAATGAATATTTAAAAGTTTTAATGAACTTATAAAATATATCATCTGAAATAAATTACCAATATAAAGAAAATTATTAGCAAGAGTACCACAATATCTATAAAAAGCCTATTCTTAGGTAGAAAAAATGTAGAGTTGTACAAACTAAAACAAGGCATATATACGATGAAAGCAATATAAAAAATAAGGGATGGTTTAATTAGGGAGTGTTTTGTCCTCCAATAATTACTTTTTTGTCAAATACGTGTCTTACCCAAATTGCACCCCTAAATGAATATTTAAGACATTTTATGAGCTATAATTGATAAGCTTTTTTATAGAGAGAAATTAAGAGAATAACATCCCTTGTAAAGTTGACAAGTTACAAGTCTCTTAACCTCATTTTGCCCTATAAAATCATATTCAAATAATTCATATTACATTGCATTAGATGAAAAAAAAGAATATTAATAATATATATTTAATATTAAAAAATAGCTATATATATATGACTCACTTTATTTGATATGTTATAATATTATCATTATTTATTATAGATAGTATATTGATTATCTAATTCTATACTCCTATAAAAATGGTATCATTATTTAACATTTAAAATATAAATATAAGGGGATGGTATCTCTAATATGCTATAATAGTTTCATTATTTGACATCAATATAATATAAGTAATTCTTATTATATATGTTTATCATCATAAATAGTAATATTATTCAACATTGATGGTATAAATTTATAAATCTTGAATATATAACAAATGAAAATGAAATTTTCTAGCGATTCATATTTTTATAATTTCTTATTATATAGCTTTTTCTTAATTAGTTTTAATTAGTTCTTATCCTCATTAATAATTGTAACACCTTGAATTTTGCTAACCTAAATTTTTAGGTATTTATTCTTTAATTATTACCTAACCCTTAAAATTAATTTAATTATATTATCTTAGCATCTCCCCTTGCCAACTAGATTTTATTTTCCTAGTTTGGTTATCTAAGATAATTTCTAACTAGATCTTAGCTAAATATAATCCCACACTCCTCTCAGCTTACTTTTTCAATCAAGTATTGAACACTCAATCCCAACCCTTACCCCCTATATTCACACGACCCATTATCGGTCAAACCCTTTGCGACACCCCGAGTTGATATGACCACACAAAGGCTACCTTGAAGTGCTTTCAGATTGATTGATTGACCCCACAGATCAACACAAGTCCTTTTAGTGTGATTTATCCTCACTCACATACTTTCCAAGAAAATTTCAAATGAATTTTGAAACTTACTAGAAGGGTCGCTCATCCTAAAAATTATTCCACGGCCAGTACGCTTAATTGTAGAGTTATTAGGATGAAATCACTAAATGGATGATATATCATATTGATATAAGTAGCCAAATCAATCCTTATAACACTCTACTTAATTTGGGGTATTACACCCCTAGTTCTTCCTTTTCATTTTTGTTTCACCCAACCAACCCTTAAGTCCTTTCCTCTTACGTTTTGGTCATTCATCTTCCACCTCCAACCGTGCTCCCTTCCCTCTTTTCTCTAAAATTGTTCTTAGCCAAACTTTTCTCCTAACTCTCCCTTCTCATTCACCATGGTTGCTGTAATTTTTTCCAGCCTTTGCAACACCATTTTTGTAGTGTTACCCCCCCCCCACTGCCATATGCAAAGCCCTTCCTATAAGATGCAATCATCACCACACCACCCGCCCCTCACATTGGACGACCAGACTTTCGTGAGCCATACACGCCATTAGCATTCACCCATGCCATAACCTCATGTTACATGTATTTTGTTTCACCAACACCTAACACAATTCTCCTTTTTGTTGCAACAAGATCTCATGTAGCTCATTCTCGTTGCATCAAGGTCTCACACAACTCCCAGCAACCACAATTCATCTTGGTTTTCCCTTTCCATCCTTTATTTTCTTCATTACTTATTCCACTTTTATCTCTATTTGTTTTTCTAATCCCCTTTCTTCTATCTTGTTAGGTGATCAAGGTATAGGAGAAGGAAATTAGAAGTAAATATTGCTAAGAGAACGATGTGGATTATGGTAAGGATATACTTGTCTAGACTAGGGTCTCTTGATGATACGTGTTCTATTATGTAAATATCATACCCAATTTTGTCGCTAGAAAAGCATGATTTGGGGTTAATTGTACTTGTATCATGTAATATATTAAGAGTTCATAATTTTATGTAACTTTTATGACTTTACGTGACATTTTTTATTTTAGACCATAGTAGGTCACGTCCTTAAATTTTAAGCATGATGATGTATTTTATATATTTTTGTTAAGTATGATGTTAAGTGCATTAAATTGTGTTTAAGCGTTTTTGTAGATAAATAAGTTAAGATTGAGCTTTAGAGAGATCTGGGGTATTATGTGGTTCGGCCATATGGCCATGTTGATGCTTGTGAGTTGTTTTACATAACATTTACATAATTGAGTGCCTAATAATATATGTGAGGTCATCTATAAATTTGATGAAGTTTAGTGAAGGTGAAGTTTTGGAAGTTTTTGAACTACTACCAATTCTTTTAGTTTCTATTGGTATTACTACTTCTTTAACGAATTAATATTCACACCCACATAAAATTCATTATAAAATATGTCTTCTCTACGTTAATCCTACTAAATTAATAGATTTGGCTTAGTAAACTATTTTCAATACAAAAGACCGGACACTGTTAACATAAATATTTATATATTTTCTAGTGTTTTATGATTTGAAAATTATTTTATTATTACAATAGCAAATGCAAATAAAATCCCCATGAAATTTAACTTCTCTTATAGAAATGACTATAGGTTTTATGGTGCATCATTGTAACACCCCCAAATTTACTATTGAAAAATTTCGTTTAAGGCCAAGGTTTTCGCAAAGCAATTGAATTTAAAACTATAAACTTGGGAGTGTTACCGCCACACTTAGCACCGGACCGGTTCACTCCTACCGCCCCGATGCTAAGTGCTAAGGCTAAATCAGAAAGTCAAAAATGAGAAGCATCAAACATAAATGCTAAGTGCTAAGTGCTAAGTTCATGAAAACGAGGTGTCAACCACCGACAGAGTGTCGTTAAGATTACAACATAAAAGTCCCACTTTCAAATTACAGACATAATATAAATGCAACAAGCTAAGATAGAAGACAACAAGGAAAATAAAAGGGTCCGGCCAACTCGCTCTCGGCCCCCAACCAGGACAGACTCATCACTCGGTCCCACCTGATGCCTTGTAGGTATCGTAGGCATCAAACACGTGGTCTCCTACCTGCACAAGGTCAGATGGGTCCTCTGCTCGTGGGAATGAGTAGCACCCATGAAACAGATGATCAGTACGCTACGTACTGAGTAAGGTAACAGACGAGCTAAGGCCAGCACATAGGACATATGATACAAGTTCAGCACATAGATAACATACAATAACATGCAGGACAAGGCTAAATATTTCCTCGATGCTTTTATCCTTTTATTCTCATTAATGATAATAAGTCCATTCCACACATTCTTCAATAGACCATGTGAGTGCGGGAGCCCCACTATTATAGCCGGTGGACCGGAAGATATATGCACAGGGCAGAATGCCTCTAATCCACTATTATAGCCTGTGGACCGGAAAATAACGCACAGGGCAAAACGCTTCTGATCCACTATTATAGCCGGTGGACCGGATCACGGCCCCGACTCACATGGTGTTTCGCTTTAAGTACTTAGTATCTTTCACATGGATTAGCTTATTCGTTTGGTTTGTTGAGCATGAGATCCCCCACTATTATAGCCAGTGGACCGAAAAATAAACGCACAGGGTAGAATGCCTCTGATCCACTATTATAGCCGGTGGACCGGAAAATAAACGCACAGGGCAGAACGCCTCTGATCCACTATTATAGCCGGTGGACTGGATCACGGGCTCGGCTCAACATCTTTCACTTTACGTAATTAATGTCTTATACGTGTCTTATTGAATCACAACACACCCTTGACATGCATGCCCACTACATTCTACTGCTTTCCTTTCAAGAGGCCCGTCCCATATATTGAGACTCGTGCACCCCCAAATCACACCCCGACATTATTCTCCCCTAAGCTCACACGTAGTGAAGGACCAGCTCTTGGAAGTGTAGGTTAAACCCAACACCCTACGACATCGATCTCGCCAATTCTCAACCCCTAGGGTTTTCCCCTTGGAAACCCTAGTTGGGCCTATGTGGCCCCTCCTCTTCTCACTTACCTTACCCTTTACTTATTCTTCACTCCACATCTCACCCTTATCAAGTCAAACCCAAGGCATATTACTTTACTCCTCAATCGAGCATGTGACCGGCAAAACCCTAATTGGCCACATCAAACCCTAGCGCCTTACTTCTTCCACAAGTAACCTCTCTCTTTTCATCCCCAAGTCTCTAATCACTCTACAACTCTCCCCATCTCTCATTTACTCCCACTTTCAATTTTTCTCACGTAAGACACACCCCCATGCAAGAGTTAGTCACCTCATGCAGACACCCCAAGTCACCATGCAGATTTTAAAGCCCCCATGCGTGGTTCCCAACTTTCATTTATTTTAAAATGGTTTCCCCGAACAGTTTCTCTCATGGATGATGAGGTACTTGGGTCTACCCCATATCCCCCCCTTAATAATCTCACTTCCCATTCCCTTCTTGTTATTCTTTTAGTCCCATTCCCTAATACCAAAACTCTAGCATGCATGTCCTAGAGGGCCATATCAACACATCATAAATGTCATACATAGCATTTCATGCTCATGTAATATAAGGCACACACATCATACCTCATTATCCACGCTGCGCTACACAAAACAGGTTATTCATAACACATGCATAAAACACATTAACATGGCATACTCATCATTCATCAACACAATACATCACACATAGCACAAGGCCATAGCTTCGTCCTTACCTAACACGACTCCGGTCTTGGAGTACGCTCCTACGCCTCCTCCGGAAGTCGACTTGACTCGCCTATAAGAGGGAAAACTGGGGTTACTTTTCCTTCGACCAAGACACTATTCTTTTCTACCTTACCCCTATTCTTTGACTTATCATTAGGGCTAAGAATAGTAATATTACTTTTATAAGTGAAGTATGGTCAATATTCTTAAAGTAGTTAATCATGCTACTACTAATAAAAGTAGCTACAATAATTTAAAGTAATTTTAATAATATTTATTATTAACGGTAGTAGTTCAATGTTGCTAATAATGATGATAGTAATAATAATAATAATATTAATAATAATAACAATAATAATGATAGTAATAATAATAATAATAATAACCATGATAATAATGATAATAGTAATACTATTAATAATAACGATCATGATATTAAAATAAAAATACTAAAGTTATAGGTCACTAATATTAGTAATACCAACAGTTATAACTGTTTCAAGGTTAGGTTAAATAATAATAATAATAGTAGTAATAATAAGAATAATAGTAAGAATAATACTAATAATGCTACTAAAATAATTAGCATTTGTATAATAAAGGTTTAGGGGTTGGGGAGTTTAGAGGACTACCTAGGGGTGCTGGTGGCACAAGTGGCGGTGCACGGCGCACGGCGGCGGCGGCGGCGTTGGGGAGAGAAGGAAGGTGGAGGGGAAAGGAAGGGAAAGGAGGGCTTGGTAGGGGAAACAAAAGGGCTAGGGAGGTTGGGGAAACTCCCTTGGTGGTTTTAGGAGGTAGAGGGGGTGTTGGGAGTGGTGGCACGGCGGTGGGCGGCGGTGCGAAGGGTGGCGGGGTTTGGGGAGTAGCTTGGTCGGGAAGGGTGCTTTGCACGCCTGGGGCGGCGCGTGCAGAGCAAACCGAGGGGCGAGGGAGGCCTGGGTTGGTGGAGGATGTTGCAAGGAAGGGTTTCGGGGGTGGATCAAGCGGTGGCGATGGGCGGCGGCGACGGTGTGGCGATCTGAAGTAGGGGCGGCGCAAGGGTGATTTCTAGGCTTTGGTTTCGAAAACCCCCGAAGCTGGGTCTTTGGGGGGTATTTATAGGCTCGAAATGGGGAAAATTGAGAGAGGGGGCAGAGGGGGGCACGGGCAGGCAGAAATTCGACATGCCGGCCGTCGGTGGCAGGCGGCACTGGTCTGCCATGGCAGACCTGTGGTTCGGTCGGGAAAAGAAAGGGGGCAGGAGCAGGCTTGCGTGAGGCGTTGGGGGTGTCGGCCTGTCAGAGAAAGATGGCTGGAAGGTCGGGGGGAGAGAGAGGCGGCGTGCAGGTGGCGCAGACAGTCGGTCGGCGCAGAGGGGGCTGGGCGGCGATTTGCAGCGGCGCGCAGCGAGGAGGAAGGAGAAGGTGGCCAGACCGGCGGTCCGGGGAGGAAAGAAAAAGGAGGGGGAGACCGGCCGGTTCGGCAACGGTCAAAAGACCCTACCAAAACGCGGCGTTCCGGGCGAGTTATGGACAAAACGCGGCGTCGAGTATAGCTGGCAGGTAACCGTTACTTTCATTAATCGGGGCGCAGCGTTTCGGTGGAATGATGAGCGAAACGCTGCGTTGCATTGCCAGGGGGAAAATGGACGGCGCTGGGCCGCGGGGGAAGGAGGGAAAGAAGAAGGGGGTTGGGCCGCGGGCTGGCCCAATGGCGAGAAGAGGAAGAAAAGAAAGGGAGGAAGAAGAAGAAAAGAAAAAAGGAAGGAAAAAAAAAGAGAAAAGGATTATTTTTTTGTTATTTTATTTTAGTATTTTATTTTACATAAATATTTACAATAATTACCTTGGGTGCTTAGAGTAAGAATATTTAATTAATTAAATAAAATATTTATCCTCCCTTTTAGGCTAATATAAGGCCCAAAAATATATATGTATATAAATATATATGCATATATAAAGATATCCTTTATAAATCATTTTAATTTCCTATTAAAATGCCCTACATAACCCCTTTTTCTCTAAACAAGAGCAACCAATTAAGTAAATTCTCCAAAAATCCTTATTTAATGACTTATTTTCAAAATAATAAATTATAGGGTATTTCAATCATAATATTATGTTTATTTATGGCTGTTAAATTTTTTAGTTATAATTTTTAATTACAATACTAAGAATGTCTTGAAAGACGTTTCAATTTTCAATTGGTCTTTTTGCATTTGTCACTGACCTATCTCTGATCTCCCCCGGTGCGTGCTGCGTACACCAATCACACATCATTACTTGTTAATATATTCTCTAATCTGGTCGCATTTTTAACTAGATCCGCCTCATATATAATTCAGGCTCAGGCATAGCTTGCACCATCGCATTTTCTTATGGTTTGGTCGTTTACAGATTTATTAACAAACTATAAATTAAGTTTAATTAATTTTAAAAATTTTCTGTTAAGGCAAATATATTTTTTAAGTTAATTATGCCAGTTTTAAATTTTTTTTTTAATTATACCCGATGTTTACATACTTTTATTAAAATTTAGATATAATAACTTTCTTTAAAATTAAACTGTGAACTAAATTAGTTATAGTAAAAAATATATATAATAAAAATTTAAATTTAAAATTAACCTAACTAATATTATAAAACATGATTAGTCTAATTAAGAAATAAAATTTAAAATAAACTTAATTTGTGATTGACTCTAGTTTTATTGCCTACTAACCATAATTCATCTCAATTTTATTACAGATTTGGAGGTCATAATATGAACCGAAAATGGAAAAGTGATAGGAGCTCTAAGCTACTCTTTACGTATAACTATTTTGGTAGTTGTTTATATAAATCATTTATAACTTATTTGGTATTTTCGATAAAAAAAATGATCATTTTATGCTATTATTATTATTATTATTATTATTATTATTATTATTATTTAAAAAAGTGGGTATTTTTTTAAAAAAATAAGCAATTATGTAAGATAGTTTTTTTTTTGTAAGTGATACCAAATAAGGTCTTAATCTCAATTTTATTGATATCGATCAAGTCGTGCAAGCAGATTTAAAAATTGGTTCAAAGCTTTTAAAAGTTTTCAATGACTATATATGTATACCTTCAATATTTGATCAAACTTTTGGTCAATCTTATTTATGGTTTCTAATTCGTATAAAATATCTAGCAATAAGATTTATGAACAATAAATAAATCATAAATTCCAAATGGCTTCTATTAATCACAATTGAATATTTATTTCAATTACTAATTCATGCTAATTATCTTCTATATGATGATCAGCCTTAAAGAATATGAATCTTTATTTTATTATCGCTACTTTTTTGTCATGAAAAAGGTTGAGTTTTCTATTTTTAATTAAGACTATGTAGAATAAAGTTATGGCAATTTTCTTATTAGTAGGTATTGTGTTTGTTATTTATATTTGTGTATCATATGAAGCTCGAACTCTATTTCTAGCTTCTCCGAAATTTAATGAAATAGGAAGTATAGTTTTATTCAATACTCTTGAATTAGATACTACTTTGTGAATAAGGAAATTTTATTATTAGTCCATAAACAAGTTTTATGTATTTCAACTCATAATTTTAGATTTAATGAAGACGAATAAAAAAAATTGATATTTAAATTTTGTTCATTTTTTCCTTCTTAAGCTTGCATTTTATCTAAGGATGTAAACGAGATAGATATTATCCAAAACCTGGCAAGTTTTATTTAACGGATACTTAAACGAATATGTATATGGATATGGATGATGAAAAAAAAACTATCGGATTCGGGTACGGATACTAGTATGAGATATCCATATATGTACCCGTATCTATATTTGTACTCGTTTACCTAATATATATAAGTACCATTTACCCTTAATTTTAAAATAAATATTGTATAAATTAAGGTTAAAATTGTCATCTAGCTTAACTATAAATCAATTTATTTGTCGGGTAATGAATTTATCTGTCAAATAATATCCATTAATGGATAAACAAATAATCTGTCGGGTAGTGAATATCCAACTAATATAAATATGGATGTGTTAATGGATAACCGTTCGGGTACAGATTTAGATACAAATTTTCTTATCAAGTACCGATACAGGTATACGCGTACCCACCCCATTTACATCCCTAATTTTATTATTCACATTTATTTGGAAAGGCATGTCTTATTTATGCTTAGCATTACTTTATCCTTTTTAAGACTAGTGTTTAATGCATTTATTATTAATATAGGATTCAATGGTTTCATACTATTTTTGTATTTATATTGTTAAGGATTTACTAATAACTATGTTAGCTTGCCCATTGGAGATGAGAAAGTTCCCTGTAGTTATATTCAATCACACATTTTTTTAATATTTTTTGTTCATATCAGATCTAATTTACTCATTATAGTTTTAGTAAGTTTTTAGATGTTTTATTCACTTAATAATACACATGCTTTACATGAGCTTACTAACTAGTTGTTATTAGCATTAGTCATTTTTTCTCACGATGTATGATGAAACTTGATATACGTAAAGCTTATGGTTCTATTCATTAGAACTTCCTACAGTAAGTTCTATATGTTGTTGGTTTTCCTCTTCACTTTGTTTGGATCATCATGGCATGTAACAATAGTTTCTCACTTCATCTATTTCAATGGTAACCACTCAACTCCCTTTAAGGGTAAGAAAGGTCTCCGACAAGGTGATCTCTTGTCTCCTTACCTATTTATGTTATTTATGGAGTATTTAATTTGCTCATTGAAATGCATGTGGAGTGATAAGAAGTTCCATGGACATCCCAAATGCAAACCACTTGGTTTTATCAATATTTCATTCAAGGATGATCTTGTGATATTCTCATTTTTACTACCAAAAAAATTTGTTTATAAAACATTTGTGGAAGCGGAAACAATTAACTAATCCTAAGAAGAAAAAATGGATATTTCCTCCATACATGACATAGGATAGAAGTCCGATTGTCCATCCCATGTTAGATACAAGGCTAAGCATTCAAAAAACTGAAGCATAAGGAAAAAAGTATGCAAGGTAGATAACATAAGGATAATAAGATTTTGGGTTTGCAAACCATGATCATGTTGAGTCCAAAATGAACTAAAATACATTATAAAAAAAGGTGTATCACGAAATAGGGTAAAACTGAAAAGTTAGGTCTCTCAAGGAAAATAAATGAATAACCATCACAAGTCCATGCTTGGTTGCCCTATGCCCAAACACATAATTGCCTAACTATTGGCCACCCTCAAATACCTACACAAGGTCCTCTACTTGTGGAATTAAGCAAGTGATCAAACAAACAGATACATTAATATGCTAAGTACTGAGTAAGCTAAGCTACCTACTCATGATCATGGAAAAATATATAGATCATACCGGCACACATTTTCATGCTCATGTAGTGACATACCAACTTACGTGCTCTACTAACATGGAGCTCTCATTATAGTAAACTAAGCATGCACATGGGAGAAGATAGCATCATGATCAATAATAAACATGGAAATTGTAGAATGTCATGCTTTAAGCCAAGTGCAGGAAATTCATATTTCATCATATTTTCACAAAAAAATGTGGATCATGGATAGCAACATGTGATCATACGAAGTAACAATCAATGGTGCAAACTATTAAACAAACCTTGAGGCCTATTCTACTTACCTAATCATGAGATTCGGATCACAATGATATATAATTGTTAAATCATTAAGTTATATTTGTCTCTCTTTTGAGCAATGGTGTAGATTATCCCCTATGATATCTCAATACCTATAGAAGTCCAAGTAATAATCAAATAATATAAAGTCCGGTTAAAGCTAGATGAACCACCTATAGACATAAAGTTTGGGTAAAGTCAAATAAACCACCTATATGACCAACATATTTAGTATTGATACCTTCTAGTACATTATTAGTTTATAGAGTAGGAAAGGCACAACAAAGATCCCAGCCGAAGTAAATACATATGTCCGAAGGCAAACTAACCCCTAGAAACTAATCAAGGATCGAATAATCTAGGCCCATACCGTACTCCATGATCTTCCACTTTAAGCATCTAATGTTTTATTAATCAAGTCATATTCCAAACAAGGCCCACATAATATACCAATTCCACCATAATCACATAATCATTCCAAAATATCTATTATAACCCTTCAATGGCACTAAGTGACAATATCATAAATGCCTAACCCATTTGATCCACCAATTAAGTTAATTAATTCATGCCAAGAAGTAAATTGTCATCATCAAAGAATCGTGCCTTAACATAATATCAATTCTCAAGACATCATAAGGTTAAAATGAAGTAGATAAAGCATTTGGGCCAAAACTAATCAATCGGTATATAGACTAGTAGTTCGGTTTAATGTGGCCAAGCCCTAACATTCATGCCAAAACCAATCGATTGGTTTATCGAACCAATTGATTGATCTAGGTACTGTTTGATCAATTTTGACAAAGCAAATGATAGGTTAAAACTAAGACCAACCCACAACTTACCATAGACAAACCAACTACTGGGTTCAGCTAACCATTTGACTATTTTACAGACTAGTGGATTGATTTGATCAATTGGTTTAGGTAAAATAACATACACACGTATTTCCATACACAATCAAGACATTGAATACTAATCATATCACCTCCATATCATTAGGCATTGCAAAAATTTCCAACATATGCCTAAATCATGTTAAACATATTAAACTACTAAATCATGTTGCATTCCCAAGATTCATCAAACATATGCCTAAAACTCATATTTCCTCAAACTAACACAATTAAGGACATTATTCACTGCTACTACTATCAACTAATCATGCGAGAAAAAAGAATCATAATTTCCAACCCTACACCAACCAACATGCCCATTCACTTCATACACGACGATAGTAATGACTTACCTAATGAAGCTCATCAAAACCGCACCAAGTATGGAAACTTAAGTTGAAAAGACCAAACCTAAACACCTCAAAAGGAAAGATTAAAACTTAAAAAAAATCTCCTTAATATCATATAAAACTAATGAAAACATGAGATTAGGAAAACAAAAGATGCCACCTCACTAAAGTGAAAACCAAGGAAAATTAGCTAAATCCTTAATATCTTTCATAAATCTAACCTTATATTACTTAGGAGTAAAAATAAGAAAGAGTTAGAGAAAAGATTAAAAGTGGTGAATAATATCAAAATGGGGAATACGAAGGAGGAATGAGTGGAAGTACAATAGAAATAAGAGCAAAATGATTTTAGTAGCTGGGAGAAAATAGGGAGAAATGAACATTAAGGCTACTAATATACCCACTATCTAATAGGCAAAGATGAGAAGAGGTACATAATATAGAAACCCTAATCCTCCCTCTCAAATTTGAAAAAATGTAGGACAAATTTCTCAAGAAAATGGTCGACTTTTCTCATGGCTCAAATGATGATGATTGAAACATTTTAGAGCAATGTGCCTCTAAGAAATCCAAACATAAGAAGGGAAAAGGGGAAAAGTGTGAGAAATAATCACAAGGCATGATTGAGATTATATGCAATAAATCATCCATTTATTTTTGCACATAAGAGATAGGAAGAAGAAAACAAAGTGTGAGGTTATCATCTCCTTTTTGTTAACTTTGGTTCTCGAAACCGTTTGATAGGGGGGAAATTCAAATTAATGGCTGAAAATTATCAAAGGTGTTTTAGAAACAAATTAGAGCTTGATTTATAAGATTAAATATTGTTGGAATAATTTTCTCATAAATATAAAAATTCAAAAATATACAAATTAGGTAAACTGGTATATTTGTTAGGTGCGCCCATTAACTAGTTAGACTAATCAACTAGTTTTCCAAATGCACTGAGCTAGTAACCCTAAATTAAAACCCAGGTTAAAAATGAAGAACCGTTTAATTAATCCATAGAAATAGTTAATAGATACACCCAAAAAAATCATTTACTTCCTTATTTTTTAAAAAACTTTTCCAAATCCTTTGCGAGTCAAATCCAAAATACATTTTCACCACATGATCAAACATCATCCAATTTCATCAAACACATAAATTTTCATAAATTATAAGTCTAAATTATAGATTGTTACAGATCTCCTTATTTTCTAAAGAAGTGGCATTGATTCTATAAGGAGCCTTGTGCACTATTTGGATAAATTTTCTACATATTTAGGCATTACTTTTATTGCAATTCGATTTAATGTGTATTTTGGAGGGGTGAAGCAAAATAATTGTGCATGTGTACTAGATATGACTAGTTTATGGCAAGGATCCTTGCCAATCTCTTACCTTTACCTTACTTTGTCAAGCTCGAGGATCAAAATGATGCAAATGCAAGCTTTAGTTGAAAAAATAACCTCTAGGTTGAGGCTCTAGTCAGCCAAATTCATATCCTCTGTTGGGAGATTTTAGCTTATCGAATAGGTACTTTTCAATATTCAAATGTATGAATCATAACTTTACCTATATCCCAAAAGGCAATTACCATCCTTAATTTGATTATCATGAGCTTCTTATTGTTTGGAGAACTGAAACTAGCAAGAAGGTATTGGTTTCTTAGGAAAAAGCATGTCTTCCAAAGGTTGAGGGTGGTCTTGGTGTTAATGATACACAACTTTGGAATAAATGTGCATTGATGAGCTTGCTTGAGAGAATAGATGATAAGAAGGATAGTTTATGGGTTCATTGGGTTCACACTATCTACTTGAATAATGTCTCATTATGAGATTATATCCCTTCCTCTACTTGATCATGATCATTCTTAAAAATATTTTCTCTTTATTCCCAATTTTTAGGAGTATTCCATAATAGCATAGAAGATGAGGGAGTCACCTATAGCATAAAGAAGATCTATTTTTTCTATGAGAATCAAGCATCCATAGGTGTGGTAGGGAAATTTTGAATAGTGTTGTGTAACTATGCCTATACACCAACTTATTATGTGGTTAGCTATACCAACCAACTCCTTACAAAGGAATGTTTGATCTATTTTGGTTTTACAATGTCTAACTGGTGTGTGTTATGTGACAATGGTGTTGAAAGTGCTTCTCACTTATTCCATGATTACCCACTCACTCTCAATATATGGAAATATATTTGAAAAGCCATAGACCACGAAGATGATATTTAAACTTGGCTACATGAAATGAAGATTTTGGTGAAGCACAAATGGCAACTAGTGGCCAAAAAAAACTTCTTTGTTCCTTATATAACTCTATGGTGGTTATGGCTCATATATGTTATGAATGGAACTAACTTATGTTTTCTACAAAGAGTGAAAGGAAATGTGGTGTTCATGATGTAATGGTGCTTGTATAGTCCTAGGTTTTCTAAGTTTCATCCTTGGATTCATAATCTTGATGGTATTTTTATAAATGTGCTTTAAACTTTAATCATTTGGTAACGAAATTTCCTTCTTTATACAAAAAAAAAACACTAGTCATTTAGCCTTCCTAAATTTATAGTGTTGACGTATTTATGGAAACCATAATTTTCTTTCATAGTATTTATGAACCTATAACTTCATTGATAATATAGTATTTTTTATTAATAATATGTCAATTAATGATATTTAGTTATCTAATGATATAGAGAGAATAATTAACAATTTATCTTTGAAAAATGATTTAAAAAATGTATACAAAGAATAAAAGAAAATTATGAGCTTTAATGGAAAAACATGAATGAAAATAAAATAATATTAATATTAGCAACTACAACCATTACACATATATTTTTAAGTAAATTCATATCGAATCAAATTAATTAAGATCATATATGTTAGGTAAGATAATATTTGACAACATTAGATAAGCATAACAAACTCTAATACTTTATTGATAACTAAATTATTTATTAACTATTGCTTCGTTTCAAATAATATAATTCATTTTTTTTTTGGAAAAAAATAAATTATTTTAGTTTTATTATAATTTATGTTAAGGTAGTATCAAGAATACAAGAGAGCTAATTTATATAATCTATACTATAAAAGAAATAAAAATAAAAAATTAACAACATTATCCCTTTTTTTTATACAAACTACCCTTTATTTTTTGAAGATTATATTCTAGTACTCTCTTATATAATAAAATCTCATCTTCTAACTTAAAGCTTAACTATTTAAGATAATATAAAATATTGAAATAATGTTAAAACTACAAGAATAGTAGAATTTTTATGTAATTTTTTTAAAAAGTATTCTTATTTTTTAGAATATAAAACAACTCTCATTTGATAGGACAAATAGAGTCTTGTTATAGTGGCATTTAGTTTGAGTATGCCATTGGTTCAAAAAAAAAATTGCACATTTAGTATGTGTTATTGATACATATACTAAACAATTAGGTCAAGCTAAGGAATGGTGGTGGATAGGATCAGTTACCACCGAAGATAAAAGAGAGAGGATGATAAGATAAGATGATAATTTGATCCCCAGGAACTCTTGAAAATCAAATAATCACGAAACCACTCCAAGCTTTGACAACTAAATATAAAGTTTGAAAGATTTTGTAGAAGTTAAGACAGTGCACTTCATTCAAGCATTGAATGGTTATGTGTATAATCGAACACCACCTTTATATCCAATGAAATCTATCACTTCAATTCACTTAGCATCATACTTATAGGGAGTGTGTGAGTGCTCAAAAGACAAACTTAACCCTTTACAAACCGAGTTAGTTAATTCCCAAGCAACTAGTTATTTAGTAGAGCTAACTAGCTAAGGTGGAAAGGAAAATAATAATAATAATAATAATAATAGTAATAATAATAAGCTATTAGGGTGTTAGGGAGGGAGTTTCAATAGTTTACAAAGGTCTAGATCACCTTATAAATTCCTAAAGATTTTGTTAGGAGGCGTACAAGTGGTCGCTTAAGAAATTACATTTAGAGAAAGATTAGACACAATTTTTAGACAAGCTAAGCTAATATTAGCTTAATTATTCACATCTGGGCACTTTAGGTTAAAAATAACCAAAATGACTCTAAGACCACAAATTTTAAAATATCATCTATTTAAATACTAATTCCATTTTATTTATTGATTTGTCATGAAAATGTTAAAACACTATAAATAAATTATTTATTACGTAATTTAAATTATCAAATATGCTAAATGACTATTTTTTTCCTTATACATAATTATATACATAAAATGTTGTTATGCACTTTTAATCCATCCAAAACACATGCTTCCCTACTCAACAACAGATAGTACACATAAGACATGCTTTTTAGGATAAAAATCATAACATACTCAAAATGACCACATTGCCCTTAGGGCGCTTATCCGTAATAAGTATTCCAAAATTATGTTCAAGCATGCTCAACTTATTATTTTATACATACATATCATATAAAATATTTTCCTAACATAATAATATGTTTAATCACACTTTCATACTAGATATATTTTTTATTAGATAGCATGCTCATTTTTTTGATTTTTATGATAACAATAAATAATAAATAATTATAATGTAGCGTGCCATGCTTAACACATTTTACACATAAAAACCCTAATGTGCTATCATGTAATGTTCATCATTTTAGTAAGGTATAATTATTACCTAAATTTTGGTAAAAATGTAAAAATAGCAGCATCCTACTAAAATTATAAGGTTCCACTACTCAACTTTCATACCTAAAAGTAATACCATAATTATCGAATTAATACCTATCAGGAAAAATAATAATAACAATAGTAAAATATTTATTTTTATAAAATTATCAAAATACCCTTACATTTAGTGGATTGGTGGCTGGCTGGATTAAGGAGGTAGGGTGAGGTAGTGGCAATAGTGGCTCGGTGGATGGAAGTTAGAGTTGTGAGAGGGCTAGTGGTTGGTGAGATGTGTTGCAATGGGGTGTTGTAGGAAGGCTTGTGGTGGCAAGGACGTGGTGTTGGGTTGAGGGTGAGGGTGGCGGTGGTGAGGATGACGCCAAACAAAGAAAAGAGAGAGGGAAGGGTTGTTTGGTGTTGGGTGAGCTAGTGATGGCTCAAAATGATGAAGCATGCATGGGGGAGGCTAGAAAAATGAACAACTAATGGGGCGAAGGAGGAGGAGGAGAAGGAGAAGGTTGCGGCTACCGGGATGGTAGTGGTGCTCAGTGGCATAAGAAGAGAGTTGAGAGGAGGTTGTGGTGGTGGATACATGTTCAGGCAAGGTGTGGCTGGGGTAGGGGTTTGCGGAAAGGTTGTGGCTAGTTGTGGTGCTATCAGAGCTATAGTGGAGGATGTAGGAACATGGAGAAAGTGGCTGGGCCACGGTGGTGATGGTTGTTGGGTGTTCGCTGCATTGGAGGGTGTGGGAAAATTGGAGAGGGTTGTGATGGGGGAGGAGATGACGGTAAGAAGAGGGTTCGGCTGTGGTGGTTGTTCTGCTGGTGGCTGGTCGATGGTGCTGGAAGTGGGAGGGAGATGGTGGTTAGGTGTTGTGGTTCTGTGCATGTGAAAGGTGCACGCATAGGAGAAGGGAGAAGGGTAGTGTTGGCTGGTGATGGTCGATGATGGGAGTGGAAGGGCGTAGGAGGAGAGGAGCCAAGGCAGGTAGAGGTGACAGGTTGGAGAGGGCACTGGTGCAGGCTATAGGGGGTGGGTTACAGGTGAAGAAAATGCAAAATGGAGGAGGATGAGAAGGTGGTGGTGCATTTGGTTATCAAGGGGCAGGTGTTGAATAAGAAAAAGGAGGGAAAGGGGTTTTTTGGTTAAGGGGGTGTGTGTGCGTGAGTGTATACGTACATATGTATATAGATAGGTTGAGTGTAGTGAGATAATGAGGGAGGTAGGGAGAGTGTTTGGGGGAGAATATTGGGCCACGACAAATGGGTAGAATAGGGGGTAAAAATGGTAGTAGGGTAGAATTTTATTTATTTAGTTTTAGGTGTAATTTGGATAGATTAAGGTACCGGATAGGAAAATATATCAGGAAAAAAATTTGGATTAGGATAGGTTTAATATAATAGAAAAGGGTAAAATAATCAGGGATAAATTTTAGAAAATTTATTTCAGATTACGGATCAAGGTTATAAATAAAATAATTAGGCTAAGGCTTAAGGGTTAGTTTTGAATAAAAAGACCAAATATCTAAAAACAAAAGTTAGTGTTACACTAATAATGAGGGTGAAATCTATGACATTTGTAGCAATGAAAAATAATATACCCTACAAAGTAGGCATAACCACTAACTAAAGGGACAAATGTGTGACAACCCCATTTTTTACTACTTAAAAATGCCATTTTAAAACATTGTGGAAACGAAAAATATCAAATACACCTAGGAAAACACAGGGTTTTATCATCGTACCTAAAATAAGATATATGTTAACCACTGGTCTCAAGTTAGATAAAAAGGCTAAAAAAACCAAACAAGCTGAATTAGAGAAATAGAGTGCGCAAAATATATAAAAGTGACGCCATAAATTAGCTTTTACAAAATAAGACTACAACGAATCTCCAAAATATCTAGAATTCTTAGGAGAGAGTAAAATGAAAGTACTTAAGTATAATAGAGATAATAACAACAACAATAAGGAAAACCCTAAAACCTTAGAAAATTAAGGACCTACAAAATATCTCAAGGTTTCCACGCTCTTAAGCCCCCAAGCCCAACACAATGTAGGATAACTACTGGCCCTCCTTAAAAACCTACACATGATCTTCTACTCCTCAGATTGAGCAGGTGACTGAACAAACGAGTACATTTGTACACTACGTATTGAGTAAGCTAAGATACCTCATTAATAGGAGTCACAAGCATGCAATGCCATGCCATATTATAGAAATCATGCTAAATACATATCTTGCTTACATGATGTAACTAGATTTACATGAACTATCGTGGATATATAATACATTAGGATTTAGCTCGTATAGAGGCATAAACTCAGTCAAAAGTCAACTGCAATAACAACTTAAAAATACTTGGCAAATAAGGGAAGTGAGGGAAAATAAGAAGGATGAAGCCCAATTTCAAGGGAGGAAAGGGTGTTTAATTATAGTATGTATTGAATCTTTTAAATGAAACAAAAATTAGAGGGAGAGGATAGCTAGCCAGAGAGAATGAAGTTTTTAATGTTGAATAGAAATCAATTGAGGCAAGGTGTAGGGGTAAGGGATATGTTGTGTGTTTTTCTTTGTGTGTTGAAGTTGAAATAGAAAATACATGATTGGGGAGTTTGATAAAAAAAAAAATTCACCCAAACCCTTTCCCAAGCCTAACATGAAATTAGATGGGGGTGTGAGTCTTTCTTGGTCAACCACAAGAAAGAACAAAAAGGAGAAGGATTGTTATAGGGTTGTTAGTTTTTTATTTATTTATTTATTTATTTTATAGCGAGATTGGATTATGAAAAGGTTTTTGGATAATTGCTAGTATCCTAAATATGATATCAAATTATCAAACATGTAAAGGTCACATTCCAACAATTAAAGAGGCATGATAGATATTTTATAATTTTAGGTAATTAAATTGGTAGGAAGGCTAGAAAATATACATTTATTACAAAAAATAGTGAATAGATCCCAAAAATTATGTAAAGGTGAAAAATAATTTGAAAACCTCAATTGTATAAAATTATTTATTATCAAATTTTTTTAACACTTGGTGGATGGAAAATAATCTTAAACAACGAAAAAAAGTAAGAAGAGGAAGTGTAATTTTTCACAAATGCATGAAATGTGTAATGAATGTTTCAAACATCCATATATTGATGTGAAGTAATTCTATAAATTAAATATATAAAAATATTTAATCTCATAATTTTTTTGATGCCCAATGGATTAAATATAAATAAAATTGCTAAAATTATTTAACCACGTAAAAGTAATTTTTAACCAATTTCACGATTCAAAAAGAGAGGGCAATTTGTGAGTGAACGTAATAGATGAACAAAATAAAAAATATATTTGGATTGATTTACAAGTTTGAAATACATTAAATGAGACAAAAATAATGAAATCATAATAAATTTATAAATTTTTTTCCTACATATAAAAGAAAATGATCAACATAAAGTTTAAAATTAATATGGGCATAATGCAACTCAATAATATATATATTTAAAAAAAAATTGAATCTAATCATGATAAAATAAAGGTTAGGATATTAGGCCATTAGAAAAAAAATTTCCGTTTGTATTTATTAAAATTCTTAAATTTGCTCATTAATGATCCTCTCACTCTAAGTTTATGAGTTTGTTAGCTCAATGACTTCTTTTGAGAAAGATTTAGAACTTAAACTAGTTATTACCTCCATTTTCTTCTTAAGAACCCTTACAAGATTTCTATGCATGCATATAAACTCTTAGGAATAAGTTTTGAAGAGATTATTGTGGGAATTACAATAATTTATCACAAAATGCTTGAAAAATATAGTATAGAAAAGAGTTAATCAATGGTAATAGATAAGCTTAGAATGTTAGACATAAAAAAAGTTCAAACCCCCTTTTATATGTCTTGTGGTTCATGATATTTAGTGAACATTTAATGCATAAAGGATAATCTAATAGGGACAAATTAAATATTTTTACAAAATGAGTTAGTCGACCCTTAAAAATTTGGTTGACTAGGTTCCTATTTTCCCTAATAAAAGATATCTCATTTGCAAAAATTATAGCCATTACAGGATAAGTGGTTGATTGGTTAAAGAAAATAATCAATTTAGGCACATAGTTGAAACTAAACCCATTTTGGACAAAAATGACCAATTGATTGGTTGTCTATAACTACTTGATTAGTTAGGACCAATTGGTCAGTTAAGTAGAAATTTGTTACTTAGTTTCAAAGACATTGGGTATTAACTAATTAACTAGTTGTTTAAAACCAATTGACTAATATCATGTTTGAATCTACTTACCCAAAGTAATTATACAAGATAACTACTTATTTTAGAAATTTTTTAGGCTACAAGTTTCTAAAATAAGTAGTTATCATATATAATTACTTTTATAAATAGCTCCAAACAATACCTAATTATACCGGTTAATTTATCAGGAATGAAATTAGTTGTTTGGATTTCCAATCCCAAAAGTCACGGAAATGCAGGGTTTCGTCAATCGACCGGTTTTAAGGAAAAAAATAGTTGATTGTTACTAGCTAAAAATCAATGTCAAGTTCAATGCTGTATAATTCATTTTCCAAAATAAAACCAACTTAAGAACATTTTATAAAAGAACTTATAGGAAGGTGTAATAGTACTTAAAGATCAAACAACCATACATTCTAACCTAAAAATTATCCATTATACCCTTAAACTTATATATTTTTGTTCCTTCTTTTTGGTGATTCTCTCTCTCTCTCTCTCTCTCTCACTTACTCACTCTTAGATTCTTAAGCATATATATAACCAACATAAGTAGTGCAAAACATAACTACACTTTCTAGCGATAATTTACTTCATTAAAACAAGTTGTATAACCATAAAAAAATCTAGTTTACCTATGGACTAAATATGTTACCATATTAAAAAATTATATATATAGCCCACAATTAGGAAAGTATACATGTAATACCCAAGGAAAATGATGCATGACTGAGATGACTTAAAATTATTGATACGATTAATTAATCAATAATGTGTATCTTTCTTTAATAAAATTATTATGGAGAAATTCTATAGTAAAGTGTGCTTAGTTTAGAGTTATTCAATGAAGGGAAACCTTCGGGGAAGTTTCTCAAGAATCTAAAAACGGCTCATATACATATGTGGGATGGGTCATTGATCTTAGAAATACTTTAGAGTAAATAAGCATGTTCAGTATCAAGATGGGGTGTTACAAGTATTATTATGATGGTCATCATTGTCATTATTATTTAAGATAAGGATTGATTGTGCATGATCAACATATTGACCATGGCAATAATCATGACCAATCAATATGTCAACCCCAAAGATCACAATTAATTGAGATGACGACCATGGAAATGATTTTGGATAATGGGGATGTGGACCATGAAAATGAGTGTTGCTAATTGAGGTGTTAATAATGAGACTACTTGTAACTGTTGAGTTGTATGTCATGAGACTATGAGTTGTTATTAAAATGTGCATTATGGTACTATGCATAACTACTTAGATGTGTGCCATGTGATTGCTGGTGTCTTTTGACTTTTTAAATCATGCGAATACTCATGAATATATATATATATATATAGACTATAAGAATACTCGTGACTATCACAACATGTATCATGGTGTTGACATCAAAGGTTAAATAATGCCATTATATTTATTTTTATGATAACAAATGGATCTCGATAACTAATGCGTTTACTTAAGTGTGCATGTACAATAATTTACTTACAAAGAAATCTAAAACCCATCCAATCAAATCATTCTCCAATTGTGAAAATGCAAAAGAGCAATCAAGTTTCCAAGTATAGAAAAACAACACATGGAAGATAGCTAATACTTGAAGATTTAGGATAATATTTCTTAAGTATTAGGTTTCTTGTAAAGAGTTAAGATGTGAAAAGTTCATAATTAAATTAAAATTGTTTAAAACATTTTGTAGAAAAACACTTGACTCAAATTTATTTCATAAACTCTTTAAAAGTGTTTTCAGAACTAAATGGTTGGTTCTAGTCGAAACCAGTCAATTGATCCCCAGAACATTCGAATGGTTTAGTTTAATCAAATGCATGAAATGAGTTAAACTCAAATGGATCAATTGGCATAGCAAACCGATTAGTTAGGTATACCAAATTGATTGACTAATTTGGGAATCGATCAACTAGTTTGACCAACTAGTCCATGTGTTTTAATTTTGCAAAAACCAATTCGTCTCTATTTAAACTCATCCACTGGTTTTGAGAAACCAATTGGCTGGTTTGATAAAATCAATCAACCAGTTTAACTAACCACTCCATGGGTTTCACTGTTGCATAAACCCATTTGTCTCTATTTAAACACATCAATTTGTTTCAAGAAACCGATTGACTAGTTTAACCATCGAGTCCATGGGTTTCACTCCTGCAGAAACCCATTTGTCATCTTTTAAACACATCAAATGGTTTCATCCAAATAATCGATTGGTTTAACCAACCATTCCATGGGTTTCATTTTTATAGAAATCTTTTTCTCTCTATTTAAATACATTAACTAGTTTTGCCAAATCGATTGAGTGGTTTGATTAATTAGTCTGTGGATTTTATTCTTGTAGAAACCCGTTGGTCTCTATTTAAACACATTGATTCGTTTTCCTAAACCAATCAACTGATTTGAACAAACCAGTTGATTGGTAAAATGAACACATCAACGGGTCTTACCATACCATATTACTGTTCACATATGTTCTTAAGACCAACTTTGCACTATGCATAACTGATTGACTGGTCTGAATAAACTAATTGGTGAGTTTACTAAACATAAACAATCAACTAGTTTAAACCACTTATCGACTAGTTTAGCCAGACTAATCAACTAGCGAGCATTAAATGTTAATTTTTAACTCGTTAGGTGATATAAAATTTTAGGGAGTTTATGTACAACAACTATATGATGAGAATAACCCTTATAAATAAAGTCCATCTATATTAGTTACAACTACTTTTAAACAAAATTGATTGTGAAATTAATGTCTTGCTCTCAAATTATTTAATTACTCACTAAAAATTTCCAAACTTTTATAATTCTAAGATTTAATTGAAAAGTACACTTTGTTCACTTCTCTTAGCTAGAACTATTCCTAAATTATAATGTCTCTTATTACATTTATCTATATTACATCTTATCCAAAACTCTATACTTTTATATCTTGTATTTTTATTGAGAATTATGTGCAAACACAACTTCCTTACAAAATTCATTTTAAGGGGTTAGTCAACGTTTGCCTATCATTCTTGAAATATTCTTGTGGCGAGTCTAGAGAAGATAAATATGCCAAGTTGTAAATCATCTCTTAGAGGGTCATTAAAATAGTAAGGCTCATAAATCAAGTGAAGAGTGATCATTAATAAAAATACGCCACTATTTTAAAATCTAAAAGAGAGAGCATTTTAGTAGTTGATGTAAAGAGTAAATCAACCACTTTATATTGTGTATTAATTTTTATTCTATCATTTCTATTCCATAAAACTCTATTTATCCCCTCCCTCTAGGGTGTTTTTTATATAGGACTAGTCATGTCTATCATAATGCACACTAAAGAATTTTATTTGGCTATTGAGATATGGGTTGCAAAGTCACGTGTAGTTAATTCCACTCATTTTAGCCACCAAATCACTTTTCTCATGGAAAACATTTTCATGTGACTTATGTGGCAATATAAACATTTTAGCCATGAAAATTTTACTTATTTACCATGATTTTTTCTATGGCCCATGTGGCTATTTATTTGAGTGTTCAGTAACAAACCATTACTATTCCCCCCTAAACTTTTCCTTCAATAACCATGTATTAATGTTTTTTTTTAAAATAATCATAATCCTATAAACCTATATTCATTCTATTTTATATTAGGTATGGGCTAACTTTAAAAAATAACAAATAATAGAAGTAGGTTATGTATTCTATAGTTGTAATACCCACATTTTCACACCAATATATATTTTTTTGAAGAGGTTTTGCAGAAGTTAAATAAAAATATATAGGTTACTATTCCTACACATATTTAGATACTTTTGAATGCTAAATAATCATGCTAGTGTTATTAACATAACAAGCACATCTTACTCACAAATGAAGTTATCTAAACCAAATCATAAACATGCTTATAAATAAAGAAAAAAAATGGTAAAACACATAATAAAATGGAATTTCTACCAACCTTTAGTTTGGATGAATGTACCCCAAGCCTAAGCTCCAAACAAAGAAAAGAGAAGAAAAGAATCCAACGAACTTGAATTAAAGAGTCAAAAGATCTATAAGCCACATTATTGATTATTGAAACATTGATAGGTTAATTCCTTAGATTTAGAAGTTAAAAGGAAACAACAACATTGGAGGAATAGGAGGTAGAATCTCAAAAAATTTATGGAGGAGAAAGATCACGGGCAACGAGAAGAGTGATGGAAAGAAAGAAAAATATGTCACATTAATGATGATGATGATGATGATTAAAAGAACACTCAACAATTAAGGAATGCATAAACATTTTGTAAAGTGAGTAGGGAGTATGTTAGGGTGGGGGTGTTCACGCACATGGAGAGGAGATTAGGATGAGGCAACTCAACCAACTAGATAAGGAGAGAAGAAGAGATTATTATGGTAAGGTTACTAGGCGTAATGATGACATGATGATTAAGTTTTAGATATTTTCATCTTAGGATATAAATGGATGGGGGGATGCACTAAGTGATTTGGATCCAAAGGAAGGGATTACATCAATCCGTATCACAATTGGATGGCTTGGATTGATTATGATAAAGTTTAGATAAAATTTGAAGAAGAAAAATACAATATGGTAACTTATTTTGTCCAAAAATTTCTAATTAAATTTAAATAGCAATAATATAATTATATAACATTTTCAAATCATTTTATATTCAATGACATTGAAATATAGTCAGCTCTAAGGTTCGTTGTTTTGAGACTTAAAATGCAATTAAGACATTAGTACAATGACTAATATCTTTTTGTTAAAAACTCAATTTGACATTTTAAAAAATTCAACAGGATTCAAAATAACATGAAAAACTCAAGAAAGATCTTAAAGGAGTTAGAATACCAAAGTGCCTCAAAAAATCTCTGGGAGTCAAAATCATAAGAATATATGAGAAATTGTAAACAAAAGTTTTGCAAAATATAACTACTGTTTCTTATCTTTTAAATGATGTAATCAAATATTCAAAATAATATAATTTTATCTCTATATAATACAAAATTTTATTAAATTAAGACTTTCACAAAATAGGGTAATACAATAATCGTGAGGTAATTTGTGATATTAAGTCAATCATTGATAATTGAATTTATGTGATATGCATATTAGAAGTAACAAGACTATGGTACCATTGAAAATAAAAATGATCAAAATCATATTTTTTTTTACAAATTTCCTCCTTAAACAACATTTGATTAAATAAAAGGCAATAAATAAATTATTTACATGAATTTATTTGATGATATTTATTTTTTAGATTCAATTAACATCTTTAATGTATTACCAAAATAATTAATTTTATAAAAAATGCTGATTCATCTAAATGAAAAGAAAATTGTCAATTTCAAGCATATTTAACTATATGAATGAAAATATGATCCATAAAAGATAAATTAATAAATAAAAGTTAAAATTTGTTAAATTTATACGACTCTTTATGTTTAGGTAGTATATATTTAAATTATTCCTCAAAATAATATACCTTTTTTCATATTTATTAATACAATATTAGTTGAGGAAAGACAATTGTGAAATAATTGAACGCGTGAAAAAATGTATAAATGAAAGAAGTTAAAAGGTGATCGAAGATGGATCAAATTTGATATATAATATTTAATTAATAATAAAGATAAATTATTAGAAAAATATAATTGTTCCTAAAAGGGTAGATTACTAAAAAGAGACTTATGGTTAATTCATTTTTGAGTTTAATAACCTTCTACTTTTTCTCAATATATTGATATAAGAAAATAAAAGAGGATGCAAATAAACAAAAGTAAATATTATTCTGTAATGCATATTTGGATACTAAAGGTTAACAAAGGTAGAATGAAAAGTAATTTAAATGCAATAATTGAGTTAATTATATATATTACATAACCTTTAATTGCAAAAATTAATGTCAATTAAAGAATTGATAATTCAATTTGCTCTATGTTAAGTTATAACTAGGGGTGTTTATAGATCAACTATCCGGTAAAAAGTTTTAGATATTAAAAAAATAAGATATTTGAAAAAAAAAACTTCAGATATCTGTAGTTTTAGATCAAATAACAAATTATTCGTCAAATATTAGAAACTTTTGAGCAGGCCACGATAGAGAAATATTAGATAAAACATTTATTCAATCGAAAATATAAAAATTGATCAAATCTTAATAAATATGATCTAATAATTTGATTTGAGTATTGAATTGCATTATATTCAATCAGTAATTTTGAATTTTGAATAATAATTAAATATTTAATAAAAATAATAATTAAAAAGTATAAAATTTACTTACAATACACACATACATGATTATATAAAATAAAATTTTATGAAAAATAAATAGTGTGCATGGTGTATATGTATATAATTTATTAGATAAGTTATTATTTGTATTTGTTAGATTGGCTATCTGATTTATTTGATCTTTTATTTATCTGATCTAATATTTGATTTGGAAAATAATATCATATTGGTTATTTGATATTTTAGTTTGGATGAATTCGAATATTAAATTGGATTAATTTGGATATAAGATTGGATCATTGTATATCGAATTGGATCATCATATATCATATAATATTAACGTTTCTAGCTATAAAGAATAAAAAACATGAGAAAAAGATAATACATATGTATGCACGTATATGTATTAAAAAGGTAAATAATGGGAGAACTCAATCTTTTTCTGAAATTATAATATAAAGATTTGTATGAAAAATTATTATTAATCTAACTTGTTAGAAAACTAATGTAATACGTACTAAATGTGATTGCCCCTAATTTTTTCTTTTCATTGTTTCTTAACAAATATCACCAGGGTACTTGTTAATATGTTACGTTTACCATTGCCAGTATCATCCCCATCATTTAACAAGGAAAATATTTCAGCAATTCAGAATAATGGTTGACATTATTTTTTTGATGGTGTGGTTGGTTGTTGTACGATACTCTGAAATAAAAGGTACAAAGATTAGTTTGAATTTTTAAAATCTACGATTGAATAAACATACTTTTAGACCAGAACACTTTATCAGACCAAGCCTAAAATATAAACCGATGGGCATCATTCACTGTTTTCCTGACTAAAATTCATTTTACTTCCTTATTCTAGCAAGTGGGAGTAATTGGTGTCGGAATGCTCATAGCATTCGTGTGCGCTTCGGTGAGTTGATGTTATTCACTGTTATAGTTGACTTTTTTAACTCATTTAATCCCTGTTTAAAGCTGCTTTATAGTAAATATAGTTATTTAAAATAAATAATTATTTATTTTAAAATTACTTTAATTTTTTTTAATAAATACTTATATTAGACAATTTTTTTTAAAGCAACTCTAAACAAACTATATTATTTATTTATAATATAGATCATTGTATATTTTAAAGATAAAATTTAACGGAAGTACTTTAAAAATAGAATTTAATATATTTTGATATAAAAATATGATTATTATATTAATATGAAAAATATTTTTATAATATTTTTATAATTTTTATCAATATATATCAATAAATATTAAACATTTTAATTTTATTCTTAAAATTTTTAATAAAATATATTTTCAATGAATTTTTTTGAAATTTGTGTAATTTTCTAAAAACTATGATTGAAGATTGTTGTTTGAGATGAAAAATACTTCTCCAGCACAAATTTTATGCGTCATATATATATTTAAGCATTTATTTTTTATACACATTTTATTTTTTATTAATGCAATCATTACATTCTCCAATACTCCTAGTAGCAGAGAACCAGAGATTTCTCTTTGATAATCGTAGTGGGAGACATTACCATGATTTAGATAAGACTCATAGTACAAAAGCTACAGTCTCGCCTCACCACCCACATTTCCCCCCAGTATCCTAGATTTCATTCCTTCCCAGTTCCATGATGGCCTCACTATTTCGATATCCTAAAGTAGAGATGCATATGCTGTCTCCCTCCTTTTGACCTAATTATATTTTTCCCTTTTCCATCTACGTGAATCCCTTTGGATGAAATTATGATCAAGGTATTGCATCTTATTTCTCTGGTTATTGACAGCGCGACCGTCAGGTTGAATGCTTCATTAAAAAAATAAAAAATCCCTCCATTATTTCTAAATAAGCATGATCTTAATAATAAATCCTGTTTTTCTATAGGTGTAGTGGTTGTCTGATTGTATTTGTTAAGATAAAAATAAACCTATAAAAATTTTATGATACAATGTGAGAAAGAGTTATAACTTCAACTCTTAACTTGTTAATTGAGAATTTTTAATGTTTATATTGATTTAAGTAAATTTACTTTCTAGATAAACAAAAAAATCGGTCAATAAATTCAACTAGAGTGTCAAGATCTAACAACAACTTTTTAAAATTATGTCTATAAAATTCTTAAAAAAAATAGTGATCTGAAACCAAATCTAATTATATACTTATATGTATGTTTTTTTTTTCTTGGTTGTATGGAAAGTGAGTGAATTTTGTTTAAGATAATTGATTGATTTTATAGGTACCATGAGAAAATTAATGGGACAAATCTCAATTTTCTTAAATATCATGTTGGGGACATCATAGTTTGTAAAAAGAAGAAGAAATGATTTTTCTTTTATTTTTTATAATTAGTCTATGTAAGAAAACTTACACAATTAAATAATAACACGAAAGGGAATTATGTCATTCTCACAATTGACACCCTTCTACTTGTAACCATATGCATTTTGCTACACCTATAGCAGTGATGTCATCAATGCATGGTCTTTTATAGACTTTTAATATCAATTATCTTTAATTTAAGACATTAAAAAATTATCTCATATTTTTTTCTATAAATAAATATCTATATTGATATATCTTATATATAAAAATAAAAGTACATATATTTCATAATATAAACACACACCTTATAAGCATACTTATCTTTTATACTATAAATACACATATTTTATTAATACAAGTGTGAGAAAAAATACACATGATTGAAAATAAAATACATATCTTCTAGTATAATAATATGCATTTTTCAGGATAAGAGTACATATTTTTCGGTACTATAAATGCAATAATACTCATATTTAAACAATTAACACATTTTTTGTAGATTTGTATTCTTCCAATAGAATAATATATATCTTTTATAGTATGGGCCGGTATCTTATTCAAGATCTGTATACTTTATTATGCAAGTTCATTCTTTTCCTCAATAATATACATTTGAATCGTAAGATGTGTATCTTGAAAGATTGAGTATTTGTTCATATATGGATGAATATTCTTTCTTTTACAGAATTTATATTTATAAAAGTTATAATATATGATATTTGAATACAAGATCTCTAATATATGATGTTTATGTGCTTCATCAATTGTCCTATTAAATATTAGTGCTATTTTTAGGTTTTATTTCTATATAAAACACAAAGCTTTATAAGACAACCACAAGTACATACCATGCGTTGATTGAGTCCATTTCCAATTGATCCAACGTTCGCCTATACAATACACAACAACAATTATTCAATATTAATCACGCCTAGGGCATAGGCAGAATATATTGATCAAATGGACACAGTTTTGCCTCTTATGTTTTGGGTTTAACGCAATGTGTCCAATTAGACGAGCAAAAAGAATATTAAGTAGATATTATAGAAAACATTGTATGTAAAAGTACATAAAGTTGTAATATTAATAAACATACTGTCAGAGAAGGTAATAAATAATCATAATAATGATGATAATGATAATAAAGTTATAAACAGCAAAATAAATTCGTAATATCCATTAATAACAAAATAAGTTAATAGTATCCATATTGATACAACAAAGAATATCCGACAACAAAATGCATACAGCAAAAAACAACAATAACATGTAACCACTTGAACAAAATGCTACCACAAAAACGAAATACGAGACGACACGTGAGGAAAGGGGAGATGCACCTCGTCTGAAAAATCTATGCTATTAATAGTATCAAAATTTTCATTGAAATTATAATAATAATAATTTTAATATTGAAAATAAAAGCATTAGAAATATTTTGAAATTAACATATATTTTTGAAAATTAAAAAATTTATAGTAATTAAAATTTCCATCAATAATATATATATATATATATATATATATATATATATATATATATATATATATATATTAGTCTTATTTAAAAACAAAATTATATTCAAATGAATAATAGAAATAAAAAAATAATTATGATAGATAGAGCTGATGGGATATAGGTTGATATGATTGTATATTTTAGAAGAAGAAAAAAAAATCACCATATAACTCTAAGTTAGAACAAATCTACTATATAATCTCGAGTTTTCAAAAACACACTAGCGAACTTTGAGTTTAGGAGATTACTCACGTTATAAGTTGTATCCCTCAATTAATTTTTAAATTTTTCATAAAAGAAGACTTTGAAATAACTATGCTACCCCTCCCCCTCACAAATCACGTTTTCCTCTATTTTTCTTATCTCTTTTCCTCTCTTTTTTATCATTTAACTTTAATACTATAGTCTTTTTCTTTTTTGTACTTTCATTCATCTTCTTTTATTTATTTAACTTTTTTAACAAAAAAATTATTAAATTAGAGAAAAGAAACACTCTATCTCACTTTGTGACCTTCCAAGCCTCTATTTTTTATGCCATAAATGATATCAAGCTTCAACTCCCTCGTCAAGCTCCACTTTGTTGCCCCTTTTGTTGTTGTTTGTTAATGTTGCTCAATGAAAATTCTTTTTCATTGTATCTCTCAATTTCTACCAATTCAATCATTTTTACCTCATATTGAAAACCTAGGATTTGTTTCCAACAAATGTTGGACTTTTGGTTGGTGGTGGGGAAACACCAAAAATTATGACCGGAAATCTCCTTTCTCCACTATAAATCTCTCGAGTTATAATATATATTAACTCAAAAACTTTTCTACCCAAATTCTCAATCTGAGGAGTAAATCTCAAACTATTGAAAATAACTTGACATTGAAGGTTTTGAATTTCCAAAGGTTGGTCATTATTGGAAAGTTGTGCATCAATTCTACTCATGTAACGCCCTAAAATCATGACTTGAAAATTTCTTTTAATTTTTTTATTTTGCGGAAGCGATACTTATAAAATAGTGGGTGTTACCGCCACACTCAACATAAGTCCTGTCTCCTCACCTTCCTTATGTCAAGTGCTAAGGCTTAAAACAAGTCATACCAAACAAAAGTGACATAAAAACAATACATAAACAAGGGTTTTGCAAATGAAAGATTATCCATACAATAAGACCATATAGGTAATTAAATGACAAACAAATTCAGATAATAATTAAAGGGGCACACGAAGGTGTAATAGTGGTTTGCCTTTATACTCACTCGGTCCATCGAATATTACAAAAAAGGGGAATAGGGATAGGGTCCACTCACTCCCTTATTCTAACTATTCGCCTGTGTGATGTTCCTCAAAATCCTTCAACCATTACATGCCATAAACGAACTCCTATGAAAAGTGATAATATCAGTACGACTTCCTCGTAATGAGTAAACCACAACGCCTCCGGAGAGGTAGCATACTCACATTTACAATTGTCATACAAATAAGGGACTCAATTAAAACATACGTTCACATGCAAAGCCACGATTTTATGACACAATTCCACATCACAATTAACAATACTTGTTCGGTCAAAATTCCTAGCAAAGACATTGAAAACATGATTATAATTTCACAACCATTTCAAAATACCAACAATCATACTTTACAACATAATAGGAAGAATTATTGATATTCCAAACAATCTAACCAAGTTTGAGTCATGCCTAATCCAATTATTACAGATGTATTATGGTGGGTGTCTAATCCAGTTATATCATTTATATCTCAATTCTTGAGTGGAATACAATTCCATATCCAAGACAATGATCGTCAATGAGGTAATACCAAATCAATTCACTCAATTTCAGGACAAAGCTCGCCAAGGAAACCATATAATATATCAGTCGCCCATACTAAACCTCAAAACTCAAGTCCTTAAGTACGCGTACCCTCTATAGGGTGTATGAAATACCTATAGAGAAGAAGTGAGCCCCTTGACCTGAAGGCCCAAACTATGCACTCGGGGGCCAAATCCGAGGCATGAGATTCCTTTTCAAACTCAAGTCTTCCTCTTTAAGTGGTTAATGTCTTATGAAATTCCATGTTATTAATTTGAGAATAACAAGGTTCATAATATTACAACTTAGCCATCAATCCATCCACCAATTTCAAATCTAAAGGATCACAACAATTCCAAGCCAATACAACCTAGGGTTAGGCATCATGCCATAGCCCGAATAATTATCCGATTCAGTTATTCAATCCATTTGTCTAATTATTTCCAAACTTATTCTGAGGCCAACACTTAATTCAACTTGTCCAATTATTCACTTTGAATCACATTTTTTCCTAATGACCAAAATACCCTTCGACCTATAACTACCACATTTTCTTTTACTTTATTACCAAGTTTATCTCCATAGGATATTTATCATGAAAAAGCTAACATAAAATAGTCAACGATAATTTACCATACAATAATTTCTTTGGTACGACAAAAGACTATATTACCCCTAAGCATTAACCATACATAGTACACGCATACACTCCAAGCATGCATTTCTAGTATCTCATAATATTCATGCAATTTCCACGAATAACTTTCAAATACGAATCATGGTATATAAAGTTTACATTTTTACCCCTAGAATATGCGACACATAATAATCATCATTTAAACACATTTATACTCTAAGTTAACATACTATACGTCCAAAATTATCTAAAATATCCAAGGGATACATTTAACTAATTTGTAGGTCTACCATGAATCATGACAAATTTTCTGTTGGACTCTAACTCTAAACATGCACATTTCTCTTTAGTATAAACCATATATGTTGTCATAAGCATACACTCTCAATTTTTAGAAGACTACCTAGGCATACAAATATTATCATGATAACATATATTAGTCTACACATCATACTATTCACATAGAAATGAACTACAACATGCTTCCATTTTCCAACAAAATATAAGTTATTTGATAACCTCGACCTAACATGATTTTTATCCTAGAAAATTAACCTATCATTTTCACACAAGATTCTACCGTCTACAGATTAGTTGGATTTACCTTTGAGCTAAGAAAATAATACCACGAAAAGCTTCTTCCAAGGATACCTTAAGCGAGGTCAATATTACCTAAAAATAAATAACACCATCCACACAACTATGCATGCATTACTATCTTTACTAAATAAAATAACAAAATGACAACCTATGAGAACTAATTCCCAAAATAAGATTAGGAAATGAACCAAGGATGCTGGTACATGGAACTACTACGTATCACACACACCGGAGGGTAGAATACTTATGCCAGAATTAACTGCTGAGGTAATTCATGAGGGGAGAGGGAAGCTTGGCAAGGCTGCAGGTTGGGTGATTTTTTGCAGTGGCTCGGTGGTGAAAGGGAGCAGGTTGGGGGCTGCAAACAAAGGCACTCAATTGCTAGTTTGGTGGTGCAAATGGAGTGAAGTGGAGGCTGCAGGTAGGGACACTTGGTGCTGGAAGTAGGAGAAGAAAAAGAAGGGAATTATAGGGAGAAAAAGGGAGAACCAAAAGGGAGAGGGAAGGAGGGATCTTGCTATAGGTCTGGGCTGAAGAAGGGGAGGGGAAAATAGGGAAAAAATTGGGTGGCTACAAGAGTTGGATGGGTTGGATGCTGCAGGTTGGTTGATGGTGTAGGTGAGTGTCAAATGCATGGGAGAAGGGAAGAGGTCTGCAGGAGGGTAGGCTGTTGCATGGGGAAGGAAGGAAATGGATGGGTAGCTAGTTGGGAGGGTTGAGCAGGTGCGTAGGCTGGGAGAAGAAGGAGAGGGAGGCTGCCGATTGGTTGGGGGGTTGGGTTACATGTGTGGGTTGCTGCTGCATGTTGTTGGGTTGGTTAGGGAGTTCGGTTGGGCTGTGGCTGCTGCGGTGGCTGCGACTGAGATGGCGTGAGGGAGAAGTGTAGTAGGGAGGGTGATGGGATGTGTGTGGGGAGGAAAAAAGGCTGCATGGCTGATTAGTGGGTAGGATAGGTAGGAGTGTAGGGTGGAGAGGTGGTGCACATGCATGAAAGAAAGGTGACAGTAGGCTGCATAGGGGAAGAGGGTGCTCGAAAGGTTTGGGGTGAGATTAGGCTGAGATTAGAGTGGAAAAAGGATGGGGATTGGGTTAAAATTTAGTTAGCAAGAATACCCAATAGTATTAGGCTTATAAGAGTATATAGATACTAAGGAAAATCCTACTTATTCAATGTTTTATTATCACCATTATTCTCACTATTATTATCATGATCAATATTATTATTATTACTGTTATCATTACCACTCTTTATTATCATAATTATTTCTAACATTATTATTCTCACAATTATTGTTATCGGCATTATTTTAGGAGTGTTACTTATCATAAGGCTATTGTTATTACCATCCTTCCTATTTTGATCACTATCTACACTCTTCTTATTATTGTTGTTATTAACGTCATTAATTTTTATCTTCCTCTACTCATATATACACTAGTCTGGGTTATTATCATATTTTAATAACTATAGACTTACTCATAACAGCGAGACATTTATTCTAAAAAGAATCTTATGATTAATTATGCCTGCTAATGTAATTTTAAGTCTTGGGTATTTAAATTAAGGATTTATTAAAACGGGGTATTATAACTCAAGTACAAAACCTTGTACTTTTGTAGTATAGGAAGATAAATCCCCCCTCTCTCTCTCTACCTATTTATTTTTGGGTGAAATGGGGTTTATGGGGGTGAATCAATTGTAGATGTTTTCTCCCGCAAATTTTAAAGAACTAACAAATCTTTTCTTCCAACGTCAATGTTGCGCCATCGATATATATTTACAACAAATTAGAGATCTTTACTAATTGTTTTTTTTATTCAGTTAGGTGTAATTTATCTTCAAAGGAATAGAGAGAGGTAGTTAAGTTGTATAATAAGTTTATAAAAATCTAGGGTTATATTTTGTCTAAAGTAGTATTATAGAATACATTTTTTTATATTTAATTACTAGATTGGGGGACAATAATGTAAAAGTAAAAATAGATAAGAAATAAAGCAATCATGGACAAAATAATGAGTAAATTTGTTGGAGCTCTAAGGAGGTATAAGAAGTGAAGCACGGAAGCAATCGAGGGGTGACGTTTCCCGTCCTAAAAAAATTCCCTCACTGTTTTCTGTCTCAAAAACTTTTTGGTACCAAAATTAATACCGGAAGCGTTTGATTATTTTTTTAATTTAAAAAAATATTTATTAATAGTTTACATCAACAAATGTAGATAGTCATTTTAATTTTTTTTAATATTTTTCTCTCTTAATTTTAGTAGATTTAGCCTATTTTAAAAAAAATATATATATATAATGAATATGTGTGTATATATGCATATAATATATATTTCTTTTTATTTTTTCTTTCCCCGGCTTCGTGAAACACTGGATATAAGATATATCCTTGGTAGATGTCAAAACTTCCTATCTAGAATGGTACCCTCGGTTAGCTCTAATAATGTCAAATCATATCTTATAGCTCTAGGATATGATTAGGTGGGCTTTTGACGAAATAGGGGGATATTCGGTGAGGTCATTCTGTTCTGCCACGTATCAGAGAACTTATGGGGATAGCTGGAGCAATAGGTCTCCCAGCTTGATTTGGAGAGGTATAACACCACCAAGGATTGAATTGATCTCGTGGTTTGCCGTCCAGAATAGACTCAACACAAGAGATAGGTTGGTCAGGCTTCAAATTATGGATAGTCGGGAGTCGGGGTACCCTTTTTGTAACTCATAACAGGAATCGGTCGATCATGTTTTTCTACATTGCAACGTGGCGGGGAAAGTATGGTATGAGATCTGTGAGTGGATTGGATGCACATGGGTGATGCCAAGGTCGGTCTGGGATAACGCTAATGCTTGGCTGGGGGAAAGAAGAAGAGGTTTGAAGAGGGAAATATGGAGAGCAGTCTTTTATGCAATTGTGGGAACTATATGGGAGTTCAGGAACAAGATAGTTTTTGATAATCAAAACATCTGTGTTAGGTGGATGCTTATGATCATCAAATCTAGAGTCGGGTTCTGGATCAAGGTTCAAAAGAAGATTTTTTCATACAGAATTGAGGAAGTGGTCCACACTGTCCAAGCCTTCTTGCGATTGGCTCATTAGGGCGTGACCATGTTGGTCATTTGTCACTGTTTTGTTTTTTGTTTTCTTATTTGTTTGTTTGTTTCCGTTAGGGATGGCAACGGGTCGGGTACGGATCGGGTACCCCTTATCCATACCCGAACCCGATAAGGAATTTAATACCCGTACCCGTACCCGTACCCGCATGGATATCCGTTGCTGTACCCATATCCGTACCCGACGGATATTCGTTACCCGACGGATAATCCGTTACCCGACGGATAATTTGTTACCCGTCGGATATTCGTTACCCGACGGATAATTGACATAGGTTCAGCAAAGATGTGATTTAGGTTCATCAAATAATTGGTATAGAGATTCAGATTTCAGAAAAATTGACATTTTGCATACCATCCATCATGTATAGATTCAACAGTTGGGTTAATCAACGCAACTCAACAGTCTCAACTACAATGAATCAAATACAAATCAGAAGCAATACAAATCAACTACAACAAAAGAGAATAGAAAGTGAACCGACGGTTGAGTGGGCTGTGGGCTGTGGCCGGAGAGTCGGAGACAGGCAGAGAGCCAGAGACGGACGGCCGACTGGGCTGTGGGCGGAGACAGGCAGAGACGGGCACCAAGTGGGCTGTGGGCGGCCGGCGGCGACGGCGACGACCAACTTGGAAGTTGGAACTGTCGAAGCCTCCCTGTCCCTCGAAGTCGAACTATCGAAGGAGGGTCGAACTCGAAGGCAGAGCCAGAGATTGATGGTAACTATGAAGATTGAAGACTGTCGAAGGGTCGAAGTCGAACTACAGCTACAGGCGAGTATCGAGTATCGACTATCGACAACGGCCAACGGGCGAGGCCGCGAGGGGGAGGGCCGGAGGGGAGACTGGGAGAGGGCGAGTGCGACGGCTGAAAGGCTGAAAGCAGAGCTGTTGCTGTGCGTCGTCAGTGGCTGGCTGGCTGCGTACAATTTCATTCAAATAATTTCAGTTCTTAGATTTAATTTTAAGTAGGGTTGTAGGTAAAATGACAATTTAATTTCTAATAATAACCTATTGTTTATAAAAAATTTAAGGGTAAAATAGTAATATATAACGGGTAAACGGGTACGGATATGGGTAACGGATATCCGTCGGATACGGATTTGGATACCCCGTACCCGTATCCGTACCCGAATCCGCCGGGTATTTTTCACCCTTACCCATATCCGTATCCATATCCGTTTATCTTTATCCATTTTGATATCCGTCGGGTAAAATCCGTCGGGTTTCGGGTATTATCCGCCCGATTGCCATCCCTAGTTTCCGTGTGGGTGGTTCCCTTAACCGAACTATCAAAAAAAAAATATCTTATAGCTCTATATTATTTTTTCCTCAAGCCTATCTCTTCCTCTCAATACCGTAAAATAACTAATATCCTTACATTTCCTTACTAAAGATATAAATCTTAGAAATATGGATAAGTATTTGGTATCTTTCTTAAAGTAGCACTCCCTCCATCTCATAATGCTAGCATAACATATATATATATATATATATATATTCCGGATGCATAAAATATTTGCATTATTTTTGATTAATGAACTATGATTTAGAAGTATTCACGGTTGACTTAAGAATTAGTTTTTGCATTGTAACTATTGAGGGTTCCATGAGTTGAGTTATGAGTTCCAATATAATTTAATGAGACAATGACTTCCCCCTATTCACATGCTAATCTAATAATGGAGGTGATTCATGTGAGAGAAGGATAAAACTTTTAGTATTAGATTTTATGCTATATTTTTAATATGAGTGATTTTTCAACTCATAAAAATGTTTTGGGACTGAGATAATATTAATTCAGAAATGTATGACAGATACATACGATGTTTGATGTTACTAAATACTAAATGATGCTGTTTTAGTATTTTTTACGTTTACTAGTAGCTTTTAGCTTTGTCTTTAGTATTTTCCTAAAAAAATATATAAGTCGAACAAAAGAAATAATTTTGCTTACTACTCCTTTTTATATATATATATATATATATTTTCTTTGAAACATTCCAAGCGCCAAATAAACCATAGCCAAACTTGATAAATTATAATTCCTTCTAATATTTCAGTAAAACTCTTTCCTTCGGTTGATTGGCAAAGATGTTGTCATTTGTACTCGTACTAGTCACTCGATTGTTCGATAATGTGGTTGTTGAGATCACAAATCACGGTAACAAAAGACGAGAATTAAAGAACCAATAATTCAAGAATAAGGAAGACAGACAATTTTTATATTGTTACCCATCTAGCCAATATCCACAGCGTGCAGCGCCGGTCAGTTTATTAAACACTTTGTATTTGTGCTACAAGTGAAAACCAATCATGTGAAGGTATATTAATCTTAACTTACATGCCAACATAAAGCACGACTTAGCTAAATCTTAGGGTATGTTCTTTTTAACTTATTTTTGTTGACACTGGTACAGAAATACACTATGACGATAGGATAGGAGGGCAGTCTTGGTTCAACAAATGCTACACTACCATCATACACACACTGAAAATTTGCTTTTAGTTTTTTCGGTATTTGGATATCGTTACCATGGCGAATTTACAAGGATTTTTTCATTGCATATCTATCAGTTTAAGCAGTTCATATACATGGCGATTCAAAATAACAACTGTCATTATAACCATCAAATACCACACTAAGTACGAGTACATCAAGGTATATTGTATTTTGTTGAAAGTTGAACGTTCAAAGGTTAATCAATGTTGTATTACCTTTCAAAAAAGTTAATGTTATATTTTAGATTATAAATACCATCCATCCTCCTTCATCTTTTAAAAATCAAATCTCATAAGCCCTTTAAATTTTTGTTCATCCTTGCTCATCCTTTATTTGGATTTGTTTTAGTATGACTTAAGGCTTGTTTGGTATGGGGGTAATAGGGGTGGAAAAATTTTCCCTATATTTTGTACCTCTTATATTAAGTATTTAATAATAATAAATATATTTTTAATGAAATACCCATTTTAGATCAAATTAAGATCTAAAATGGGTATTTATTAGAATAAAAATATTTAATTTTAAATAAATTATATAAGATATATAAAATATAGGGGTAATTTTTCCACCCCTATTTCTCCCATACCAAACGAGTACTTAGAGGAAGATAATTTGTTTGCATTCATATAAGATAAATGAAGATAATGTGATTTGTATAACACTATTAACTGCTCATCAATTTGTCTCAAATATAACCAAGTTTTTTTTTAAAATTATTAAGTCCAACCAAGCTTACAAGCATATCAAAATTGAAAAAGAGAAAGTAAAGACACCCATCTCCTATGAAGGTAGAAGAGATAACAACCATGAAGTACAGATACATTGCTCAACTTGCACACAACCCACCCTATAGTGAAAAAATAGCCGGTGAAAAACACCACCCCACACATACCCGACTAACTAACAACAAATGAAGTTTATAGTAACATAAAACGAAAGATCACCTCTCCCATTCTAAGAATACTCACAACATCATAAGCAAACCTCATCAACATAGTAAATGATATCGTCAACTCGATATCCAAAATTGCTTTCACCCTCCTTTATTCAAAAACCCACCTAGATTTAATCAAATCTAGTTTATGCAAACCTTTTCATAGTTGAAGATAATGTGTTGTCAAAACTCCTAGATAGTGCTAACCATATCAAAGAAAGCCTCCACCTTAAATTTCCTTTTCAACCTTTCACATTACATCCCCATCTTAGCTATGAAAGCATTCATAATATATGACATAACCCAGTTATACCCCATCCACTTACTCACTAGACACTAGCATTTACTAATTTCTTAGTAGTGTAGGAACATATGGTTTATAACATCTTTCTCCTCCTTACAGAATGAATCTATTGTATTTGACTGATTGAAGAGACGAAAATGAGCTAACCTACTTTTCATGTTCAATCTCTAAACCACAAACCATGTGTTGAGATCTATTATCTCTATGATAATACCTAACCATATTCTAGTGCTAGCTAAATTCGTATGGCAGTATACCCCCCAAATTATTGGTGGATAGTAGATGCTTGAAATGATTGATAAAACTACATATATCAACAATTTATACAATTTTTTTAGACAACCTATCATTAAAAAAATCCATAGTTAAGTGTGCTTGACTTGGGGTAATTTAAGGATGGGTGACCTCATATGAAGTTTTCTGGGATGCATGTAACCTTAGAAAAAAAAATACGCTCAAAATGACTTGTATTGATCTATGGGGCCACTTATTGATCTAGAAAGCACTCTAGAGTAACTTCTCGATACCTTAGTATGGTTGGGGTGGTACCTATGGTCATCCCAATCATCCTTATACACAACCTCACAAAATGACTTCACTAAAAATAATTCTAACTAGGTCATATAACTATCGTACTTGAACATCTTCCTATGTAAATAATCTTCTCCTCCATAATAAATGCTAGTGCCATTGAGCCATGTCCCATATACCCATACTTATTATTATTTTATTCTAATGTTATAATATTTTTAAAAAAATCTTAAAAATACAATGCTTAGTTTTCCTTAGCCCTTCTAGTCATTGTGCCAAAAATTAAACTTTCGTGCATCCCTTAATTCAAACCTCATGTTCAATTCCACCATCAAATTCTTCTTGTATTACTAATTTCAACCCAAGTGGTATGACCTCTTCTCCCCTATGGAACTTTTAGTTTGCTCATCTAATCACTACAATAAATTTCTTAAATGACCTATTTCTAGTCAATGCCATCGGTGATGAAGTATTTCCACCATCATTTGAAAAGAAACATTATATTCTTGAGAATTGTGTTCTTAACAACAAGTCCGCCAAGGCTTATTGGTTTTTGTATTCTCCTTCAACTAATCCACAACAATCCTATTTTCTACTCATGCTTGATCTAACATAAGTTCCTTTAAATGTGGATGATCTCCTTTACTACTACTATAGGCATTTTGAAAAGACTCATGTAGTATAGTGGCATGTTATTTAGAACACTCCTTATCAATACTAACCTCTAAGATCTAGAAGAAATTTTTTCTTTCCAAATCTTTAGCTTCTCCTTCACTTTATCTATAATTGGTTTCCAATTTTGGTTCTTTCTTATGCTCACTCCAAGTGGTAAACTGAGATACATTATAGGAAATTTGCCAACGCTATTATTCATAATATCTACTGCCTTCAATTTGGTGGTAGAATTAGTGCCCATACCAATAACATGTGCTTTGGATGCATTTATACCCAGCCATGTGATAAGGTAGAAACAAGCTACATAAGACTTTACCTTTTTTGTTTTTGTTTCTTCTAATGTAAGGGTTTCTATTTATGTAAAGTTAATTGAGAAATGAAAGGCTAGTTTCTACTCAAATTCATATAACTCTAACACTCAAGTAGTTGCCATAAGAATTATTTGCATCAATTTGTCGTCATTTTATATTGAGTACAATAACAATAGTTATTAGTCATATAATATTTTAAAAACAACCAACAACTAGGCAGTTAGAATGACAAATCTAATAACACTACATGGTCTATCCATGGTGGTATAAGAAATCTTTGACGTGAATTAGGAGATATAACGCTGGTCTTTTAATTTCACCTTCCACCATATACTTTAGCACGTTTTTCATGAATTTATTATAGACAAGAATTAGAACACTAAGAGAATCTGTATATTTTTATTATAAATACTAGTATTTCTCACAAATCCTTCCCCAATTCCCATGTTAAACATTATTTTCTAGAGTTCATTATATATTGTTCAAGTTTGGGTCTCTCCAAGGATGAAGAAGATGAAAAAAAAAACCTTATATATCAAATCCCATGAAGGTAATTTTCTCCTTAATTTGTCTCAAATATGTAAGCTTACTCATCATTTGGTCCTAAATGTATATGATTATTTTAAGGCATCAATTTGGGCTAAATTTTGGCATCTCCACTTATGTTCAATTGTCCACACATCCTTTAGGGATGGTTAGAGTACTAGTGGATCCAAACAAAGATGTTGTTGGATACAACATCATTTGTTAAGTTTTGTAATTCTCTAGTTCAACTCTTGGGGTGAGATTATGGCATATTGCAGCTATGATTAGGAGTCTTATGAGTTGAAACTTGTAGTTTCAGTAAGAGTTTGATATTGCTAATAAAATTGCAGATACATAAAAGAAACACATATAGTCTCATATTGCAACATTGTCAATTTGTCCCTAATGATTTATCTATTATGTAACATAAAAAAAGGTAATACACGATGGTATTTACCTTTTTTTATCTCTATAATTTTTATTTTAATATTTATAGAAAAAATTTATTGTGTTAAAGTTATATAGAGATAACAAGGTGAATACTCAATACTATGTAACATTGATGGTAAAAAAAAAGGTCATATGTTACTATATATATATATATATTGTTTTCAACAGTGGTTGTACTCATGAAACTGCCATGATATATTAGCAATATACATGTCCCAAGTATTTTTTTGTGATTTTTTTATATTTTTAATATGTGTAGGTAGTCAAAAGTTAGAATGCTAAAATATTTATTAGGTGAGCCCAATTTTTTATATATATAAATACACTACTATATCCATCCATTATTTGTTAGTATCAGATTGTGATCGTTAGTGTTTATTATTATTATAAAAGATATTTTGCTATACTCTCTTTCTTTCGATGCCATTAGAATATAATGAAGATGAACTAAAATCATCTATTAATGAATATAAAAATAATTTGCTCCAAATATGTCAATTTACTCACCAACTTGCTCCAAGTGGGTATTATCAATTTATTTTCTACCTAGGCACATAATGTGGCATGGGCCCTAGTTAAATGAATTCCTAATGAATCCTTTTAATGAGGAAAGAAAGTGAAATTAATTTTTTTTGTTATATTTATTCATTCTTTTTTGAAATTAAAAGTGTTGTACCACTTGAAAACATGGTAGATATAAAGGAAGACAACTTTATGGATCATCTTGATAAGTTAGATTAGTTAGTTATCGATGTGTATACACCCTTATATGATGAGTGTGTTTATTTCACAAGGTTATCGACTATGATAAGATTGTAAAACTTAAAATCATATCATGGGTGGAGTGATATAGATTTTTCTCTATTATTTGATCTTTTTAGAGAAATGTTTCTAGAGGAAAATGTTTTTTCCATCACACTTATGAGGCTAAGAAGGTTCTTTACTCTAAGGGGTTAAATTAGGGGAACAAAATGCATGATTGTCCTAGTGAATATATCTTATAACAAAATGAAAACTCACCATTAGACTATTGTTCTGAATGACAAGCATTATTCCATCAAAGGTCTTTACCTAGATTACGATGTTTGTTTAATAACCATGAAGAAGCGAAGAGCTTGAGATAGCATGTGATTGAGTTGGAACGTGATGGGAACTTAGACATCCTATGGAATCTTGTCAGTGGAAGGCCTTTGATAATAAGTTCTCTGATTTTAGTCATGAACAAAGGAATCTATGCATTGTACTATCTTCTAATGGAATGAATCCTTTTAGTGGAAATGTAAACTATTGTCGGTGGGCGATGATATTGGCAATATATAATCTTCCTCTATATTTATGCACAAAACATAAGTACTTGATGTTGTCCTTGATAATTTATTGGCCTAATCAGTTGGTCCATGATATAAATGTTTATTTAGTGGCTCTTATTGATAATTTTAAACTTATGTCGGATCATAAGCGTAATACCTCAAATTGAGTAGAGTGCTACAAGTATTGATCTAGATACTTGTATCAATATGATATACCATCATTTTAGTGATTCCACCCTAAGAACTATACAGTTAAGCATGCTAGCCGTAAAGTAATTTTTATTATGGGTGACCCTTCTGGAAAGTTTTAAAAATTTTTTGAAAATTTCTCATGGAGTACCTGAGTGAGGAAAAAGTGCGTTGAAAGGATTCGTGTTAATCTATGGGGTCATCCGATCAATTCGAAAGCGCTCCAAGGTATCCCCCACTTAGTAGTATTGAATTGGGGTATTAGAAAAAGATCGGTGCATTTAATGCACTTCACCAAGAGAATTTTAACTTGAGAGTAATGCCCTTTTACACAATAAATGATTTTCCATCATACGGTAAAATCTCTAGGTATAGTGTTCATGGGAATTATGCATATCTTATATATACGGAGAAAACACATTTCTATGAACTGAACTATATAATTAATACTATTTATCTCGGATATCGTATATTTTTACTTGCTAGCCATCATTATTATAAGCAATGAAAGGCCTTTAATATGTATTCTAAAGAGTCATTACATCCTTGTCCTTTAATAAATGAATAAGTGTTTGAAAAGGTGCATAACTTGATTTTATCTTTTCGTAACAAGAATGACAAAGTGAATCCATCAAGTGGTTTGAAGAATAGATCTATATTCATATCCATAATGTATTAGAAAGCTTTGTACGTTTGATATAGCCTTAATGTCATGGATATCAAGAAGAGCAAAACTACTAGTGTTAGTAATACACTTCTAAATGTTCCTTTTAAGATGAAGGGTGGACACATTAACAAAAGGGATTTTGTTTACATTGGTATCAAGATGGGATTACAACAAAAAAAATATAGCACACTAGACATTTCTACCTCTGTCATGCTATACTCTATCCAAAATGGAGATTATTTTTTGTTAATGCTTACTTGAAGTTAAAGTTTTAGGTGGATATTCACCAAACATCTCAAGCCTTGTATCAAAGGGGAAGACTATAAATTGGTGAGAATGAAATCTCATGATCATCATATTCTCCTTCAAAATTTGCTATAACTGGCTATGCATTTTATTATGCTTAATTGAGTTCATAATGCCATATCTATTCTTTGGTTTTTCTTTGAAAATTTGTGTAGTAATGTTAGTGATCCTGATTTATTAGACTCAATGCAACAACATTTTGTTATTATATTTTTTCAACCGGAAATGTATTTTCCATCATCATTCTTCGTTAGCATAGTTCAGTTGACAATTCATTTAGTTAGGGAGGTAAAATGATATGGCCTAAACCATAATCATTAGATGGATTCCTTTGAGCATATGACTATGTACATAAAAGGATATGTGAGGAATCCTAATATGCCAAAAGGGTGCATTGTGGAAGCTTACCTTATAGAGGAGACAATTAAATTCAATTATGAATTCTTATTAGAGTTTCATGCCATGGGTATTCTAAGGATTAGATGCAATATGATCTATGAATACTGATGGTAAAGGATGTTATATGATCATTGTTCAATATTCTAATTTATACGTCCTTCATAGTATGGATGAAGTCGAATCCTATGTAAGTGAACATATGGATATTTTGAGGTCTTTGGATCCATCCAAAAGAAAAAAAATGGATATTGAATCGACAAAATGATTCCTTTAAGCGTTAGTTTAGAGAAAAGATAATAAGGGACGATACTATATCATCATTTTACACATTGTCCTGATTATCAAGAAGCCCTTTAACTCAAGATTTACGCTAAGAATACTATTTAATCACTTTCTATAGAAAGGCCTATGATGATAAAAGTAGTATGCAAAGTAGCGATGAGTCATACATTGGTATTAGAAGCATTGTATGTTTCTACTTCTAGAGACAAAAACAAAATGGATATATACATAAATGTCATACTATAAAGTCATCTAAAATTTATGGCAATTGAATTATTACACTTTTAAGGTTCTTTTTTTTTTGCACAAGTGAATTGACAATCAATATGGTGTACCAACACAAAATATAGGGTTCATTTGAATTAATCTTAATAGAATTAGTCATAAGCAAGACCCATTCATAGTTACATTATAAGAAAAACAAGTGTTTTATGTTATTGATACGGTAGATAAACAATGGTATATTGAATTATCATCAAAGAGCTAGAATTTTAAATATTTGTAAGATAATGTCGTAGAGTTGGATTATGTTTTGTAATTGATTTACCAATCATGACATTAATGACATTTACCTAGGAGATGATTTTAATGAAGGTTTTTTTTAATGGTTGAAACATATATGGTACATAAGAGGATAAATTGTGAGTTTTAAAGAAATGTAAATGAAAGGCTATGTAATATATGTATCTAAGTATTACTTAATAATTATTGTATTTTCTTAATTGTAGTTTTGTCTTTTTCCATAAACTAACCATTGCTGGTTTTTGCTAGGAAAACAATTGAAATCATGATATACCTTATATCGATGCATCAACAAATCAAAGTGAAGATTATTTTGAATATAATAGTAGCATTAATTTGTATGCATTATGGCCTTATTATATTCAATAAATATATGTATATTAGACAAAAGAACCCCATTTGTTTTAGATCCATAATACAAGCTATGGATTGATTTCACACTATTAACTTTTATTAAACATAATGTAAATAATTTGAAGGTCTTTAGTGAACTCTTCTATGACAATTCTAGGACAACTTGGTTGCAAAAGATCGATTTATTTTTTATTTTTGTTATATTAATGTAAATGCTTACAATTGTAAATGTTGAAGTTGAATATTCCAAGCATTGATGATTGTTTTTGGTAATTTTTGTAATCTAAATGTGATTCTAAGCATTAAAGATTGTGTATTCATAAGCAACAAGTATATCTAATTATTGGAATAAATATAATAGTAGCATTTTTCAAACAAAAAAAAAAACTCATTTATATTTATGATGGTTGTTGTTATTATGAGACCACCCTCAAACACTAATTATATATGGGAAGATACAGAAATATGATCGTCATCTACAAACAACTACCATGAAAATTGAACGAAATATGTCATAGTTGGTGGATGCATATTATATTCACTATTGTTTAATAGCATTAAACGTCAACATATCGACTAATCACTTATTGAAAACATTATACGACAATGATACTTCTTTCATTGTTTAAGGATATTATTAATCTTGTTATGATGACGGATTAAAATTATCATTGACTTCTCTTTTTTTAATACCAAAGAAAGTTTTATTTCACTAGTATGACCTTTGCTAATATAATATGATATTACCTGATTGTGTTTGATACATTATTATTATTATTATTATTATTATTATTATTTAGTAATAATTTTAAAGAATTAGTCTTAATTGATAAAAGCATTTAAAAGATAACTTTAATAAATTAATTATCAAATGTTTAGTAATAATAGTTGATTAAATATTTGACACATAATAATTGATGTAAATAGTTACTCTCAAGAATAACAAATATTGATAGAAGTTATATTTATATGTATAATATTAATAATTATTATAAATAAATAGATAAATATTATTAATAGCAAACACTAACAACTCATACTAATTGAAAATAAAATTTTATTCATAATATTTATAATTATTGATCATACATTATTATCAAGATAATACTAATAAAAAAAACTATAACACTTAAAAGTAAAGTAATTAATAATTATAAATAATTATAATTTTTTTTAATAATTATATTTTAGTGATAATAATAATAATAATAATAATAATAATAATAATAATAATAATAATAATAATAATAAGAGTTATATTGTTCCGAATAAATAAAACAAGTATAATTAATGATGTATATGAATTGGCATTTCAAATAATAATTAATAATGATAAATATTGTATTGAGAAATATAACATTAATAATTATAAAAATAACTAAAAAATGAAAAATAATATATGATAAATAGTAATTATATTTATTTTTGCTATTTTTAATTACTAACCATAGTTTATAATTACTATTAAAATAATAATGATAGCAATTATAATAATAATGTTATTCATAATGATATTAATCATAAATGTTATTAAATAAATACATAATTATTAATATTCATTATTATATAATTATTTTGTTATAGTATTAAATTATTATTATTATCAAATTAATATTAATATTAAATATTATGAATGATGTTACATAAATGTCCCTACATTTTAGTAAAATAAAAAAGATACTCTACTCTATTTACAGCGCACTAAAAAAAAACCATGTATTTTTATTTTTGGACGGATACTATCTTTTTGTTACAGTTTTGAATCTTGGCACATGCTACCTTTTCATTATAGTTTTAACTAACTACCTTCAATTCCAACCTTACCCTCATTCACTTCAATACTTCCAATTATTATTTTTGTAAAAACTTGAGCTCTTATTCTTCTTCCCCTCTCATCTTTGCCAATAATCTATAATTTTATATGGTGCATTAACTAAAACCAACATAAATTCAACAACAAAAATCATTCCTATATCATATAAAACCAAATCAAATCACATAAGTACAAAAATTTCAATTTTTCAAAAATTAAACAAACTCTAAATTCCTAAAATATCAAATCAATTTTTATTTGGAATAATAAATTGCAAAAACATAGATAACCTAGAAACGAATACAATGGAAGAAATTACAACGAGAAAAATAATAAAATATTTGCTACAACAGTAATAAACTGATAAAAGAAGTGGAACTCAAGAACTCTCGGTGTGTCTCTTCTCTCTAGGACGTTGCTTTCTCCCTCGTTGCTGCTCGCCTTTTCGATTCTTCTCCGTCGTATCCATACTTCCTTCCTTCTTCTCCTCTTTCACTCTCTCTCTCTCTCTCTCTCTCTCTCCCCTGTACATTTTGATGTAAATTGGTTACAGAAAAAAAATACTAAAAGGTGAGAGAGCTGATAAGGTTCCAATGTGCACTTAGATCTGTGAAATAAGTTGTTCAGGAGAATGAATCTGCCGAAGTTTCACCAGAAAGTGCAGATCTGTTAGATCCAATTGGGAATTTTAATCCATGGGATTTATAAAAAAAAGGAAGCTCGAAAAAAAATGCAAGCTTTAATCACGTTATGGAAGATGAAGATGTCAGAATTAATTTTGAGCAAATTGAAGTATCGATTCTAGAAAAATAGGTTTCCCTTAATTCTTCAGTCAGATACGTGTTACCTCTTCATTTCCTAGAGCTCACCATTGTCTATCAAAACAGGAGTTGAGCTCGAGCTCCTTAGTATCGTCTGTTGTGGCCCTGCTAGTTGTTGTTGTGCCCCTTTGTCTTGCGCGGCTGCTTCTGGTCAAGACTCAATAATGGAGGAGGAGAAAGTGATGGTTGAAGGTCGTGGTGGTGGAGTGTTGGAAAGGCAAGAGGTAGACAGGGAGGGGTGTTGGTTGTGTGGGTCGCTGGGAGTGAGTTTTGTTGTGCATCACAATTCACAACAGTGACGAAGAAGTAAATAAGTCGTTGTTAGACAAATTAGGCAAGTAAGGTCTGTTAGATATGTGAAATTTTGTTTTCACCTCTAAATAAGGTGGTAGAAATTTATGATTCAGCGAATCAAATTTAATTATTTTTCAGTTGGATTGAAGATGAGTAAAGTATATTAGTATGAAGATTTAATGTTTTTTCGGTCGGGTTGAATATTAGTGTTTGGCTTCGTAAGATATATTAAGGTTGAAGACGAAGGATAGAGGAGTAAGGGTGTTTCCATTCATTCATATTAAAATATAGCCTAAGAGTTTTTTGGTATTAGAGTAATAGGAGGGTATTTTTTTAATTTTTTTTAATGTTTTGTGTTTTTTATATTAAGTATTTAAGAATAATAAAAATATTTTTAATAAAATATTTATTTTAGAACAAATTAAGACCTAAAATAGATATTTATTTTTAAAAATATTTAATATTAAATAAATTATATAAGATTCAAGGATAAATTTATTTACCCCTATTACTCTTATACTAAACAAGCACTAAAACATATTAGTGTAATTGATAGATCTTTAAAATTGGCAAAAAATGTAATAAAATGGTAGAATGTGAGCAAAAATAAAAATATAGGGTTTTTAGGTATGGTGTAAATTTTGAGTAGAGATATCTTCTATATCTCATTAAAATATAGGGACATTTTGCATAAAACCTCTATTATTATTTTTTTAATATTATTATTACGTGATTATTATTAATTTGTGTTGTCATGGTCTTATATTGACTTATCAAATTTGATTTTATTGGTTCCAATATGGTATGTTCTTATTAGTGATTGTGTGATTTGATTTAACCTGATCCGATTATATAACTTATGAAAATAAGTTAAGAAAAAGACATGCCCTAAATCAATTAAATTTAGATGGGTAAGACCTATTTTATATACTTTATTTTTATATCAGATAAAAAAAAATAAGATGAGATAATAGTTGTTGTTGTTGTTGTTATTATTATTATTTATAATAATAATAATACAATTAAGAGATATCGAACCATATATCCCTATATTTTTGTAATATAGATATCAAACCACATATCCCTATATTTTTGTGATGTTATATCATGTATCCCTTATCTCCCTTTTGTTAGGGTACAAAATACTAATATTTGTAAATACAAAACATATTATTGTAACAAAAAAGGAGGAAGAGCATATGGTGTAATTTTACCAAAATACAGAGGTATATGGTGTAATATCCTTAAAATTAAATAAAAATTATTTTAGTATTATTATGGATATAAATGTTATTATTATTAGTGCTTATAATATTTATGTATAATGTTGATAATACTTATTATTACTTAAGTTAATAATTTTTTTTTTATATTGTTATAATATTTACGTTATCATAATCATAATCATAATTATAATTATAACCAATTATTATAGTGGGTATTATTATAAAGATCATAATAATAATGATATGATCATTATATAAGTAATTATTATTATTATTATCCTTATACCTATAATTATAATGATTAATATAATAATTATAATTTTCATAACTAATTATTATATTAATATTGTGTTGAATTAAAATAATATTGATAGATATTAATTAGTATTCCTTATTAATACAATATATATATATATATATATATATATATATATATAACATAAGTCGTTTTACTATTTTGCGCATTTTTTAGAATTAATAAGACTATCTTTAATTGTCTAAAAAAACTAACTTTAAATTTCCGCTTACATCTAAAAAATACTTTTTGAGGCATATCTCACCTTCTCTCTTCTCCATCACTATCATGACTCATGATTCTCTTAGGAATCAAAGTCTTAGTAGGTAGCCGTCAAGTTAGGAGTTTTTTGCTAGAAGAATTTCTTCAAGGTAAAGTATTCTTATCTTTAATATGAATGAGGCTTTTTATTGATTATTATGGTTTCATGTTAAGCATGGGCTGATTGTATCCTATAATTTGAACCTGTGATAGAGTTTCTTCTACGATTTAATCATTATTTGGTTTCTCTAATTTTATGCATGATTTGGTAGTTTAAGTATGATTTCATTTAAGTGCCTACATTACCATGTATCCATGTGATTCTATGTGTGCAACATGCCTCTTCATGTGTTTTATGACATATCAGCATGCTATGATTAATATGGTATAGTTTGGTGTGTGTATCTCAATTCTAGGTATTTTTTACTCAAACCATTTGATCAGTTTATTAAACCCATTGATTGGTTAAGTGAACAGTCATATGGTCTGGAAATTTTGATCGCATGGTTGTGAGATCAGTGGATTGGTTTGATGAACTAGGTAACGGGTCACTACGAGTAGTCAATCGATTTTCCAAACCCATCACCTGGTGATCCTGTGATTATAGTGGTATGGTCTCTACTTATACCCATTCTCCGGTTGTAATAAACCCATCGACTAATTTCCTGTGAACATTTGATCAGTGAGACCAACCAGTCAGTTGGCATGTTAGTGTTATTTTTTGTTTAGATCTAGTACAACCAGATTCGACAGGTCCCAGGGATCGATTAACTAGTCTAGCTGTATTTTGCTAGGTTTATTATTAATTGTTGTTCTTCTTTTGGGCCTTTTATGTTAATACCTCCATGTAATTATAATATTTAAATTATAATTACAACTGTATTACCTTGGAATTAATAAGAATCATAATGATGATATTAGACTTGAATTGGTTAAGTTTGGTGTCATCTCTAAACACCCAATTGGCAGTTTTAATGCCTTTTAATGTGTTTGGTGTTATCACTTAGAAACACTCAATTTGGATAATAATGGAATTTATTTATGTCTGGTGCTATCACTTGGATTCACCCAATTGGTTATTTATGGAATTAATCTATGATTTGTAATATCACTTGGTAATCAATAAAATTAAAATAAGATTTCATTTAAGCCTTTTTCTACGACTCTTAAGGTAGCTGACCAATAGTTAGTAGGCCGGTCATCTTGTGGTTTAAATCTTCACTTATACCTATTTCTTTCTCTGCCAAGTTTTTATTGGTAGGGGGTATGCACATATATTTGAGGTTTAGGATTATACTATAGCAGGCCAACATGACATCAGTGTCCAACATGGGTGGGTGAGGTATCCTAGTACAAGCCTCCTAGTACTTCATACTTTTTATTGCTCAAGAAGGTGTGGTATCCAAAATTTTTAGCCCCTGTGGTGGAAGTATTCAAGGTGCGGTGGGTGAAGTATCCCTGTGCATTCCCCCTTATGTACTTCGACCATGTTTGGTGGGTGTGGTATCCCAATTTGTGTTAAACCTTGCAGCAATTGCACTCGATATGTGGTATCTCTAGAGAAAAGCCCATTCGATGTATCCTAATCCCCATGTGAAGGGTGTGGTATTCCGTTGTCTTTGTATGCTATCATGAATTTTTTTTATGGTGGAGAACTAGGTGTGGTTGAAAAAATTATCTTAATAACTAAAAACTATAGGATCACTAAAGGAAGATTTATAATATGGTTTATATTATGTGTTTACAATGCATTTATTATATTATTATTCTTCCATGATCTCCATACAAGCATGCTTTGTTGTATTACTGTCATAAACCTGAGTGTTAATTTATATTGGTATGCTTGTAACCATGCTACTATGTGACTTCAATGTATTGCATGAGGCTTACCATGTTTTAGATAATTAGTTTTACCAGTATTTACCGTACTGATACTGTACTTGTGTGGTTAATGTGATGATTTAAATTTTGGTCCTGGGATTAGAGGATGATTTTTTGGGGTATAATTCTCTGTTAAAGTATGCCGAGGATGATAATGTGGGCTAGTAGTTGGCCATTTCTTGGAGGTTGGAGATTTATATTTTGTGCTTGAGAGTTAGGCTGGCTAGATGTGTTATGCCCAATTCGTTGGGAAGTTTTTGTTCTTTTGGTTCTGTAAACTCTTGGTTTTGATTATTGTATTTGAATTTAAACTCTCATACTACTTCCTATCTATATTATTATTCTCATATTCATTATCGTTAATATTGTTATAATATTATTATAAGCATGTATCTTTCCATTCATTGCTCTGTTTTGTCTTTTATCAGGCATGGGTTAGGTGATGATCACACCTCTCTTATAGTTGATATGGTGTTAACATTTCCGGATTTTGATTTTCAAAATTTTCTGTATAGTCTTCAAAATAAAATTTCATGGTTCAAAAATTAGGGGGTGTTACATTATAGAAAATTTTTGGAAAGCTCACTAGCATGCACTGAAGTGGATTATGAGGTGCTTGGAGGGTATTGCATTGGCTTATTCAGAGTATAGGAGGTCGATTAGTTCATTGAGTGGGTTCATTGGGTCTGATTATGGTGACGATATTCATAAAATAAGGTCAACTAATGGTTATATATTTTGTCTCGGTAGTTTAATGATTAGCTAGAGTTCCTCCTTATAAGAGGTAACTTGGTTGTTGGTTACTAAGGTTGAACACATGGCTATGATTGAGGTTGTTTAGCAAAACACTATAACACCTCGTCATACCAATCATGTGTAGTTATTGAAGCACTTTTAAGATTGATATTTGGACTCACACGTATCCCGAGAAAATTCCTAGGAGGTCACTCGTTCTTAAATTTCTCAAAGTGAATCATACTTAACTTTGAAGTTCTTTAAGGATAAGTTTCTTTTATAAAAAAAAGGTATAATTTTTTGATATAGGTAGTTTTATCAATCATTTTAATCCTCCACTATCCACCATTAATTTTGGGGGCATTACATACACCCCACTTAAGAATGCAACGTCCTCATTATGCCTCAACTACTGATTGTCTCATTACAGTCCATTCCAAAAATTGTCCCACTAAATGACTAACAAGGTCATCCACATTCAACTCGTGGCATCAATTTCATTCTAATATTATTTGTAACACCACGACACATCAGCCATGGTGGGTAGTTTCAACTTGCATGACTGATATATGAGATTTATATGTTATTTTGCTAAGTAAAAATGTCATTTATTCCTCATTATTTTTATAACATTTAATCTTTTCTCGAGTTTTTCTCTTTTGGATAGATTTTGCAGGAAAAGATAAAAATGAAAAAATTTAAAGGAGAAATCGATGGAAAGAGAAAAGACAACAAAGAACACATCAAGAGATATGGAATCAATGGAAGAAAAGACTAGAAATGAAGAATATATATCAAAGGGAAGATTGTGTTGAAATTTCATGAAGAAATAATGAAGGAACAAGAAACACGCCCCCCCCCCCCGCCGTGTTTCCTAAACACGGCCCCGTGTTTTTCTATCAGCATACAAAATTTCAGCATTTAAAATTCAGCATTTGGCCGAGAGTTCAAGGAAAAACACGGGGGTCCCGTGTTTTTGAATACGGACCGTGTTTTTATCAAATTCTGTAACCGTTCGCGCAACGTTTTCCCGATATATTTCTAAAGTTTGAACATTCGAAAGGGTGGTTTGGGGGAGTTCGAGAATGGGATTTTCTCTTTCTCTCTATACTCTTTAGATACCACATGTAATTTGTAATTCCAATTCTCTTTCTCTCCATTGTATTCAATTGAACAATCAACACTCTGCAATTCAATTCGATAAGTTCTTCTCCATTCCTCTTTTAATTGCAAGTTTTGATTTTTGATTGAATGCAATTCAATTCTCTTTGTTGCATTATTATTTTTCTTGTGTTTAGTGTTTCATTGTTAATTTATTTATAAGCATTGATGTTAATTATAGATTATTGCATTTAATTGTGTGTTATTGCAATTATGTAGATAGTATAAGGTAGGAGGATTTGATGACGGAATTAGGGTTTTGGATTTTGAATTCATGACTCTAAATGAAATTTAATTGAATTGATGGATGGAATTGAATGATCTCGCATCATAGATTAAGAATTTAAACTAATTAGACTGATCACCTATCTAGTTTAGATCTTAATCTACGCTAGGATAACGGAACTAATACGTAATTGTTAATTGTTAATCTTGTCCATTAATTCGTACGATTGCATGATCCGAGCTTCTGTGATTATGGTCGTAGTTGACTGCTTTCCATTCGTAATGCTACCATTAATTGAATCTAGTGTTCTTAACCTAGGTTATTAATTGGTTAGATGATAAATTGAGAGCTTATTCAATTTATTAGAATTAAGAGAGGGCAAAGAGATGAATTATTATGAATTTCTGCAGGTCAACGTTAAATCATTTAGAATCTTTCGTTTCTCCATGATTATTTGATATCCTAATTCCATAATCAATACCTTCCTGTCCTTATTAATTAATTAGTGAGTACAATGTTTTATTATTTATCCATAGTTTAGATATTGATGATAGAATTATATGTTATTGCATAACTGGGGTTTTAACATCGATTACGGATTTATTGATTATATACCATTCCTTGTGGGTTCGACTCCTTCTTGCCATATACTACGTATTTGAGAATTATGATTTATTTATTAAATTTGTTGTACATACGACAGTGCATCAATGGCTTGGAGGGTTATCTTGTGAGCTTATATTTGATTATGATGTTCGTGTAGTTCTAAGCAATATTCAAAGCACTGTCTATTTGGAAAAGAATCAGAATTCTTTCCATCATTGATTGAAGCAAAATGATATTAGGTCCTACTTTATCTAAGGTACTGTTGTTGTTGGCAAGATTGTGATATAGAAAATGGATATGAAGGAGAATCCAACGGATATGCAAACAAAGTCATTAACCTTGAGCAACTTTGAGAATTTTTTAGACTTGGTTGATGTTTATAGGCTATAAGAATCTTTAGAGCCAATTGATATTTATGACTATATTTTGTGTTTCTATTGATATTTGTCACAAATAATATAGTAATGTATTGACTTATGAGCTTGTGAATTATATTAGATGTACAACATAACATGGATGATTACGTGTAGGCATTTGAAGGATTTTGAAGCCAAACCAAGATGGAGGAAGAAACTCTTTAGGGGAGGCATGTGTTCCTGACACAGTTTGTGTTTCCCTATCTCTACTTGGTCCTACAATATTTGGCCAAATATAAGTGTTCTGGCGAAAACATAGGGAACCTGTGTTTCCTAACACGACTTGTGTTTTCTCACCGCCTTGATTTTGTTAGGGTTGGTCCATATTGCTAAATTAGATGTTATGAAACCATTTTCTCTAGTTCTCTTATTGCTTAAAACCCTAAGTGAGAGAATATGTTTATTGGGGATTTTTTTTGCAAATTGTTTGTTTATTCTCCTTCTAATCACAAATACTACATCTAATAAGATCATCATTTCCCCTCATTATTTGTTCTTGATTTTTTTTCTTTGTTCAATCTTAGATTTTTTCATTTCTTCTAAGATTTGAACTTGCATATTCACATCAGTGAATTATGAACAACTGTTATTATATGTTGTTTTTATGGTGGTTATCGTGGTGATGGTGACATAAGTGTAAACATACTTTATAAATACAAAAATAGTTTTTAGATACAATTGTATGTAGTAGCAAAAAGGTTAAAATTTATTTTGGTCTATCTCTTATAATAACGTGTTTGGTTCCAAAATAAAAGGGTATTTAGTTTAACCCTTGCAAAATCCTTTTTAGCTAAATTAATTTTAATCTCTAATATGAATCTGTAATAATAACTAACTAATTTCTCTTTCTTATTATCAACAACTTGAATCTTAATCACATGATTATGGTTGATGATCAATTCTCAAATTCTAAGTGAACAAACATAAAATCTAAATGGACTTTTCCTCATTCCTTTACCTTCTACCTCATTCTCCCTCATTATTCCTCCTTCCTTCTTACTCTAGTGTTATGACCTATTTTTGTCGTCAAATTTTGTTGTTGTTATATAATCTAAATTAAACTTAAAGTAAATTATTATTATTATTATTATTATTATTATTATTATTACTATTACTATTACTATTACTATTACTATTATTATAAGAATATTACTTAAAATAATAAGAAAACTAACACCAGTTATATTAGTTATAATAATAGTGTTGATGTAATACCCCATCTTTTTATGAAGTTGTTGAATGAGAAATCATGCCATTTGTTGATATTTGATTTTTATTTGGAACTATAATAAAGTTTTGAGAAAATTTGGGCTTGAATAAGCTATTAAAATTAACTTTAGTTTTAGGCGAATCAATTGATTGGTTCAATTAACTGATCAATTGGTTCATCGTTCCAGCCAAATGGTTTTGCTCAACCAAATTGATCGATTGGTTGGAGAACTGATTGACTGGTCTGTAGAACAGTCGATTGGTAGGCCAAATAGATCAACTGATTTATTGAGTTGTGTGCATTTTTGAAACTTAATTTTTGAAGAAAAATTTCTTATATCAAAATAGAATCTTGATAACCCGACTCAAAATTGTTCTTAAGGATTCTTAACCTTTCCTATGATGCATTTGGCCCAAAATTCTACCTTAGACTAATCTAAGAAGCTCAATTAGGATAATTAAGGGGGAAGATTACCTCAACTTTGTTTTCTTCCACCTCTCTCTTTTGCACACTTCTGGAATTGTTACTCTAATTCCAAACATGATTTTGCTTAGTTGGGAGATTCCTCAAATGCTAATTTTCCATTTCCCTTCTCGTTTTTGACATTTTTGAGCCAAATTAACCCACACCTCTCCATAATCACCATTTCAGCTCTGGAAGAGAGGTTTGTCAATATTTGACAGATTTGAACGATAAGAATTAGGATTTTTGATATGTTCCTGACCATACTTATGATTATATTGATTTGTTGGCTATAAATAGCCTTAATCGCACATTCCATTCACCTTTCTTTTAGCCATTCTAATAGTCCAACCCTCTTTGAGCATGCGACATTTCCCTCAATTTTTTTAGGTAAGGTAATGTTAGATTTAGGAAAAAGTTGAGACACACCTATTTTTAGCAGAAAATCCCCTCTATTTTCTCTTAGCTTGGTAAGTCATTTTCTTCTTCTTATTCGAGATCTAAATTATGAAAGTATGTATTGAAAATTCTAAATCTTTTACTCTATTTTTAAGGTTTCAAAAGTTTAGAATTTTTATAGGTTCAGTTTTCTTAATTAAGGGAGGTTTTACCTGCATCAAGTAAGCCATTATTACTTCTAAAATGTAACTTGGTTAAGCTTGTATGTTTTGAAACCTTTAAAGTTTTGATTTTATATGTTGGTATAAGTTTGTGGTTTTCAGATTTGGAATTGGATGATTAAATTGTAAAAATTGATATGAATGCATGATTTTTAAGGAAAACGAGGTTGTGATGATTAATCATGAAATATGTAACTATTGTAAATTAGAAATGTGTTAATTTTATGTTTGTCCATGTTTCAATTTTGTATGGTAGGGAAGTATAAGTATGATCTACATGAAAATACCTATTTTTTGCTCTTTGAGGGTAAACAAATTGACTAGTTAGGTCCAATCGATTTATTGGTCCTTAGAATAGTTAACTAGTTGAGCCAACCCATCAAGTAGTAGGTGTGTGGTGACCTTGGTCTTGCTCTTTGCTTAAACCCATCGATTAGTTTGGTCAGAGTCAATAAAGTGGTCTATAAATAGTTGACTATCTTATCCAAACCAATCAGCCGGTTTTAAGGAATCTTGGGTTTGGCCAATCCAAACTAATTGACTATTTGGCCCAAACCGATCCATTGGTTCGCCCAACTAGTCATTTGGTTAGTATAATCGATTGACTAGTATGGCCAAACTGATCGACTGGTTTGGAAATATTGTGCGATCTTGATTTTTCTACTTGGATATGATTTTATAATGTTCTTAACATAGTTATATGACTATTTAATGGGTGTAATGCATCTACTAACCATAATTAACAACCTAATGGATGGGTTAAATGAATCATAACACATGATATACTCAATGATCATTGTAAAAGTCTTGATGGATAAACTCGAGTAGTTATTTGATGACTCAAAAAGGGAAATGAACTCAAAAAATTTGTCTTTAGTGGATTAATCCCTTAGAATTAGTTATTGTTGAGCAAGAATTAATGTAAATTTTACACATAGTTGGGAACAGTAAGGGTTAATATGGAATGAACATATGGATGTCATGTTTGTATATTGTGTGGGCCTTGTATGATCAAGTAATCTCAAGAATAATACACTAATCACGTAAAGAGAAAGATAATTGAGTTGTGTATGGGTCTGGGTTGTCCAATCCTTGATTAGCTACTAGGGGTTAGTTTGCCTTTGGGCATTATTAATGCCTTCGCGCTTTACCTTTGGGAAACATCCTAGTAGATCCCAATACCTTACCTACTCTAGCTACTGATGATGTACTAGGGAGTGTCGATACTAAACAGTTTCATTACCTAGGTAGATTTTGGCTTCAATCTAGATTTATGTCTATTTGTGGTTACTTGACTTCAGTTTGGACTTATTTCCATTGATGGTTACTTAGCTTCAATTTGGAATTTATGTCCCTTGGTTTGGATAGGCCTCCATGGTATGTAAGATCATGGGGTGGTGCACACTCTATCCTTCATTGATAATGATAATAATCGGAATGATTATTTAAATAATTTATAGAATAATTATTTCAAATAAAACTGTGGGTAAAGAGAAAAATGGAGTAGAAGAAAAGAAACGACAATGTGAAAGATGTCCTTTAGAGAACTTGCTTGCCTAGATGAATGTAACCTTACTACTAATTAAATCATTCTACATGCAGCATATATACCAGAATCCATGAGGTAATACTAGATTATCAAGCATGATTAGTCATATATGGTACGAGCCTTCTATGCCTAAGGTGATTATTACAGAACATACATCTTGTTTGTATAACGTATGCATGAAACCATTCCTATTTCTTATATGCATGAGTATATTTTATGTTAGTAGCTCCATTGAGGATGTAACCTAACTTACTTATTACGAAGTGTATTAACGTGCCTGTTTGCTTGACCACTTGCTTATTTCCACTAGCAGAGGTCTATGTGTAGGTTTTTAGAGAGAGCCACTAGTTGGCCAATCTCGTGTGGGGCATGGGTTATGAGAGCTTGTACATCCAAAGAATCTGAGAGATCCTTGATGGATTAGAGTTTAGGGTTTCACTGTATTTTTTTTTCTATAATTTCAACCCTGTACTCTAGTTTGAATTTTCTTCATCACACACTTTAATATTTTGGACCGATGTGGTCTTGTACTTGGAATTTTTTCCTATTTAAATTAGCTAACAAGATTTTGGGCACTTTGCTATTGGTTTGTTCAGTTTTAGTTTCTTCGCCTTGTGTCTAGCATGGGACAAGTAGCTAGCGCCTATCTTATGTTAGGTATGATGATAACACCCCATTTTTCTTAAGTATATATTAACTTTCCACCTTTGTAAGGTTTTTAAATTGAAAATACTCAATAGTAAAAAATGGAGATGTTATAAGTTGGTATCAAAGGTTTGTTTTAAAATTTTATTTTCTCTTGATTTTCCTAGCTGATACCACAATTTAGTATTTGAACTTCTTTAAAATTCTCCTCTAATTTTTAATTATTTAAGCCAATTGTTGCAATCCTTTATATTGGAATGATATCAGTGAGACAATTGTGTTGGGACCATAAATGATTTAAGAGACACCAAGGCATATTTAACTGATTCAGAATCGGATGAGACTAGTACAAGACTGAAAGAAGAGCTACACTAACTTGAGGAGATGAATTGAGGGTTATAAGGTGGGCGATAGAGTCCTCTTGAGGGTCTCTCATACCAAGGGATTTATGAGGTCCGATTAGAAGGGTAAGCTCAGCCCTAGGTACATCAGATTGTATAAAATTATGGATTGTGTTGGTGAGGTTGCTTATCGTCTAGTCCTACTAATGGAATTATCGCATATACACTATTTCTTCCACATATCCTAATTGATGAAGTACGTAGTAGATCCTTCACATGTCATTCAATCGGAGTTGCTATAACTTGATGGGTTGTTAGCATATGAAGAACAACCAATAACCATCCTGGATAAGAAGATTCGAGCAACACACATGAATAGTGTCCCTTTAGTCAAGGTCCTTTGGTCATGACATAGCACCAAGGAGGTCACTTGGGAGGCCGAGAAAGAGATTCTCTTAAAATACGTAGAGTTGTTCTCTTAGTGTAATGTCTATGGTGTAGTCGTTTTTTAAGGGGTACTACCCTTTTTACCTTATTGAATGTGATGTTTGAGTTGTTGCGTGTGTTTTTATTATGCTTAGACCTTAGTTAGTAGGCTTTGGGGACACAACCTCTTTAAGTGGGTAGTGTTGTAATACCCTATCTTTTTTTAAAGTTGTGGAATGAGAAATTATTCCATTTTTTTATGTTTGATATTGATTTGGAACTATAAGTGAGTTTTGAGAAAACTTGTATTTGAACAAGTTATAGAAACTTTATAACTTGAGTTTAAGGCGGATTGATCAATAGGTTCCATGAACCAATTGATTGGTTTTTTGTTCCAACCAAATGGTTTTTGCTTGACCAAATCTATCATCTGGTCGGGGAACCGATCAGTTAGTCTATAGAATAGTTGACTGGTAGGCCAAAGCGATCGACTAGTTTGTCAAGCTATGTGAATTTTTTAAACTCAATTTTTAAGGAAAAATTCCTTATACCAAAATGGAACCTTGATAGCCCTACTTCAAATTATTCTTAACGATTCTTAGCCTTTTCTAAGATACATTTGGCCCAAAATTCTACCTCAAAATTATCTTAGAAGCTCGATTGAGACAATTGAGGGAGAAGATGACCTCAACTTTTACTTCTTCCACCTCTCTCTTCTACACACTTCTGTAATAGTTGCTCCAATTCTAGACCTGATTCTACTTAGCTAAGAGATTCCTCCCACACTGATTTTTTATTTCCCTCTTATGTTTGACATTTTTGGGCTAAATCAACCATCACCTCTTTTGAATCACCATTTCATCTTTGGAAGAGATGTCAACCAATCATAGACAAAAGGTGCTCGTTCAACTCAAATTTGAATGGTAAGAATTAGGGTATTGATCTTTGCTTAAATCCATCGACTAGTTTGGGCAGCACTAATCGACCAGTTTGGGGGAATTTTGGGTTTGGCCAAGCCAAAACAATCGACTGGTTGGCCTAAATTGATCGACTGCTTCGCCTAACGGATTGACTTGTAGGTACAACTGATTGAATGGTTAGGCCAAACTGATTGACTAGTTCGACTAGACAGTGTGAATTTGATTTCTTGGCTTGGATATACTTTGAGGTTATGCTTAACATTGTTATATGACTATTTAATAGGTAAAATACATTTGTTGACCTGGATTAACGATCTAATGGATGGGTTAAATGAATCATGATGCATGATATACTCAATGATCATTGTAAAAGTCTTGATGGATAAACCCCTGTAGTTATTTGATGGCTCAAAAAGGGTAATAAAATCCGAAGCTTTATCTTGAGTGGATTAAGCCCTTGGAATCGGTTATTGTTGAGCAAGCATTGATATAAGTTTCACACATAGTTGGGAATAGTAAGAGTTAGTAAGGGTTATTGTTGAGCAAGCTTTTTCTTGAGTGGATTAAGCCCTATAGAACCCTAAATTTTTTTTCTTCAAAATATACAATATAATCTAAAGTTTTTGAAAAGTTACAATATAACTATAAGTTTATGCATTTACACACTAGATAATCTTACGTTAGCTTCAACTGATATCCTTCTATCAACTTTTGAAAATTCAAAATTTTGATTACAAATCGAAAAATATTCCCTTATTATTTAAATATAAATAATCTTGTTGAAAACAATAAAAATAATAATAAAACCTAAAAGCACACCCTCTTTTTTTTCTTTCTTTTCCCCTCGCCTTCTTCTTCCTCAACATATCTAGCATTTCCATTCTCAACTAGATCTTCTCACTAGCTCACCACCATAAGCATCTTCAACAATAGCTCCTCAACTATTGGCCTCCTTATTTCATCAAGAAAACACTAGCACAACATAATAGAGCACGATAGTGGTGGCCCAACTTGTTAAGTTTTTATCCAACAATTGACTTATATGTGAATGACACAAATTGCAGGTTGTTATATAAATTAAGTCCATATAAAAGTGATCATATTTACGTATAAATTATTTGATTTTAATGTATCTAATTGGATTTGTACTCGTATGTATAAATATTTTAGGTATTTTATATTATTCATGGATCATACTAGAATAGTCTTATAGATGATGTATTAGTTGTGTATAAACATTGTCATCGTATTTATGCCATATACAATTTGTCCTATTTAATTCACATCAATCAATAGAGAAAAACGAGCGTGTAATTGACCCAAAAGACTACAATACCACCTATATGGTTATCGTCTTGATTCCAAGAATATATGGTTGTTCCAATGTTATGGATTTAGGTATACTTCTATATTATTCTTACGTATAAATCTTGATGAATTAACATTTAATCATATCGGATATACAAATTTATTTTCTATCAATTGGTATCAAAGGGATATGTTTAATTTATCAAGATTAAATAAATCAAAATTGTCTTCAATTTATTAATGGACCTTATAGTTCTTTTGGCTTGATTCAGAGAAGATCTTGCTTTTTCTTTGAATTCGCCCAACATTATAGACTAAGATCTGGATTTATTTGTTTTTGTTCGACCTTTCCTCTGTGCATCCTATGTTTCTTTTTCTTATTCTTTTCTTCAGTTGCAACCCCTTCGGCAACGTCCGTTGCCAATTTGAGATTTGACCATATGTTATGAGTGAACGATTCTCATTGCCTCCCCCCCCCCCTTTTTTTCTCTATCCGGCGTTTGTAATTGTTGAACGTTCATTCGGCTTCAGATCTGGTCGTCAGCATTCGCGTCTTAGCTGGCTCAACGGCTGTGTTGGCCACTGTTTTTGGTATGTAAAGGACAAACAGATCTGGGTGGTGACTGGCACGACCACTTCATCTGGGGGCGGTGGCGGTAGTTACTGGGGCGAATTGGCTTGACACGAGGTAGATGAAAGGATTAGGGTTTAATCAATGCAGGTTAATTTTAGAAATTGACCAATTAAAAAAGCTGTTTCTCTGCCGAACAAGGGTCACGGTGGAAGAGTAGTTTCCTTTACATCTTGGTTTGTGGGCTGGTGGGACACGTAGTTTAAAAATAAAATATAAGAAGTTGGCTTAATTTTTTTGGCACAATAAAATTTATGAACTATGGACTTTGTAACGGGTCTTTTGTTTTATTTCTATGTATTTAATTCAATTTTTTTTAGGTTCAGCTTTATACATTGAGGTCGAGGCCTAATTTGGCTTTTACTTAGATTTACGTATTTTGGGCTACCTTTGGACAATAAATTTGATGTTTATTTATTATGTATTATTTGAGTAATAACATTAATAATAAAAGGTAATTAGCCTAGTTATTTTAATTATATTTTTATTTTATTGTAATCTTATAAATTATTGTATGGACCTTTTATGTGTTTTATTTGGCATAAATTTTATTGAAATACTAATAAAGTTGGATTTAATATTTTGTGGATATTAATATAAATAAATTTGGTCATAATCTTATAGGTCCAAATTTATGAATAAAATTGAGGAATTAATTTCTTTAAATAATTGGTTGTATACTATTAGTAGATATAATGCAGGAGCATCTCTAGATCACTCTCAATCTTATTCTTCAAATGATGAAGAATAAGAAAAATTAGCATACTTGGAATTAGAACCCATTGTGGTTGAAAATTCTTATACTTATAATATTTTGTCAGGTAATTCTTATAGGTATTGTATATGTTTGCAAGAAGTTCATGCTATTGAAGATCTTTGATGTACAAGACAGTGACAATGGCATTACAAGAATTACAAAGTGCAAGGAAGAACAAGGCTAAAAGACACAAAGTTGGACTACATATGTTAAATATATGTAATACATTATTAAAGTTTGTGTAGCTTTGTTATTTTGTTGTATACTTTGTAATACTTATAAATTGTCATTGTAACTCTTTAATATATGTTTGTACCGTGAATTAGAATGTTAATTTTATTAATAAAGGCCTAATGGTGGGCTTGTTAATGAAAGGGGCTTACATGGGTGTATGTATATATAAAGCTTGTACACTTGATCTTGAGATCATGTTGAGTTCATATGGATTTTCGAAAGAGAGTATCACTAAAATCGTGTGTGTTCATTCTGCTTCTCTTCTCATTCTTCAATTGAGAGTTTTAGAGAGTAGTAGAGAGTATTATATTGAGAAATAGAAGATTTCTGTTTAGAAGGCTTAAGATATTAGGATTAGATCTTGCTAGCTTCCAAGGGATTGCTGACATTCTTATCAATTTCTACATCGACCGAAGCTTTGGTGACTTTTCTATACTTGAGGCTTATAGAAAAAGTTCCTGGAAATGCTGAAGATAGTTTTGTGATGATCTTCCACATCAAGATAGGTTAAGTGATACAATATGTCGTCAAAGTGACCACTTTGTGAAAGTGAGTTTATTGAAATTATTGGATGTTTATGCATATATATTTATTCATACGAATAATTAGTTGGCCTAAAGGAGGGTAAATATCTTGCATAATTTTATATGTACCTACAATGATAAATATGTGGTAATTATATGGAGGCCGTGTAGATAATAAGTTAATCTAAAGCCGAGATCATTATTTGAGAGGCCTTATTATCAGTGTTAATTTAATTACTATAACAAGAACATAACATACAGTTAATATTAATGTCAAAAGACTTGATATTAATGTTATATTGGTTTCTCATTATAGGATTGCTATTATTTAAATTTATTGATCGTTTATTATGCATATTTTCTATTAGCATGTATATTTATGTTATTGTTGTATTCTCTATACAACAATGTCTGCTACTATTATATCTGCCAACCTGAGTTCGATTCCTATGCTGAATAAAAATACCTTTAAGGAATGGAAATACAATGCTTTACTTATTCTTAGCTACGTGGATCTAGACCATGTATTTTGGCTAGTGAAACCTACTAATATGACTATAGAAAGTTCCTCTAATGACATAAGGAACATTGAGAAGTGGGACCACTCTAGTCACATGGGTCTCATTATCATTAAGGGAAATATTCCAAAGCCTTTTATGGATGGACTCTCTGACGAGATCATCGATACTGAGGATTTTCTTGTTGAAATAGAGAAACATTTTACAAAAAATGATAAGGCTCAAATAAGCACTCTTCTACAACACTTGATTTAAATGAAGTATAAAGGCAAATGAAATATAAGGGAGTAAATCATGGAGATGTCAAACATTGCTTCAAAACTTAAGGTAGTAAAACTTGAGTTATCAAATGACTTGCTCGTGTATTTAGTATTGATCTCAATTCTTGCACAATTTAGCTAATTTAAGGTCAATTACAACAGTCAAAAAGAGAAATGGACTCTCAATGAGCTCATTTTATATTTTGTGCAAGAGGAAGAGCAATTGAAGTAAGATAAGACCAATAGTGCTCATGTAGTAAGTATATCTAAATTTAGGTTAAGAAAATAAATGATGAAGCTACTCTTAAGGGTCTTGTAAAAAAGAAAAAATAGATGAAAAAGATAACCGCTTATATTGTAGAAAGAGTGGACATATTAAGAAGAATTGTCAAAATTACCATGCTTGGCACATGAAGAAAAGTACAATCCTTATTTTGGTATGTTTTGAGATTAATTTACCTTCAGTACCTAGAAATATTTGGTGGTTAGATTTTGATGCTACTACTCACATAATTATTTTTATGCGGGTTGCCTGATCTATCAAAAGACAAATGATGGTGAAAGATACATCTATGTGGGAGATGAAAAGGAAACAACGGTTGAAGTGATTGGAACCTTTAGGTTGTTATTAGGAACTAGTGATTATTTATATTTAAAAGACACTTTCGTTGTACCATCATTTAGGCTGAACTTGGTTTCCATTTCCTTATTAGATAAGTATTATTATTATTATGATTCATTTGGAAATAATAAATTTAATTTTTTTTATTAAATTAAAATATTATTGGTATGAGTTCATTTTGTACATATTATAACATATATATGCTTGATTTTATTACTTTATATCATAAAACCTTACACGTGAAATTGCATGATACTAAATATAAATTTAGTAAAGAAAATTTGGTATCATTATGGCATAAACACTTAGGTTATATCTCAAAAGGATTAATTGAGAGGCTTGTGTATGATGGAATTCTATATTTCCTTGACTTTATAGATTTAAAAAATTTCTTTGAATGCATTAAGGAAAAACATACTAAAACTAAGAGAACATGTGTAGATAGATCTTCAGACGACTTATAATTGAGTCGTATGGATATCCAAGGATCGTTCCCTACGGCTTCTTGGAACAATCAATAGTGTTTCATATCATTCATAGATGACTATTCACATTATGGATACCACCTATATATCATTCATAAAAATTCACAATCATTGGACATGTTCAAATATTTTAAGCCTGAAGTTGATAATCAATTCAACAAAAGGATCAAGCACATTAGATATGACCATGTTGGTGAGCACTATGACATATATGACTATTTAGGTGAAAATTTTCAATGACCATTTGCTAGATTCCTAGAGTAGGGTGGATTTGTCCCACAATATACCATGATAGGATCTCCTAGAATGAATGGTGTAGCTAAATGACAAAACATAACTCTTAAGAACATGGTAAGGAGTATGATTAGTCATTTTACCTCATCAGAGCCACTCTAGGGAGACCCAGTAAAGAAAATAACTTACATTCTAAACAGAGTACCAACTAAGATTACTACTAAAATACCTTATGAGATTTGGAAAGATAAAAAACCTAGTATGGAGCATTATTGTATTTGGGGATGTCTAGCTGAGGCAATGCCATATAGGCCATATAAAAAAACAATGCTCTCCAAAATTATTTGTACCTATTTTATTGGTTACTGTGAGCGATCAATGGGCTATAAGTTCTATAATGCCACACTTAGGTCAATTTTTGAGATAGGAACCACCACGTTCTTTGAGTATGTTAATATTTGGGGGGATAATAAGGTTCCGGATATTGCTTTTTAGGAGGAATCAATTACTATTCCTACTATAGCCTTTAATGATGTGTAAGTCTCTGTACCTGCCATTAATTAAGAGGTAAATTAGGAGCCTCTATAAGATAATATCGAACAATCCCCTATTGAGAATTAGATGATTATTCCACAAGAACAATATTAAAAACCTCATGAGCTAAGGAGATCCACTAAATAAAGGAGAAATTCTATTATGGATGATTATATTGTTTTTCTCCTAAAAAATGAGGTAGTCATTAAGGTGATGGAAAACTTCTATCATGCCATGGAGAGTTTGAATTCTCAAAGGTGGATTGATGTAATGAATGAGGAAATAAAGTAAACGATGGATAATGAAATATGAGATATCATCCCATTTCCTGAAGGAAATAAACTCATTGATTTCTAATGGATATTGAAGACTAAAAAGGATTCAAAGGGTAATGTGGAGAAACATAATGCATTTCTTATTGTCAAGAGATTTATACAAAAGGAAGGAGAATATTTTAAATAAAATTTCTCTCTAGTCTCTTATAAATATTCCTTAAGGGAGATCATGACATCAGTGGCATATTTTAGTCTTGAGTTACACTATATGGATGTTAAGATTGCTTTTTTTTTTTAAATGGTAAAATTAAGGAAATGATTTATATGATGCAACCATAAAATTTTGTGTTAGGAGACCTAAAGAATATGGTTTGCAAACTTAATAAATCCATCAATGAGCTCAAACAAGCATCTCAATAATGATATTTAAAATTTCATCAAGTTATCACCTTTTTTGGTTTTGAGATGAATTTGGTGGATGAATGTGTATACCATAAGTTCTATTAGAGTAAATACATTTTTATAGGTATGTATGTTGATGACATATTATTAGCATGCAATGATATAGGTTTGTTACATGAGAATAAGATATTTATGGCTAAGAATTTTAAGATAAAAGTTCTTGGCAATGCCTCTTTGGTAATGGGCATAGAGATACATCATAATAATTCTTGAGTTATCCAAGGTATGCACAAAATAATTATGTAGAAAGGGTTATTAAGTATTATACCATGCACATCTACAAACAAGGAAACATCCTTGTTGCTAAAGGTAGCAATTAGTCTCAATCAGTGCCCTAAGAATGACTTTGGAAGGAGAAAAATGTAAAGTGTTGCCTATGCTTCAATAGTGGGAAGTCTAATGCATTCTCAAGTTTGTATTGTTTGTATATTACATATATCACAGGGGTGCTTGGTAGATATCAGAGTAATTCATGACTCAACCATTGGACAATAGCTAAATAAGTCATGCGCTACCTATAGAAAATGAAATATTACACGCTCACATATCAAAAGTCAGAGAAGCTTGAGATAGTAGGATATTCTAACCTTGATTTTTTTTATATTCCAATATAGCATATATTCTACATCAAGTTTTTTTTTCCTGATGGTTGGAGGTGTTGTTTCTTGAAAGAGTGCTAAGCAGACAGTTGTGGCATATTCTACTATGGTAGTGGAATTTGTAGCATTCTATATGGCTTCCATTTGCAGTATATGGATGCAAAATTTTGTCACAAGGTTGCATATAGTTGATGGTATTAAAAGTCCACTTAAGATATTATGTGACAATAAGGGTGCAGTTTAATATTCCAATAACTACCTAAGTTCTACGAAAAAAAAATATATCAATATTAAATGCTTGATTGTTAGAGATAAAGTAAAAAAAAGGAGATTTTTCTATAGAGCATATTAATACAGACTCCATGATAGCAGATCCATTCACTAAAGCTTTACCATCCAGATAATTTCTTGAGCATGTTGTTCGTATGGGTGCTATGTTAGGTGATGATGTTTAGTTTCAGTAGGAGCCTATAACCATTTTTCTCTATGTTTAGACACTTTGTTTTGGTTTATGGATATTTTTACCATATATTTTCTACAGAAATAAAGTTTTAGTATAAAGTTTCAATTTATTATTTGATCTCACTAAAGTTTTAAGGTGGAAGAGTTGGAAATATGCATGTTAATATCACATTACATAACATTTCTATGCTACATATCCACCTCTTGATCCATGTCATTTGGTTATATCCGCATACGTGACCATTTAATATTTAATTAAGAAGAAATATGACAAAAGCTACTTATATCTTATGTATAACTCATGGATTGAATTGGTTATAGATACATTCCATGGCGATGACAATAACGTGCTCCTTCGTTTAATTTGTAATTTATGGTTATAAGGTCACACATATAACTCATGTGGCGGGGGGTTTTATGTTTTTATCCAATGTTGGGTTTATATGTGAATGATAAAAATTATAGGTTGTTGTATAAATTAAACCCATATAAAAGTGATCATATACACATATAAGTTATTTGGGATTAATGCATCTAATTGAATATGGATCCATATGTGTAAAAAATTTGGTTATTCTAGATTGTTGATGGATCAAACTGGAATAACCCAATATATGGTAGGTTAGTTGTCTATATATATATGGTTGTAATTAATGAGTCACATAAACTTAGCCTTATTCGATTTCCATAAACCAATAGAGAAATACGAGTATGTAACTGACCTAAAATACCATAGTGTTGCCTGTATAGTTATCATTCTAAATCCCTCAATACACGGTTATTCCATTGTTATGGATTCAAGTCTACTTTTGTATTATTCTTATGTGTGAATCTTGATAAATTGGCATATGATCCTATTGGATCTACAGACTAATTTTTTATCACAACTCAGGTAATCTAGCATAAGCTCTACCCTGCCTTCTTCAACCTCTGAACTCATCATGCTCCTCCTCCCCTCCATCAACTACATGTTGAAGCTCATACACCCACTTCAAGAAACCTCAAAATTCATCTAGTTTTTTTAGATTATTCAATTATCAAGGTCAATAGGCTTCAAGGTGATGAAAATGGATCAAATGAAGAGGATGTAGGTATTATTTTTTCTAAAAATAAAAGTAGTTTTGGGCATGAAAATAGGAATCATGAAAGTTCATGATGCCATTTTCATATTAACCAGGATGGGCGTAAAAATAATTATTATGGGGCTTTCAATTCGAATTTTTTTTTCAAAGTTACTTATTATGTTCATCATTTTCCTCCTTTGATTTTGGGACCTTTGTTATTGTGGTATTTCTGCCATGTTTTTTATTGTATTCTTTGGTAATATTGTTTCTTGATTTATTATCAATGGATTACACTAGAGTTTAAAAATGATTGTTATATAAGGTTTGTGGCTTTATTGACTTGTTTATTAGGTTGGGTTTTCTCTCTATAGGTTGGGAAAATAGAGATAATTGCCCAATTTTTTACTTAAACCTTGAGAAATTAGGGGCTTTGTTGATTTTGATGGAAATTGTTTCTGAATCTAACCCTTGTTATTTCTATTCATGTATGGATTTTTTGGGTTATATGGGTAATGATGATAATTTGACAAGTTCAAATTAGAATGGTGGTCAAGATTTTGAAAATAAGGATAAGATTGATGATGGACTTAGTTAAAGATAAGAAAATGAAAAAAAATGACCAATGCTTTAACGAACAAAATTGGGAGAGGGAGCTCAATGAACGATTTTTTATGCTGCCGCCAACCCTATCTTATGCCAACATAATGGAAGTAAATTGTAACATGTACCTCATTGGAGTAGATAACATGTGTTTGCAACCTGGGTAACCACAAGGAGTCGACTCTCCTCAACTAGTGATTTTAGTCATAGGCAGGATTCAAACTTTCACACTGTGGTTGTATGAATTATTACAACCATTTCATTTTGAGAGACCCATGTGTTATTTTGCATGTACTTTTATAATATTTTTTTTATAGTTGATAGAAATTATAAGGGCTATCTAGTGTATAAATTCATAAATTCAATACTATACTATGAATTTTTAAAAATTTAGAGTTACATCATATATATATATATATATATACACACACACATTAAGGTTATCTATTTTCCTAATTTTTATAATAATTAATTATAATAATATTTATTATTTACATATTTATAAATATAGTGTTAAAAATAACAATTAGCATTATTATAATTATTATTTTAACTTTTAATGCTATTAATATAATGATTATGTTAATACAAATAATAATAATTATATGAATCATTGTATAAATTATTATAATTATTTGCATAATAGTAGTAGTGTAGTAGTAATAGTAGTTTACTTATAAATAATAATAATTATAATTATAATAATATTATTTATTATAATTATAAGTATAATCATAATTAAAATAATTAAAATAATTATATTAACAATAATTACTGTAATAATAGTATTTATTATTATTGTTATTGTTGGTGTTGTTATTGTTTTCGTCGTTGTTGCCGCTACAACTATTAATATTATATATATTATAATTAATAATAATCTAATAATAATATTTACAATAAAACTATTGTTGATATAATTTTATTATCATTTTTATTAATATTATAAGTTATAATGTTTATATAAATATTGTTATTTTTATTTCTCATGATTATAATTGATGATGATAATAATAATAAATATGTTTTATTATAAAAAACATTATTTATGACTATTATGAATAATAATATTTCTAATAATAATACTTACCATTATGTTAATGTGAACTAAAAAAAAAAAGTTGAGGAAAGTATGGCCTAATTTCTCTCTCAACTATCCCTCTAAAATGAAATGTATCTTCTCTAACCTCACTTTGAGACAATAACCTACAAATAAGGGAATATATATGGAGCGAAGACTATAAGCTTATGTGAGAAGGTTTTTAGAGATTTAAAATATTAAGAATTTTATTTTTCGAACACATATTAAGGAATGGTTATATCATTGTCCAATCTCTTGGTGACTTTCTTCTATATAACTATTTTTACTTTTAGCTTATAGTTATACTAATCATAGAGTTGAGAGCACCTAAATATGCTCAACTTATGCTAAGATGGGGGCTTTGACATCTAGGATTAAGTGTGTGGTGATAATCTTTTGAGGTAGGGACCTAATATGATTGATCGATTAAAAGAGAGTAAAAAATACATATTTGAATTATTATAAGCAACATAATTAATAAGATTAAAATCATGGATGTATGTTATTGAAGAGGTGATGATCTCTTAGAGCAATGACAATGCTACACCAAATTTACAACATACAAGTGTACTAACCAATCATTTATTCTTTCCTACTTTTATCAATTTATAACAATTTTATTTATATAGTTCATCAACTACACTAAAATTATATCTCTACACTATTTCTACCAATCATTTACATTTTATATTATTTAACTTTTAATTTATTTTAATCTATACACACCAATCGATTAGATAATCAATATTAATTAAATATAAGTTCACAAACTATTTTAAAGGTAATTTTTACTTAGAAAATTTAAGATTGTTAAAAAATATATTTATGATTTGAATAATTTTGAAATAACTAGTTATAATTTATGTGAGTTTTTATGCTATGATAATGATAATTAACAAAAATATAAATCTAACAAAAAATATTTTAATAATATATAAATACTATAACAAAAATACATCTACAATTTTTTATCGTAACAATATTCATATCTAAAATAGCACAACAAACACTAATATAACAATGTAAATACATATTATAACATGTAGAATCAATACGAGCACAAAGTCTAGTGATTAGAAACAAATCACCTAATGTCTCCCAACAAGTCATATTTAAGCTAGTGGACCCAGACATAATTTGTATCTTGAGTAATTCTTTCAACATATGAATTAATATATATGTCATTGGTTAGAATTAATTGTAGGAAGTGGTACATTATTATTCTTGTTGTCAAAATTATTTGGAGGAAAATTACCTAAATATGTATATCTTTCATCCTTAATAACCATATTATGTAATATGATGTATGGATATGTTATTTGTTTCATTGTCTCCTTATCCCAAATGGGTGTGAATGCTTGCATAAGGTCCTTATATCACTCCAAATGCATGATCAAAATCTTTTATAGCATATTCCTAACATTTTGCAAACAACTGTCTCATTGATCCTTGAGAAAGTAGTGTGATTTTGATGAATATAGGTCACTCTAGATATGTATCATATATTAGATAATATCCATGATAATATTTAGTGTTGTTCACTATATAATGAACTTCCTACACCCATCCTTCATAAATGCTATTGAATACTTTTGAATGAGTAATGAAATTAAGATCATTATTTGATCCAAACATCTAAAAAATACACATTATATCTAAATATCTTAAGATGCGATGGCCTTTAATATGATTGTCGGAATACCATTATCACCAGTACAAAAATAACATTTTCATTCAACATGATAGTTGTAATACTCTAAACTTTATCTAATCCTAATTTTAAATAATTAATATCTCAACCCAATTCTAATATCACAAAATTAATATTTTTATCTTACCCTAATTTTTTTAATTCTATATCTTAATCTTATATTAATCTTTGTTGTGAGTCATTAATATATTTTTAGCCTAAGCCAAACCCCAAATGATTGATAATTAATTTTATCCTAAAACCCTAATCTAGATTATTCTAACCAAATTCTAAGTCTACCCCTAAACTTATTTTCTCTCCTTCATTTTCTTTTTCCCCCTTTCTCCTTCTCTTTTTCTTTCCTCTTACCTAGTTTCCTTTTTATTTGTCTCCTTCTTCTCCCTCTTCTTCTTGCGTGAATCACTTTTCCCAAATCAAATCCCTCTTTCCTTGCTTCCATAAGCTACTTTCCCTTACCCTCATCATCACAAACATCAACTCCCTCATCAGGTGCTGATGTCTTTCATTGACAAAACTTACCACGATCATGGTTCACTTCCAACTTATTTTTCTCTATCGTTCTTCACCATGCATGCAACATGTGTATGTATATATAAATTCCCAAGCTAAGCCTCATTTAATGCCCAACTAACCCCATCCTTCCCTCCATTACTATCAATGAGAAGAAATAACCAAAAAGGCCCTTCCCTTCTTCCCTTCCTCCTTCTCACTGTCGCCACAAAACACCACACCAACCCACCACTTCCACCTCCCACCATTCATTTCTCCATTTAACCAACTCTCATTATCTTTCTTCACCCTTTAGAAATGACCTCCATCACTATTTCCACCCTCCTACCTTCAGCCTTTACCATCGATCATCACCCCTTTGCTTCAGCCTCCAACACCACAACCTTCCCCTCACCTTCAGCCTCCACTTACATTCCTCCCCCTTTAGCACCAATTGTTTTTTTCATTCACCTACCCCTATAAATGACATCTTGTGTCATTACCCCTTGCTTTAGTACTTTTTACCGCTCCTTCCCTCTTAGTTACAAAAGTTTTGTCCATTATAACTTTAAGTCTTAGGTTTCAATTTTCTCTCATTCTTTCACTCTCCCTTACCTTAGAATTTCCATGGTTATATCCCTAAGTTATAATTGTGTTTTATCCTTGTTTATTAGGTTATTTTATATAGGTCTTAGTGGAGGCGAGATAGGTTATACATACTTAGAGACTGATGCCCTTTTGGTAAGGGTACATGTCGTAGATAGGGTTTTTCTACTAAATATTATGTATGGATGTGTGTATTATCATGCTGTTATAATTATGTTGTTAAATTAATTTATTTATGTTATGATATGATAATTTGGATCATATGATGGAAAGTGAGTAAGATTCAGAAAGCATGTGCTTATATGATATTGTTACGATATAACTTATCTTGTAACCCTTAAGTTAATTAGTATGATACATGTTCTTGTAATATGGGTTTGATAAAGTATGATAAGTGGAAAATAAATATAATTAAGATGTATGGTGATGTAATGAGTTAAGAATCAGAAAATAAAGATATCGAGCATATAATGTTTTTGTGAAATAAGGGTGTTTGGTTATCCTTAATAGTATTTCTGTCAATATGGGTTTAATATGAAAATTTTGGTGTTTCAATGTATTAAGTGGTTTAAAATATGCTAATAATTATCATGTAAAAGTATTGGAGTAATTATAAATGACCTAAGTCTAAGTAAAATGAGAAAATAACTTAAATTGAGGATAGTAATGGTAGAGGCACTGCTATTATTTCATGTGTAAGATGTTGAATTTTGACCATGATTTTTGGATATATTATTAATATTAACATTTTATTAATTTATATTAAATTTAGTGATTATATGAGTCTTATGGAAAAAATTATACCTAACTTGCAAAATTAGGGTTTGTAGGTGTTGTGATAGTAAGTCTTGTAATTGATATAAGGATGGTATACAAAGCCAAACTTATATCGATTACGACGATAACACCTAACTGTTTTGATATTGAGCTTCCACTAAAATAAAATAAAATTTAGTAGTATATTTTAGGGTGTTGAAATAGTTCTTCCACACCTAATGCATAAAATTAATATTTTTTATTATACCCTAAATGTTAAATATTTTACCCATTTAAAGGAGGTATTGATCAATGCCACCAACATTACATCTTCTTATGTGTTGGGAAGTAAATAACGTATTCACAACCCGAACAAAATACTATATGTAGTTAAGAGTTGTAGATTCTCTAATGCATACATATCCGTTTATACAATCAACAACATTCTATATGTGAACATGTGTATCATTATATTGTGTTTTTATAATGGAGAAAACCCATTTATAGCAATTGCATTACACCTCCTTTGAAAATATGGACCATGGTTAATAATTTATTCAACAACCTAAAGGGTTAAGGATTTTCTCATTCTAAAATATATGATAAAATTGAGTTCCATTGCATGCTAGATTATTGGATACATAATCATTGTATAATTGTTGGTGGTTTTTTTCATGATCATGTTTGATGTAGAATCATCATTTTTATTATTATAATGGTTAACCCTCTCAATTCTGACCATAGCATCTTCAATTATAGTATCCATTGCTTCAACAACAAATACATCTTCAAAAATTGTGGAATTATGAAAGGATGAATTAGTTAATATTTTTGGTTGAGAAGTATGGAGATTTGTTTGAACGAGATGTAAGGAGAGTGATTATATATATTATTTTTGTTTTTGGAGGAAGTATGTTGTGTGCGTAGATGTACACAATTTATCTATTTATATGCCTCGTGAGATAAGTGTAAGGGAATAGAATGGTACAATATCACATGGGTTTTATTTGATTTGAGTTTGTTGAGTCAATAATATAATGACAGATTAATGTAAGAGAGAATAAAATGATATAATATATCTTGGGTTTTATTTGATGTGGGTTTATTAAAGTGAGAATACAATGATAGATGAGTGTAAGAGGGAATCAAATTGTACAATATCACATGGGCTCTATTTGATTTAAGTATATTGATGCGACAATACAATTACAAATAAGCATAAAAGGGAAACAGATTGTACAATATCACTTGAGCTTTATTCGATCTTAGTCTCTTGAGGTGATAATACTATAATAGATAAGTGTAAGATAGAATCAAATGACAAAATTTCACATGGGCTTTAGTCAGTTTGGGTGTGTTGTGATGATAATACTATGACATATATGTGTAAAAGCGAATCAAATGATACAATTTCACACGTACTTTATTCAATTTGGATTTTTTGAGACGAAAATACTATAAAATAAATGTAGAAGGAAATTAAATGATATAATATCACATGAGATTTATTCAATTTGATGATGTTTAGGCGACAATATTATGACAAATAAGTATAAGAGGGGATCAAATTATACAATATCACATTGGGTTTATCAGAAGTAGTCATTGTAAAAAGTGTTGTTCGAATAAAACTAGTTGTTGTAAATATTAAACATTTATAGATAAAGATAAAAATAACATTATGACATTTTATCACCTATATTGTATAACTAAATACATCAATTAAACAATACATTGAAATAATATTAAATAATTAAAAAATAGAGATATAGTACAAAATACAACAACTAATACAAGTGAACAAAGGATTATTTGTAATCCTTTTTATATTTGCTTCTTGGGGTGTACATTGGTCTAAAATTGAACCACAAAGACTTGGACTAGATCAAAACCTAGTTGAGGACTAGAAATTTTTTAGGCGGAAATCGAACTAGGACTGGATTGGAATTACGGGTCTTGTACTGGTCAAGATAAAGTGTGTATATATTACTTTGGGATTGGAATTTAGACTAGAGAGTGACATAACTTGTCTGGTCTTGGACTTAAACCAAGAATAACTAGTCATTTCTGTCCAATTTTCTAGTTTGGACTAAATGTTGAACACCCCTAGTTGTTTCTTAAGAGATCTAATGATTTGTTCTCTATTGCCAGTCATATTAGGTATGTCATGATAAAGTTTAGCTAAATCTATTTCTTTTTCTATCTTCTACATTTGTTTGGTCCTGTCTTTCTCCTTCGAGTCATACCGTGCTACCATTTTCTTTAATATCACATTCCTCTTTGATGCAAGTTTTATACGACCATCAATATTTATATAATTGCCTTTAAAGCGGTCGCTTGCTTTTGCCTTCCCTTTGGCCTTTCACTTTGTTACTTTGTGTCCTTTAGGTCATACCTCTTGAAATTCAGTATCTAAAGCATCAACAGTAGATGAGCTGGTGTAGGCACTTGACTCTGAATCTCTTGCATACTTTGATGCAAAACCTTACCCGATACTCGCGGTTATTGTAGTTCCTTTTGGATAATCATTCATAAGTCAACATACATACTCATGACTAAGTGGGAAATCATTCCTCGATTTATATTCTTTATATGCGTCTGTTGATAAATCTATATCTTTAGTGCCTCTTTGGTTATGTTGACAAATATGACTACAATCGATGATAAAATAATTAACATTGTGAGAAATATAACGAGACTGATTCTTTACTATCAGAATATTTCTATTTAGTCCTCCTCTACAATATTCTTTAAAATATGTCATCACTTGATTCAAAATCGCTTTGCCTTATTTATTTATTTATTGTTTTTCTTAATGAGAACATTTTAGTAACATAATATTTTTTTTATTTTGCTTTATCATTGTTGTAAATTAATTTAATTAAAAAAATTTCATTGCAATTTTATAAATGTCAAAAAAGAAGAAGATTAAACTATAGTTTTAAGAGTTGGACAAGTAAAAATCGATTAATTGGTTAAAAAAATAGATAACAAATTAATTAAATTAGTTAAATTTGGTGAATCAATTAAGATATTGATCGAAAGATGATTAAATTTTCGAATAGCTTAAATTTTTATATGTTTTATGTTTTCAATCTTATATATATACTATTTGATCCGACTAATTTAATGTTTCAATCAAACTATTAATTTAATAAATCAATTATGATAATACCACAATGACCGATCTATTTTTAAAACTATCCTCAGCAGACAAATAACGAAGCATGCGCAGGTAGGTGGGCCCCGGAACCATAGACTTTTTAACAGTACGGATAGTGTACATCACGCGCGACTTTGATTCGTCCGTCACCGTGCACGCGCCCACCACAATCCTTTTTATCTTCCTGCGGGGTCCGCATCTGCTCCTCTTCTGTCCACTTGCAGCGCAATTGGCAGCAGCACTGGCCTACGTTAATCCATTATATTGAGATGCTTTAAATTTACAAACGTGTAGGTTTTATTTCTCCCGTGGGTGTAGAGTCAAATAAGCTTATATTTATCATACTTTTACATACAAAAATATGAAGATAAAATAAAACATAACGCACTTTAAGTAATCTTTTAGCACAAGCGCCGGCTCCGAAATATAACATCGGCGGCGAGAATAATAATAATAATAAAAAAAAGAGGAAAAGAAGGGGATAGATTGCGAGCCCGATTTGTGGGCAATCGAGACGAGCCCCGAAAATTCCTGACTCAGTCGCCATGGTGGAGCTGTTTGCTCCCGAAGGGTCATAACCAGTGGGCTCCCGCTGCTGCCCATCAAATGCCGCTGACCCCAATGTCTACTCCCTGTTCAGGGGGCCAATTGAGACCCATCATTACCCTGTACGGACTCATTAGTTGTTTTTAATCGTTCCTTACCATGTACTCATAGGAGTACTAGTTATTGCTCAACGCAGTTGTTGCAATCACGTTAATTGAATAATATTACTTAATTAGTGCCACCAGCACAAATTGAATACAAAACTTGTTCATTAAAGTTCGACTACTTTATTTGGAAATAATGTCATTGAACACTTCTAAACCTGACATCCAAATGGCGGACAAGAATACTTTTATAAATAATCAGAGTCGAATACATTGACTTTAGGTATATAAACAAATAACATTTTGCGAGCCTAGTATTTAAATAAACCGAGTTGGGGTTTTTTGTGCTACGATCGAGTTGAACTTAATTTTATTTTTTATATTGTGTTAATGCTTAACTCATTTAATATTCTATCTTAAAATTAAAATTTATGTTCGACTCATTTAACTAAATAATAATTTGAGTCAAACTTTAACAAATTTTCTAAATTTGTATCCTTTCCGACATTAGGTCCCTTTGCTCTAAATTTTCTAACATAACATAATCTGAACTTATCTTATTTGATCTGATATGATTAATGCCGATGACAAATAAAACAACTTATTATTATTATTATTATTATTATTATTATTATTATTAATGCTATTATTATTATTACAATGACAAGAATAATAATAATAATAATAATATTCATGCAAATATCATTAAAGTATTTAATGTAATAATTTATTATGAATTTAATTAATTAAAAAAATAATTATAATAATAAAAATATTTGTAATATGATTTTATTTTTATAATGTTCTTATAAATAATAATATTATTGTCTTAAATATTATTATTAAAAATAAGACTATGATGTACCATTATTATAATGATAATATTATTATAACTTTTCTTATGGTTAATATTTTCATTATAAATATTCTTGTTATCATTAAATATAATTATTACAATTAATATTATTATTATTATTATGCATCACTATCATAAAGAATAATGATGATAATATTATTATAATTAACGATAAAATAATAATATTATAAATAATGACATAATAATAATATATATTATCCTATTCAAGTAATTATTATATATTATAATTGTAACACCCCCAAAATTTACTACTAAAAAATTTTGTTTTATTAAAATAATTAGCGGAAGCGAAATAACAAAATTATAAATTCTGGGAATATTACTGCCACACACAGTACCAGACCGGTTCACTCATACCGTTCCAGTACCAAGTGCTAAGGCTAAAAGAGAAAAATACAACTTACGAGAAACTCAAACATATTTAAATCAGAGTAGCGTGGTAAGCCATTTATAAGAATAAAATCCACTAGTGGTGGTTACGAAACAACCAATACATTGAAACTAAGAATTTGAAAGAGAAAGAGGACAACCCTTGATCTTTCTGGATAGTTGATAGTTTCTTACGATCTTCCCCGGGAGTCCATTTGGATAGCACCTAAAAACGACCTACAAGGGATACTGTCCATTGAATAGGCAGGGGCCCCACGAATGGAACCATTCAGTACTACGGTACTGAGTAACCCTTTAAAACACACTTAATAGCAGACTCGCTATGTAACACATGATATGCCACTATATTCATACATAACGACAGGTGTAAACATAATATTCACATCAATACATTCACATATTCAAAAAGTCAATCAGATATTAATGGTGCATACATAATATTTATTTTCGTACATTTGCATACTTAACAAGTCAATCAAATATTGATAGGTCATAATGAACAATCGATACTTTTAAGGCCTTAAGCCATTAGTCCATCATTATTCAATTATCTCTCAGATTGTATATATCCATGCGAGTGCGGGAACCCTACTATTATAGCCGGTGGATCGGTCACTTATAGGACTAAACACACCTAACCACTATTATATGCCGGTGGATCGGTCTGGCCCTGACTCTCATGGTGTTCCAGTATAAGTACTTAGTGTATTTTATGTGTCTGATCAAACTTAGGATTTGGTTTATTGAGATCGAGATCCCCCACTATTATAGCCAGTGGATCGGTCACTTATAGGGCAGAACGTATCTAACCACTATTATATGCTGGTGGATCGGTCTCTAGGGCACCTCGACACTTGGCCACTATTATGCCGGTGGATTGGTTTGGGCCCGACTCAATAATCTTCCACTTTACATGATTAGTATTTTACGATATCTTATTCAACATATTTCACCCTAGACATGCATGGCTAACTACATCTACACTTATCCACCCAAGAGGGTCCATCCCATATCTTGAGACTTCTGCACCTCCTAACTCGCCCCGACATCCTTTCCTTATTCCACTTACTCACACCGGGAGCCCAACTCCTAAGTGTGTGGGTCAAGACCCACTACCTTATACCCTAAAGTCCACTCACCACCTTATCCTATAGCTTTCTCCAGAAACCCTAATTGGGCCTATGTGGCCCATCATTCTCTACCTCACACAACCCAAACTATTTTAATACCCCATACATCACGACCCTTAGATTCAACCCTCACTTCATACTCCACTCATCCTCATTTATTTTTATTATTTTATTTTTCTTTTTCCACCTTCTCAAATTAGGGTTTCTTTCCAAACCCTAACTCGGTCTCCTATGCACCCTTATACTATCCCACGTACTATTTTCACCCAAAACCTCCACTCACCCAAACAACTCTTCCATTACCTTCCTCACACCCCAAGGCAACTTTTCATACATAAAGTTCACCCCCATGCGCACTCTAACCATCTCATGCAAACCCTTGATTCTCCCACTCTTTCATTTTATTTAACTCCCCTTTTATTCATCCACTCATGGATCATGGATTATTTCGGTCACTCCTACCTATGTTAGCCAACTTACTTTCCTATTTTTCCTTTTTCATCCTTCCATCCCACATTACCATATTAAATATCCTAGCATGCATATCCTAAAGGGCCACATCACATCACATTACAACTTACAATATATACAAATTAACACATGCTAAAAGAAAGCACATGAGCATACCTCCATTCCAAGCTGCGCTACACATAAAATAGTTAAAATAATAGCACAAGATATACAACATATCATTATATGTGGCATCCAAGGCATGTAAGACACATAACACACATAAGGCCTTAGCTATACCCTTACTCGGTTTAGGTTACTAAGCTATCTCCCACACTTATTAGGTCACCAATTACCCTTCATAATTTTTACACTTAACATATTTTCATTTGGTTGGTTAGATTACCAATTTGCCTTTTTTCCTTTATTATAATTAACAAATTGCCCATTAGTTGGTCAAATTACCAAACTACCATTCTTCATTATCATAATTACTAAATTACCCTTTAGTTGGTTAAATTACCAAATTACCCTTCTCCATTATCAGATTTACCATTTTACCCCTTAATTAGTTAAATTACTAAATTGCCCTTCCCCATTATTATAATTACCAAACTACCCTTCTCCATTATCAAAATTACCAAATTACCCATTATTTAGTTAAATTACCAAATTGCCCTTCTCATAATTACCAAATTACCCTTCTCTATTATCATAATTACCAAATCACCCTTTAGTTGGTTAAATTACCAAATTACCCTTCTCTATTATCATAATTACCAAATCATCCTTTAGTTGGTTAAATTACCAAATTACCCTTCTCCATTATTATAATACCAATTTACCCTTCCTTCACATCAAATTACCATTTTACCCTTCTCTTTTATTAAGTTATCATTTTACCTTCCTCACTTATCATAATTATCATTTTACTCTTCTCAATTATTATGATTACCATTTACCCTTCTCCATTATTATAATTACCACTTTACCCCTTTTATTTATAAAATTACCTTTTTTTCCTTTACTTCCAAAATTACCATAATACCCTTAACTTCCAAAATTACCATAATACCCTTTTACTTATAAAATAACAATTTTACCCTTTACATCCAAACTTACCATTTTACCCCTTACTTCTAAAATTATCATAATATCTTTTTCATACAAAATTACGGTTTTACCCTTTACCTCCAAAATTACCATTTTGCCCCTCACTTCCAAAATTACCATTTTACCCCTTGCTTACAAATTACTATTTTGCCCTTCTCTTCCAAATTTACCATAATACCCTTCTACTTATAAAATTACCATTTTACCCTTTTATTACACCACTTTTATTAAGTTATCATCATCATATGAATATCAATATCACTACTCTATTCTCATCATCCAACTCCACAAACTATTATATTTTAATATAATACTCATTAGCACCCACACATAATAGGCCGCATTCTTGCATATAACATATTACTAAAATGCCCCTAGGGCTTATAATAATATTTTTCAAGCATTAATGATCACAATAACATAATATAACATGAATAAGTACTCAACATTTTTATTAATAACCAAACTCATTCCTTAAGCAATATTTCCACACATAGCATATAACCAACATGCTTTCCTTTTTATCAATTATTATAAGCAACTACATATAAGATAGTAAATAATATTTATATCATGCAAAATAAAATATTAAAACCCTAATGTGCTAGTATGCGTTTATCCATGCATTTAAGTAGGGTTTAACGATTATCTTAATTCCCGTAAAAATGAATCTTACCAATATTCCGGTTAAAGATTCAAGCTTTGATTAGCAAAACCAATACCTAAAAATAATATCAATGTTTGTTATATTAGAATTAAGAAAAAATAAAGCATAAGACTTTATAATACTTAATTAATGAAATACTTAACTTAAAATATTATTATACCTTAAAGTTTATTAAACCAAACATACCAAAGCATGCAGCAGCTTATACTACTTATGCAGCATGAGCTACATGCAAAACAAAAGGGGAGGGGCTTGAAATGGCAAGAAAGGGAGGAGGGAGAGCCAATTTCAGGTTAGGGTTTTGGGGCTAGGAAATAAGGTAGGTGGGGGAGGATTCAAGGTAAAGGAAGGGTGTAGAGGTGGAGAGGGGGTGTAGGTGGTGGTTGGGGATAGGTTGACGGCGGCTAAGGGCGGTGGCGGTGGCAGTGAGGCTATGAAGGTGGCTGCTCAGGTGGATGGGGCTGAGAAGGAAGGAAAAGGAAGGAGGAAAATGAAGAGTTGCAGGTGGTTTTTTTGGCCAAAGGGGGTATGGGGGTGGTAGAGGAGGTTGTCGGGATTGGTTTGGTGGCTTAAGTAGCAGCAGAGGCGGCCGAATGGCGGCGAAAAGAGGGGGTGCAGGGTGGCTGCCAAGAAGGGAGAAACATAAGAGAAAAAGAAGAGGGGAGGAAGAAGGGGGCTGCAGGGTAGCTCAAGAGGTAGTGTAAGGGTTAGAGGTGAGGTAGAGGGTGGCAGGGGTGGTGCAGGTGGCTAGTGCGGCGGTGGAAGCGGTGGAATGCGGCGGCGGTGCAAAAATAGGGAGGACAATGGAAGGAGAAGAAAGGAGAGAAAGAAGGTCGAGGAAGGGCATGGGAGGCTCGAAAATGGTAGGATGAGGCAAGTAGGGAAGAAGAAAAAGAAGAGAAAGAGAAAGAAGGGGATAAGGGGCTCGGTAGGGTGGCAATAAGGTGGTAGGGGCATAGGAGTTGTAGGGAGAGGGAAGGGAAATGAGGGGAATGGTAGGGTATGGGCGAGGAGAGAGAGAGAGGTGGTGGGGCCAAGATGGGGCAGGAAAAATGGCAAGAGAGAGAGAGAGAGAGATATGGAGATTAGTAGGGGGAGGGGGTTGTAGGTGGGGCGGTCGGAGATGGCGGAGATGGTCGAGTGAGCGTCGGGGAAAAAGGAAGAAGAAGAAAGAAAGAAGGGTGTGCTGCTAGGCCGGGTGGAGGGAAGAGGGGAGTGGGCTGGCCCGGTAGTGGGAGAAAGGAAAGAAAAGAAAGAAGGGAGGATGGGCCGGGTGACACACGCGGGAGAAGGAGAGGGAGGAGAAGGAGCGGGCCTGCAACCCAGGCGCGAGGGGGAGAGGCAAGCCGAGGTACTCGCAACCCAAGGGAAAGAAAAAAGGAAAAAGAAAGAAAGGAGAAAAAGGAGAAAAAGGAGAAGGAAAAGGAAAAAAAGGAAAAAGAAAAACTGAAAGGGAAAATGGGACAAAATAAAATAATCTAATTTATAAAATAATTAAATGTAATATTTTTGGGTAATAAATTTATTTAATAACTTAATTTAATATAATTAAATATATGGATTTAAAAAGAATAATTTTAGTAAAATATTGCTTTGGAAAATTATTTAAATAAAAAGAGTATGATATAATAACAAAATAATTATTTTAATTTATTAAATATTTATATCTAATTGTATGTACTCAAAAATCCATAAAATAATTAAATTAAATAGATTTAAAGGCTAATTTATCCCAAATAAAAGTTATTTATTAAATTACAAGCTTTTAAAATTTTGGGGGATTACAATAATAATATTATAATTCATATTTTTAAATTAATATGAATATTATAAATAATTATATTGATAATCCCACATAATAATAATAATAATAGTAATTCAATTATAATAATCACATTATTATTGTTGTAACATTATTATTACTATTATTATAAATAAGGAAAATAAAAATGATAAATATTTATAATAATTTTTATAAAAATAGTAATAATACGTTTAAAATTTTAATAATTATAAATAAGGATAATTATTTTGTAATATTAAGGTGTTCCAATGGTTATAAAAACCATAGGAGTTCACGACACAAAAAGGAGACAAAAAAATTGATAAAATTGAAAGCTTTGCTTAATTGAATTATATGTGAGTTCTTCTCAATATTAATCAATTTTGTGTAAGTGATTTTCCTTGAAATCCTTAATCTGTTAGTCTGTGTGAATTAGATATTAAGATCTATCATTCAAACTCTCCGCAAACCCATGCCATTCTAAACCGTAAACGCCATAAACAATCGCTATCACCATCATCTTTAACATTCATCTTAAACCTATTTTTCTTACTTGATTTTATCTATTTCCAAACCTAAGATAATAATATTTTTATTATCATAAGATCATTCTCATATTCTTAAATTCAAAATCTAATAATCAAATCATCGTTTTTCAATCGTTCATCATCATAATATTCATAACACCATTAAACCCTAATCGTAAACCCTAACCCTATCCCACAAAACCAAGTCGTGTAAACCTTCATCATTCAAAAGTTATCGACATTATCTCTTCTTTGTCGAATCATCATCATCATCATCATCATCATATTTTCATCACTTTTGAATCACCATATTCCTTTTACAACCCTAACCAATCCATAATACCACCTAAAACAATAAGTACATATTCCTACACACGTCACTGTAGAGATGGCCTTGTGGGTAACAATGATTAGCTCAATGTCCCTTGGTGAAGACGTGTTTTGGGGTGCCATAAGGGATTAAGTAAGAGAGTTAAGTGTGATTAAAGAGCTTAGTCTTGAGAGAGTTAGAATTTAATGGGTGTTTAAGTATGGTAATAACAATAGTGAGTTTGATTGATTGCTTAATTAATTGCTTGATGCTTTATTGTGTGGATTATGATAATCCCTCTATTTATAGAGGGTGTTACAATGTTCTCCTATGAGGATTATAGTCAGACTACTTTTTGTGGTAATTATTGCTATATAATTAAAGGAGGTGTGACATCCCTAGTGAATTAGCAATTGAATGAACATCAATTGATTGGTAGCAGTACTCCTAGGAACTAATATAGTGAGAGACTTGTAGCTAGGGAAAGTCTTAGGAGTGAGGGTTTGGTGAGTGTAAAAAGTATATATCTAAGTTAAAGAATTGACACAAAAATTATGTTCCATGGGTGTCATAAAAAAGGCATATTAAGAATTTTTGTCCTAATTAGAATCCTGATGCTATATTTGGTGTGTCATCTGATACAAAAGATGATGTTGATGTTGTCAAGGATGATAGTGACGGGGATGCATTGATCACCACTGATAGACATGGCAAGATGGTTGATAGGTGGATCTTGGGTTATGGTTGTTCTTACCCTATTTTTATCTATTGGAGTTGGTTTCAAACTTATGGGGAAACTTAAGGTGGAATTGTCTTGATGGGCAATGATGTTGCTTGCAAAACTACTATATTTGGGATACTAAAGGTGAGTATGCATGACGATATGGTCAAAACATTATCCAATGTGAGAAATATCCTATAGATGACAAATAACCTCATATTGTTGATTTCCTTAGATTATAATGGGTATAAGTGTATGATTGAGAATGGTACCTTGAATGTTACAAAAGGGGACCTTGTGGTGATAAAGGGGAAAGGGGTCGGGATACTGTATGAGTTAGTGGGTGCCAACATTGTATTTACAACTGCTATGTCGTTAGTGAGTTTGATAGACTTTGATGTTACTATACTTTTGCATATGATATTGGTGCACCTGAGTGTTAAGGGAATGATAATCTCTCTAAGAGGAGGGTACTAGATGGACATAGTACACATACTATATATTTCTACAAGCACTATGTATTTGTTAAATACAAGCAGGTTAGTTTTTTAACTACTAAGCATACTACAAGGGGGAATCTTGAGAGTATCTATTCATATTTGTGGGGTCCCACTAGAGTAGTTTCTAAAGGAGGTTTGTGGTACTTACTCCCATTTATTGATGAATTTTCTAAAAAGGTATAGGTGTATTTATTGAAACATAAAAATGGTGTGATTGATGCTTTCAAACATTGGAATACCTTGCTAGAGAATCATAATGGAAGTAAGTTAAGTGTCTCTAGATGGAAAATGATCTTGAGTTTGTTGAGAAAAGTTTCATTGAGTTTTACTAAAACCATGGGATAGTAAGATATTGCACTTGTTTTATGAGGTCAAAATATAATGGGCTCGCTGAATAGATGAGCAAGACCCTTGGATAAGGCTTATTATATAATATCATAGGTTAGGATCACAGAGAGTTTTGGGATAAGATGGTTCACATGGTGGCATACTTAGTGAACCAGTAACCCAACCGATAAGAGTTGTGGTCTGATAAGCTAGTTGATTACTCTAATTTTTATTTATTTAGTTGCTATTCTTATTCTTATGTGAATGATGAAAAACTTGAGCCAAGAGCTAGAAAGTGTGTCTTTCTTAGCTTTACATCTTCAGTGAAGGGGTGCAGATTATGGAACTTGACTACAGCTAACTTATTGACTAGCAGGAAAGTTACCTTCAATGAGTCTAGTGATGGTGTGTATAAGAAGGTGGAGCATCATAATGCTTTGGAATATGTGGATATGAGGTTGTCTTGGATGACATGCATTGTTATGATAAACCTACTATTCCTAAAGTGGTGGATCTAATAGGCAAGTGGATTAAAGGGGCATTGCTATAAGAAGTGAATAGAGGATTGTTAAGCCTCCGATTAGGTACAGCTTTGAGGAGTTGGCCAGCTATGCCTTGTGTAGTGCAGAGAAAATTGGTGATGTGCATGAGCTAGCATCATTCTCAGAGTCTATTGTAAGTTTCAACTCTACTGAGTGGTGTGCTGCTATAGAGGAGGGTATACATCATTCATTAAATAATCATTCATGGAAACTTGTGAAGGCACTTAGGGAAAAGAAGATAATTGGCTACAAGTCGGTGTAAAATTTCAAACAGGGATCCTTAGGATTTGAAACACCAATGTATAAGTCTTGTTTAGTTGCATATAGGTTTAGTAATATTCTAGATGTGGAATATAATAATGAATTTTCTTATGTGGTTAGAGATACTTCTATTCATACTTTGCTTGTTATTGTTGCTATGCATGATTTATAGTTGGAGTAGTTGGATGTTAAAATTGTGTTTAGGCATGGTGAGCTCGAAAGGAAATTTACATGCGTTAGCATTATGGGTTTGTTGTTAAGGGGATGAGTGACCATATGTGCCTATTGAAGATGCCACTTTACTATTAGAAGTAGTCTCCTAAATAATGGTATAAATTGTTTGATTAGTTTATATTTGAGCATCATTTCTTCAAGAGTGAGTACGATGGATGTGTGTACTTGAAGGAGATGGAGGGTGGATCGCTTGTGAATATTTTTTTATATGTTGATGACACACTAGCGAAAAAAGTATATGTTTATGTAAATAGGGATGGAGAAAATGCTAAAGAATGAGTTTGATATGAAGGTAGCCAGAGCTATAAAGAGGATCCTTGGTAAGGAGAACATACAAGACTGTGAGTGAAAGCATTCATCATTGTCACAAGAGTCATATGTGAAAAAGGTTCTTGAGAGGTTTCATATGATGAATTCAAAATTGGTGAGCACACCATTGGCTATTCAATTTTGGTTTTCACCAGTGAATTGCCCCAAATCTAAAGGAGAATAAGATTTCATGGCCACTATTCCCTATTCTAATACTATTGGTTGTATCATGTACATGATTGTTTGTACTCGGCTTGATAACTATTATTGTTGTAACCAAAGAAGGCTCACTAAAAATAAGAAAAGTGGATCATGAGGTATTTAAGGGTACAACATCAATTTTTTTAGAGTATGGGAAATTAGTTGATTTGTTAGTTAGGTTTATAAACTCTGATTATAGTTGAGACCTTGATAATTGGAGTTCCACCATTGGATAAGTTTTTATTTATTTTTATTTATCTTTATGATTCAAATATCTGTTGTAGGTCTTCCTTATAGGAGTTAACAACCTTATCTACCATCGATGTGGAGTATATGTCTTTGACTGAGGATTTTCAAGAAGCTATCTGTCTTGGTGATTTAGTATGCAAACTAGGATTTTTAAGAAGCTAGAGTAATGTCTATTTGACAAAGAATTAGAAATTTTTCTACCATAAAACTAAGTACATCAACATCAGTTATTACTTTATCTAAAGTACTATTGATGTAGGAAAAGTTATGTTAGAGAAAGTTAGTACTTTGAAGAATCCAGCTAATATGCTTACAAATCCACTGACTATGGGCAATTTCAAGTGTGTCTTGGACTTGATCAATGCTCTTAGGCCATGAGGTCCTTTAGAGAGCCAAGGGTTTTTTATGGAGGTTTTTCCATGCCACACATCATAGATACTACATCAAGGTAGAGAAGTGTGAGCTTTGATTGGATATTTGGTGCACAACATAAGAGGGTTTTGGTTTATGTAGGTCATAGGTCAAGTGTGAATTATATGAAAAACACAGGGAGGTTGTTGAACATGGACCATTTTTTTCTACATAATTTCCTAGGTTGAGTTCTTATAATAATTTGAGAGTAGGGAAAATAACATTAGGGATCCGTGTTTCCCAAACATTCACTTTTTAACCATTAAATTAACACTCATCCATTCCTTAATTAATTATTTTATTATCATGATTCATAACTTGTTCTACAAAGAATCATGGTCCAATATTATTTATACCATGCTATGACCCAACACTTATATATCCAAAATTCATACTTAATTATTTTAAACACATCACTAAAATTCCATCTCTAAAGATAAGTCAATGGTCAATTGTGAAAGACTGATATTTATGTTAAGCTCAACTAAAGGCTACCTGAATCCAATTACTTAATACTTAGAAATATTTTCTTAAAAAAAATTCCCCTTGGGTTAAGACCAATACCTTTTAACACTTTTAAATTCAAAATATTATTCTTTATTATATAAAACATAATAAAAGCTCATAATATCTTAAAAGAATAATTGTATTATTATTAGTTCTAGAATTTTCTAGATTAATGTAAAATGAGCAGAATTCCTTACACTTAAAATACATACATGTCTTTGAAAAACTATAAAATGAGTAAATATAATATAATTTATGTAATACCCATTTATACTTACCCTATTTTTTTTTTACAATTACAACACTAATGTTTCTAAAATTTTCTAAAGCTCACGTAAAAGGACAAAAAAATGCCCTTAAATATCGTAAAATACTTAAAAAAAGAACTTACCATAAACCACTTCAAAACTAAATATGTTATATATAGACATGTGTTCAAAAATCACAAGAAAAACAATGGTTTAATTTAAAGTCACCATAAATAAACTAAAATGACATGACCCCTTAGTTGAGGCAAACACATATCAATGATTTGATTTTCATTATTGTTACATAAAACTCACACACAAGCATGAATATCATATTATAAATTGATTAAACATCTTAAGTAAAATTAAAACAATTGAAAACACCATTTAAAGCCCTAAGGTTGATAGCATGGTGTATACACATACATGGTATTTCAACTATTTTCCATAATACTCAAGCATACATTTATATAGATGAAGATACATAAACTAAGATTGTAAACAATACTAAACCATAATATAAGCATAACATAATCCACATGATCAATAAATTTAAATGGCCTAAACATGACATTTTTCACTCAAAACATACATCACCTTCTTCTTAACATATCAAACAAAAAAATCATGTCTTTTGTTTTATATATATAAAAGCATAAAACATAGCACAAGTTTCTCTATATCGAAGAGAATATCATATTACCTAGCTCTTAATCTCCAAAACCCAAAAGAAAAAAGAAAAGAAAAATAAAAAAAGAGAAAGAGCTTAGCTTGAGCACCACCCTATAAGTCTCTACCACATTCAACAAAATATTTGCCTGAGTTTAGTAAAAAAAAAATCTTTAAGAGCAAGAATATTTAAAAAAATATATATTTAGTAGAAGGCACAAGAGTGTTAAATGAATCCTTTCTCTTGAATGAAGGCACTTTGAGCTAGAGTGACTGAGGTTTTTTTTTTATAACTTTCACTAGATCTTAACACTTAATTACTTATAAAAAAATAATTATAAGCTATTAAAAGATATTGTTGGAAAATAGTTAATCAAGAAAAAATTCTTCTTATTATTTTTTGGTGTCTACCTTCTAATATAGAAAAATATGAACATAATTTCAAATTTATAAATGTAAACTACCTTTATAATATGAATAAATGTACATGTTTTTCTAGTTTTCCACAGAGAAATATATTCTTATTCACTAGAAAAAACTAGAGGTAGGATAATAAAATATTTTTGACAATAGTAAATTCACCCTAAGATTTTTAGAGATGCTTTCAAAGAGTATTAACAAAGTTTTTTTAATTAAGAGTTAGTTGTATGATGAGCTTGTATTTAGAGAAGTAATTTTTTTTTAATGTTTCTCATATGCTTATTAGATAAGGGATTCCTCTACCTTTTGTGATTCTAGTGAAAAGGGGTACTTACAAGGTCTATATGTACACCTCGTATAAAAAGTGGCTTAATGAAAAAGTACAAAACAATAAATGTGGAATATGTACTAATGTTGAGTAATATGTTATTATCACCACAAATAATTACCATATTAATCATTTGAGAAGGACCTTGTTAAAAGAAGTAAAGAGAGAATAGAAGGAGAACAACATGCAATATGGAAATAGTAATGGAGATTATTTTTCTTTACCTCTACACTTAACTTCTTAACATGATAAATCACCCTTTAATCTTTATTAATGAGTTCATATCTTGCTAATATGATAAGACTTGATGAGTAAACTTTTTTAATCCAATAATTAAAACTTGTAAGTCTTATCACTGTACCTTGTGTAAACTAAATGGTGGTAAAAACTATGTTTTCATACACTCACTTCCTAAGGGTGATTTACCCCTATTGGAAGGCATATTTAAACCCCATGGTTTCAAAACTATTTTTGTAAAAAAAACATGTATGAGGGATGAGAAAAAAACTAATACCATGTTAATATTTGTTAACTATCATATTATTCATTTCATAATTGAGAAAAAAAAATGTTCAAAGCTTGAGGGTGTTATAAAGCCAAGAAATAGATAACTTTTCATCCTTTTATCTTAGTATATTTTTGTGTATTTTTGAGTGACATGTGTATACACTTAGAAACTTTGGTGTGCTTGTCTTTATTTATATGTCTTCATGATAAAATGAAGTATTTGTTTATTTTTTTTGTTTTAAGTTAATAAACTAATGGTAATGTAAAATATGTTGTCATGATTCTATAACATTATTGATGAATATTAAATTATACTAGGGGGACAATTCATCATTGTACAAGAATACTAGTAATTTTTTTATTATAAATAAACCTAGCTGGTGTGCTAACTAATAAAAAATGGAGAATGGATTATACCTTTGACAATGGAATCGGCTGTCTAATAACTATATTATTTACCATAATTTCGTAAGAGCTCGTCACCCACCAAAACCCTAGCCCTATAAATAGAAACTAAACATTAATAGCCATATAGGGAGGCCTCACAATATCATTGATGTAGATGAAATGAAGAATCTCAAACATGAAAGAGATCAAATCTAGCATGGGCTATTTGGAAACATGATGAGTTATTATCCTATTTATCATAGTTGATTCATTTCCAATTCCCTTATATATTCTATTTTATTTGAATCATTTAGTTTTTATTAGTATTTTAGTTATTAGATGTAGACAAATTTGGCATTTTGGAATAGTTATAAGTCAATATCTCAAATGAGAAAAGCAATTGTGTAGATTCAAAAGAATAAGTTTATTTGCCGTGTAGGATTTGTGATAATGTTTTTTAGAAATAAGCTAAATATAGTTGAATTACATACATTATGGTTTAACTTCATTAAGTCTTATTACATAAGCTAATGGATATGAATTGAAAGTGATAAGATGACACATCATGAATGTTAAAATTATGTTACAAACATGAGTCATATGTAGATAAGAGTGATGTTCAATAAGCCATAATTTATGACTTGGAAAATAAAACACACTAGTATTATAAGGAACTATGTAAAGAGATGAAAATATAATTATATAAAGGATATAAGAAATTATTTACTTGAAAATTATGATAAGATTGATAAATTATAGTGTTTGATTAAGTAGATTAATAAGTCATTTAATATCAAAGATTCTTTATTTGGTTGAAAACCAAGCTCTATTCTCTCTCCTCTTATGGATCGTGCTAAGAGAGAAGCAATTTCTATGAAGAAGAGTGCTTCTGCCATGATTCTTCTACTGATATCACAAAATTTTGTAATCAAACCACCCCTAATCCTTTATCCTATAAGAAGATGGTAATAGTGGAACATAATGAAGGGATAACACCCAAACCCTTCATTATGTCTTAGAAAATAGAGTATTCGACTCCATTTCTTCAGGGGGCCTCTATATTGTAGAATGATATATTGAATCACCTACAAGATCATAACTATAGGCAATCCCAAATTTTGCCTACAATTATTTCAAGGGATGTAAATATGTGTAAGGATCATTATGGGATCTCTTAAACCTCCACTATGAATTTTATCCATGATAACATTGAAGTACCTCATGCTAATTTAAGCACAAGTACTTCATAGATCAATACATGCTGGAGCGACATGGTCACTAGCAGTAAAATCTCTCAAATGGATTCTAAATTAAAATACTATCCTCCATCAACTATGTGCACTACCATTCATATTGAATTAAAAAAAATAGGAGATTACAAGATCTTATGAGGATTAGTAACATGTTGTAGTGTGATATCTATTGGTTTCTGAACTTCAAAGGGATAGATGCAATGATTTGTATAAGACGAATGTCCAAAGGTGGTTGTGCCTAAAGTAATATGGCATGATGATGGTTTTATCATATTAAATTATGCTAAAACTACTGATCTAGACTGGATATATTCCTCCCTTTACTAGGCCTATGCTAACTTACCTTTTATTCTAAAACCATGGCGTAGGAAACTATAGTTTGTGAAAGAGAAATTCCAGTTCCTACCTTTATGGATTAAGTAGCCAAACATGCCTTTAGATTATTGGGATTCCTAATCTTTGAGTCATATTAATATTGCTATAGGAATACCACTGTATATGGATGCTATTACCCTAAGGTGTGAACATATATCATATACTTGAATCCTTATTGAGGTTGATGTCATGAACAAAATGTATTGAAAGGGTTGAAATCTTAGACCCTGATGGTTATGTATTAACCTAAGAAATTGAATATGAATGACACCAAGCTTATTACATCGATTATGAAAAACTAGGTCATAGTACCAATGCATGCCCTCATAAATAACAACCATGGTCTAATGAGAGGTGTAGCCTAGTAGTTGCTAAGAATCCCACAACTACTTGGAAAAGAGTAGACATACCAACTCAAGAATTTGCTAGCAGAACTACTACTCTAGAAATATATGAGGTTAAGGAGATACTTAAATATGTAAATAAGTATGCTTCATTGATGATTATTTAGGAGGATCAACCTATGTGGTATAAGGAAATATATAGAGAAGGGAATCCTCCTTTAAGCTCATACTTATGATTTCTCACCTTGATGTAAGAGGTTTGAATAAACCTCATAAACAAAATGAGGTAGTGAAGTGGTGAAATACTAATCTCCTATATCCATTTAGGTTATTGGAAACTAGAATTAAATCTAATAAGGTCAAAGACATTAAGGATAGAATGTTCCAAGTTTTTTTTGCAGAACTACTCTTACGATCATAATGATCATATATGGTGTATGTGGGACACAAAAAAGTGGCATATGGACCTTATATCTACTTGTGCTCAAGGGATGTTTTTTAAAGCATCTCCTACTACTTGTAAATCTTTTATGTTGCATTCATCCATGTTTTCAATACAAGACCTGAGAGGCAACCCCTATAGGATTGGCTATTGAGCCTTAATAATCAAATTGAACCATGAACAATTGTGGGAGATTTTAATACTATGCTCTATCAAGAGGATAATTTTCAAGGTGATTCATTTAATATGCAGGATGTGAATGCTTTTCCAACTTATATACATCAACTTATTCTACATGAACTCCCTTTAACTGAGTCTCTTTTCACTTTGAGAAATAGGAGAATAGGAGAATATCGATTCATGAGTAAACTTGACAGAGTGTCAATTAACTACATCTAGTTGAATTTATATCCTAGATCTAATGTAATATTCCACAAGGAACTTATATTTGATGATTGTGCTCCCATACTCCATATCCAACAACATTTTAGGAGGGGGGGGAATGAATTTTCAAGTTATTCAATATGTAGTGGAAATATCCTCAATTTTATCAACCGGTTACTGAAGTTTGGATGATCCAATGCATTGGAAGTACTAATGCAAGGATGAAAAACAATCCGTATGCATTGAAACACACACTCAAACTTCTAAACAAAACCTTCTATAGTGGAATTTCTACCACAGTAGCAATTCATAAGAAAGCAATTGAAATAGTTCAACTTTATCTCAAGTTAAACCCTTCCAACATGGAGCTTCAACGTAAAGAATGATTAGGACTAAAATTTTATGACCACCTCTATTACTATGAGAAGAATTTATTAAAAAAAAGGGCCACCATTCACTAGATAAATGAAGGGGATCCAAATGGTAGATTCTTTTTTTGTCATAATGAAACCAAAGAAACTAGGAACATGGTTACTAGAATAAAGGATCTTAATAGGAATTTGGTGACAGGCCACACACATATTTTTCAAGCTTTCACAAATTTCTACACTCAACTTATAGGAAAATAAGAGACATACATAGTAGAGATTGAAAAACAAGTTATTGATAAAGGTCCTCTACTTCCCATTGAACAACAACATTCACTTCCCATGCCTTTCTTAAAGGAGGAAGTAAAAGTATCTATTTTTACCATTGGAGAGACCAAAGCCCTAGTTTTGGATAGGTATATGCCTTATTTTTTTCAAAAATGTGTGGTATATGGTATGATATGACACGTGGAGAACTATGAATGAAGAATTCCTCACAACTACCATTCCTAGTTTCATCACCTTTACTATCTTGATCCTTGTATCTAAGGTGCTTAACACAGAAAGTGTTTAGGACTTTATATCCATTTCTTATTTCACTATCCTTTATAAAGCTCTTAAAAAATTATTGAGGAATTTAAACCCATTCCTTGATACATTTTTCTTTATAAAGTTCTTACAAAAATTATCACAACTCATCTCCAAAATATCCTTCCCTCTTTGATTGACTTATCCTAATTATCCTTCATTAAGGGGTAGTTTGATGGATAAATTATCCTTCTAACACATGAAATTCTATGATTTTATGGTAGAAATCACATTTCTCCCCTATGTATGCTAAAAGTTGATTTTAAAAAATCTTACGACTTATTGCATATGGAATTTTTTGAGAAGGTAATGCTAGATTTAAATTTCCCTCTCCATTTATTGAGGGTGATCATAGCTTGTGTTTCAAGTGTGAAATACTCCATCATAATAAATGGGTACCTCATAGAAAGTATTTAAGGAAAAAAAATAACGGATTGAGAAAAGGTGATCTATTATCTTCCTATTTGTTTGTGCTTATTCTGGAATATTTCATTCGAATGATGAAAATATTATGGCTCAACCCTAATTTTGAAGGTCATCCCTAATGTAAACAAATAAAAATAGTCAATATATCTTTTTTGGATGATATGATGCTATATTTCCATGGTAATTTCATTGCCTAATGTCCAAGATTAAGCAATTCACTACATAGTGAGGGCTAACTATTAGTCCTCATAAAAACACAACTTATTTTGGAGGAGTCTTACAACACATTTGAGATAGTATCCTATAATATCTAAATTTTCCATATGGTACTCTTCCATTCAAATACCTAGGGGTACTTGTTGAATGCTCAACATATGACCATCCTAATAGATAAAGTGTTAAACCATATGAATAGTTGGGAAACCAAATTGCTATCTTATATTAGGAGACTTTAGTTATTGAACTAAGTGATTTTTGGGATACAACTGTATTGGATTCAAGTGTTTTTTATGCCTAAAAAGGTAATTGTTCAACTTATAATGCCTTTAGAAATGTCCTTTGTACATGTAGCACAACATGCAAAAAGAAGGCTCCCATTTTTTAGTATACCTTTTGTTTGCCAAAGAATGAAGGCTACATTGGCATCACTGATATTGAAATATGGAATGTCAATGTTCTTAGTAAACATCTCTAGAATCTTGCTTATAAAAAATGAACTGTGTGGCTTAAGTGAATCCATAACTAGTTCATATAAAATAGATCTATATGGGATTATGAAATTCTTACAGTAGTTTTGTGACCTCTTAGAAGCATTCTATGTTTGATACATAAAATCCAACCCATATTCTTCACCTTGAATTAAGGTAAAGTATATAGTATGAATATTTATGCTAAGTTGAGAGCCAGGGTTCCAAATTTCCTATAGTGGAAAGCTATTTGGAAGAACCCTATTGCTCTTAGTAACCAATTTATTAGTTGGTTATCTACTTGAGGGAGACAATCCACTAAGGAAAAAATAGGTATATTCATCCTATTAAATGACAAAAGTTGAATGTTTTGCTTAGAAAAAGAAACAGTTAATCACCTATTTATCACATGTTCTGTCATGGGGAGGGTCATAAAACCCATAAGCTGACTCATAAAAACTAGGGAGATTACTCACACTTTGGATGATTTTTGAGGCAAGCCATGTTCCAGCATGGAAGATCGAAAAAGAAGGTGCAAATTATTAGGGGCCTAATTGTAATAACAATATATGAAATTTGGAGGGATAGAAATAATAAAAGTTCCAATGATATCTCTTATAATTGAAACACAATGATAAGACCCATAGCTACTAGTATTAGTCATAGATGTTTACATATCCATAGGCAAGCTAATTTTAGTAATTATCTCCACATTATTGATGACTATTACATGAATAGTTTGTAATAATTCTTAGGATTACATGAATATAGTCTAATTTTTTATAATAAAAAAATAAGTTATTTAATTGAAATTTGAAATTATTTAATGGGAATAAGATTTCCTAATCACTTATGGTGTTAAGAAGATGACAAGAAAACTATGCTTTGATTGATGTAATTAAATAGAAATACTTAATCTATAATTTTTTCTATTATTTTGTACTTCTTTATGGATTGATGGAATTATGCTCGGAATGAAATTACATTATAAGATCAAGTCATACCTTCCATTGATATAGGGATTTAAAATAATATTGCTAATAAAAATAGAGCTTAAGACACTTGATGACACTCATTGAGATGTACTAGAGAATTGGGGTGACATAGCGTATAGATGATGGATATATTTAGAGAGATTTGTATGCTAACCTTTATTATTTTATTGCTAACCCACATAATATGATATTAGATAAAGGACCATATGGTTTTAATCCATTCAACATTGGTGCCATTTGTAACATGTGGCTATTTATTTTTATTACATCTAACTTACTTCTTGTTGATGAATGAAAGACCCATTTTTTTTTTTATCTTTTCTCTTCTCATTCATGGTTTTTGTCGTCCAAAGAAGAATATACTATTATTCCTTGAGCCACTTACTAATGATCTGAATGGTTTAATGGTATTAGGGAATGACACAAAAAATGAATGAAGAAAGTGAATAATAATAACGGCAACAATGAAAGAAGGTATTTTCTATCATTTAAGATAATAAGACCCCCAAAAAAATATATTGGATTTTGAAATTTTGATGATTCAAGATAATAAAAAAATGAGTTTTGACTATATGTGCACGTGTTAAGCTACTATATAAACTATGTGTAAAGTATAAAATAATTATTATTTGCATTATGGAGCTAACATGACCATAAATATAACAAGAATAAATATTCATTTTGAATTCAATATAATTTGATAATTAATAATATTATAAAATTTAATATATTTTGAAATACCCCAAAACCCTAATTTTAAGAATTTTAGCTAATTAAGGATTTATTATGAAAAATTAATTAAATAAATTATTTTATTAAATCAAAAGGAAATTAATTAGGGATAATTAAGAAGGAAATAATAAATATTTTTAATTAGGAAAATTTTAGGTGTTTTGCTAATTAAAATGGAATTTAGGAAAAATATTTCAAAAATATCAAATTAGCCTAAAAAGGAAATTAAATATTATTTTATTAAAATATTATTACTTTTTTAAATATCCCAAATACCCAAACTATTTTAATTAATCCCAACCCACCTATTTTTCTCTTTCCCTTTTTTCCTTTTTCTTTCTTTCTTTTCTTTTTCTTCCTTTTTCCTCCTTTTCTTTTTTCTTCCTCCTCCCCTCAATGTGGGCTAGCCCAGCGGTCTATTTCCTCTTTCCCCTTCCCTCTCCTTCGGCACAACCCAGGACGCAGCGTTTCATCCTCTCTTTTTCCCCCAGCCGCCCCGTCAGCTCTTCCTTATTTTTCTTTTCTTTCTCCTTGGACCGCTGGTCCATCCCCCTTCTTCTTCTTCTTCTCTAGCCATCGCGACCCGCAACTTTCTTCCCTAACCTTCACCAAGAATATCGCCGCTGGCCATGCCCGCTGACCGACAATCTCCCCTATCTCCTTCCCCCTGACTCGCATGTTGTTTGACCCAACCAATTCTCCTCCCTTCTCGAGTGCCATTTCTTCCTCACTAGCCAACCATACCCTACCACAAAACATGTCTGCGCCAACCTACCATCGCCGGCTGGAGCGTTCCCGCCTACCTGCCCTATTCTCTCGTCCTCCTCTGTTTGGCCCTATAAAGACCCCCATTGACAGCCTATATCGAGTTTTGTTTTGCAACAAGAATTTCCCCCCTTTGCACCACTGCCCAATCAGACGCCAGTCCCGTCGCCGTCAACCAACGCCACTGCCCAAGCCGCATACTTAAGCACTCCTTGCATCACCCTCTACCCAACTACACCTCCCTCCTCCCTTGATTTGCCCTGCATGAGCCACCCCGGCCATGTAAAGTCTCCTTCCCAATCAACCACACTTCCACCTCCGCCGCCCTTCGCACCACCATTTTTCGCCGCTTTCGCCACAACCACCACCTCCTACACCTCCCAAATTACCATGTAGACCTTCCTCTACCTCCTCTACCCTCCTTTTTCCTTTCCTCCCTCTCTTCCTCCCTTTCTCTTTCCCCCACTCTTAGCCACCATAACTGATGCCGTGCGCTGCCACCTTCATTCCACCCCTCTCTACCTAGGCAACCATCAACAACCCAACTTTCACCCTTTTTCTCCCTCTTATTTTCCCAACACTCAACTGTCTCTCTTTTCTCCCCTTTTTCTTGCCGCCGCCGCCGCTGTGCACCGTCGCCGATGCCGCTAGTCACCACCAACCCAAGGTGGTACCCTAAACCCTCTTAACCCTTAAAACTTAATTAATTAAGCTTTATTTATTTAATAGTATTATATTACTATTATTCAATTATTATTATTATTATTATTATTATTATTATTATGTATCATTATTATTATTAATAATGTTGTTATTATTATTACTATATAGAGTCGAGACCCTATTGTGTCACTATTTTAATTTTGATTTTGATTATTATTATTATTATTATTATTATTATTATTATTATTATTATTATTATTACTACTACTATTACTACTACTACTTCAATACAGGATCAAAACTCTACTTTACATTATTTTCGATCAATACCATTATTATTATTATTATTATTATTATTACGTATTATAATAATAATAATTATTATTATTATATTTATTATTACTATTATTATTTTGGTGAAGGATCAAAGCCCTTATTTTATATTATTTCAAATTATACTATTATTATTATTATTATTATTATTATTATTATTATTATTATCATCATCATCATCATCGTCATCGTCATCATTATTTTTATTAGGGTAAAATCTTCAAACCTTATATTATCATCTTTTCCAATATTACTATTATTACTATTACCTTTAGCAATATTAGTATTTTGTTAGTGTTACTATTATTATATTATTATTTTATCTATAACTCTAACCTTAGAATAAATTAGGAAATAATAGTATTTTGATAGGAGGGAAACTAATCCTTAGTTTTTCCCTCTTATAGGTGAGACTAGTTAAAACCCTGAGGAGGTGCAAAAGCATGCTCCAAGACTAGTGTCGTATTAGGTAAGGGTGTAGCAAAGGCTTTATGTGTGTTATGCGTCTTATATGCCTTGTATGCCATGTATCATGATGTGTTATGTATGATATGCTTATCGTTATAACTATTTTATGTGAAGTGTAGCTTAGAGTTTAGGTATGCTCATGCGTTATCTTATGGCGTGTGTATAATTTGTTTATGCTGTGATATGATGTGGGCCTTTATGACATGCATGCTAGGTTATGTAATGTAATGATATAGGGTGAAAGGATGAAAAAGAAAAATGGGGAAGTAAGTTGACTAAAGGGGAATAAGTTGACCAAGGGATGTGTGTTTGACCTAAATACTGCATGATCCATGAATGGATGAATCTAGGATTTTGTATGGAAGAACCTGGGATTTTGCATAGAGGAATCTAGGGTTTTGCATGGAAGAATCTAAGGTTTGCATGGGAGAATCTAGGGTTTTGCATGGGAGTCTAGGGTTTTGCATGAAAAAGTTTGAAGGGTTGCATGGGATGTATAAAGTCTATATGGGGGTAAATTTTACGTATGGAAAGATGATTTAGGGTGTGAGGAAGGTAATGGAAGAGTTTTTTGGGTGATTGGATGCTTTGGATGAAAATAGTACGTGAGACAGTATAAGGGTACACAGGAGACCAGGCTAGGTTTGGGAGAAAACCCTAATCAGAGAAGGTGGTAAAAAGGAAAAATTAATGAGGATGAGTGGAGTACGAGATAAGGATGGAAATTATCATATGCAGGGGATCATGATCATCATGGAAATATAAGAGTGGAAGGTGAGAAATGGAGGGGTGACATGTGGAGAGGAGGATGCTAGGGTTCGGTGTGGCCAGCTGGGGTTTGGTGTGGCTACGTAGGGTTTTGTGATCACACGTGTACTTGATGTGTAAAGTGTGATGATGAGGGTTGAATTTAAGGGTTGTAATGTGTGGGGTGTTAAAATACTTTGTGTTGTGTGAGGTGGAGTAGGATGGGCCAAATATGCCTAAATTAGGCTTTCTAGAGAAAACCCTAAGAGTGAGGCAATGAGTGGGATGGAAGTGTAAAGTAGTGGGCCTTGACCCACATACTTAGGAGTTGGGCCTTTGGTAAGGAGGAAAGGATGTTGGGACAAGTTAGGAGGTGCATGAGTCTTATGATATGGGACGGGTCCTTTTGGAGGATAAGCATAAAGGGAGTTAGTCATGCATATCTAGGGTGAAACTTTTGAATAAGACACTATAAGATATTAATCATGTAAAGTGGAAGATATGTGTGCTATTTAGAAATTATCTGGTATATTCTATGTAGTGTAACAAAAACATTATGAATTTTTAATTTTAATAAATAAAATAAAATCTTAGACTAAAATTATGCTAATAAATATAAGATCTTTCTAACCAACATCTATAAACATTTGTTTAAATTACTATAATTAGAAACAAAAGATTATCTTTTTGAGAGAGTATATTATCACTTCTGAATTTTGTCCCTCTTCAAGCTCTCGAGGTAAAATCTGGAGCGAAGGGCGGTCTTGAAAGCCTTCGAAGTCACCGGAGGATCGTCTTGGGCACAGTGTCCTATCCACCATGCGTCTGCTACACCTCTAAAAAAGAAATCTACAATGTAGGGCTGCTAGGCTGCAGGATAGTCCACTGCTTCAAAGGTGTGATCCATATCCCGGATCCACCCCTCGAGGACCACCAGGTCCTCCTCACTAGAGTAGGTCTGAGGGTGATATCCAGTGACCCTCTGGATCTAGTCCTCACCAGTGCCTTCAACGGGGTGAGGGTGCGAGGCAAGCACCAGGGGCTGGCGCGGGACAAACTTCATGAAAGCCTTAAAGGCCTCCTCCAAATGCCCTACTTGGCCATTCATCGTTACTGGAAGCTGCAACAAAAAAGGTCAAGTTAGGAGTGAACGTACTGGTTTGAAGCAGTCATTCCACACCATTTCCCTTTTTGGGAAAACCCTAATCTACCCTTTTGTTCCACACTGTGGCCTGGACTCATAACTTTTTAAAATGGAAAGGCCTTTTTGGGTTCGAAAACATTTCAAAATTTGGGAAAAAATTTGTAATTCAAAATCTACTTGAAAATAAGTGTGGTTACTAGAACCAACGCTCTGATACCAACTTGTAACACCCCCAAAATTCAGTGTTGAAAATTTTTATTTTATTAGATTATTCGACAGAAGCAAGTAAATCAAAAGTTGTGAATTTTGGGGATATTACCATTGTAATAATCAGTACAAGCCTAGCCCTCGGCTGATCTTATACTAACCACAAGGCTACAGAAATATTAACATCCATCATTAATCAAACTTAGATCATGAATTCATAAAAGCATTGAAATGTTCATAAGATAGAAATCAGAGTATGCGGAAAAGAGTTTACAATCTAAGAGTACATAATTAAAATTCCCTAAAAGGGATAAAAGCTACAGTACAATAAAATAAGTCTGAATAAATTGATACAAAATAAAGTAATGTAAAAAGGGAAATACGGCAACGTCGCTCTAGGTCCCCAATCCAAATCTAAGCTTAACTCTCAGCCCCGTCTGATGCCTCGTAAGCTTCGAAGGCATCGAAAATAGCATCACCTACCTATATAAACTTAGAGGGGCCTTCCACTCGTGGGAATGAGCAGCACCCATGAAACAAGTGGTCAATATGCTACATACTAAGCAAGGTAACCATGCTTCTAAGGCCAACACACACAGGCATATAACACAAATATGATCACATAAACAACATACAACAATACAGATAATAAAGGTCAAGCTATAGTCTGGATAATTATAATCTTTAATCTCAGATCAATACTCATTTTATACCATGCTTATTATCAATCCATGCGAGTACGGGAACCCTACTATTATAGCCAGTGGATCGGAAACGTATAGGACAGAATGCACCTGACCAGTATTATATGTCGGTGGATCTATCTCTGGGGTAAGACGCTCTTAGCCACTATTATGCTGGTGGATCGGTATGGCCCCGACTTTCGTGATGTTCCACTGTAATTACTTAGTGTCTTTTACATGCCTTATCAAACTTTAGAGTTTGGTTTATTGAGCTCGAGATCCCCCACTATTATAACCGGTGGATCAGAAATGTACAGGGTAGAACGCGCCTGACCACTATTATATGCTAGTGGATCGGTCTCCAGGGCACCCTAGTACCTGGCCACTATTATGCCTGTGGATCGGTCTGGGCCCAACTCAATAATCTTCCACTTTAAATGATTAGTGTCTTACTGTGTCTTATTCAACAAGTTTCACCCTAGACATGCATGTCAGACTCCATCTATTCTTATCCTCCCAAGAGGGCCCGTCCCATATCTTGAGACTTCTGCATCTCCTAACACACCCCAAAACCCTTTCCTTCTTCCACTTACTCACACTGGAGACCCAACTCCTAAGTATGTGGGTTAAGGTCCACTACCTTATGCCCTCTAAGTCCCCTCACTAACTTGTCCTAGGATTTTCTCTTGAAACCTATTTGGGCCTATGTGGCCCATCCTTCTCTACCTTATGCAACTACGACTGCTTTACCACCCCACACATCACCTCACTTAGGTTCAACCCCTATCATTTCACTTTACTCCTCCAAATACACGCGTGACCATGAAACCCTAGTTGTTCATACCAAACCCTAGCACCCTTCTTTTCCATATGTCACCCCTCCATTTCTCACCTCCCATCGTTGCTTTCCCATGGCACCCATACTCACCCTACACATGACATTCTTCCACCCTCATCCCGTACTCCACTCACCCTCATTTATTTTTACTTTCATAACCATCTCAAATTAGGGTTTTCCTCCCAAACCCTAGCCAGGTCTCCTATGCACCCTTATACCAATCCATGTAATATTTTTCACCCAAGGTCTCCAATCACCCCAATAACACTTCCCTCACCTTACTCACACCCCAAGATAACTTTTTACACGTAAAGATCATCCCCATGTAGACTCCATCCACCCCATGCAAACCCTAGAAATTCCCATGCAAAGTTCACCCCACTCTTTTATTTTGTTCATAACCCCCTTTTATTTTCCCCCTTATGGATCATAAGATAATTAGGTCAATCCCATATCCCCTTGGTCAACTCACTTCCCCTTTTTTCCTTTTTCATCCTTTCGCTCTATATCAATATATTAAATATCCTAGCATGCATTTCCTAAAGGGTCACCTCATATAATATCATAAGCATAACATATACATATTATACACATGCCATAAGAAAGCCATATAAGCATACCTCAACTCCAAGCTGCGCTACACATAAAACAACTATAATAATAATAATCATAAGATACACAACATAACATGGTACATGGCATACAAGGCACATATGACACACATAGAGGACCTTAGATACATCCTTACCTAACATGACATTAGTCTTGGAGCACGCTCTTATACCTCCTTAGGGTTTTGACTGGGTTTGCTTATAAGAGGGAAAAACTAAGGATTAATTTTTCTCCTACCAAAATTACTATTATTTCCTACTTTACCCAAATATTATGGTTACTATTAATAAGAGAAACTTTACAAATAAAAATAGGATTTTTATTCTCAAGTTAGCTAACTAGGTTATTACTAGTCAAAATAGGTTTATGTTAAGTATTTATAGCCATATTTATATTATTAAAGATAATATCTTTAATACTACTAATAATAGTAATAATAATAGTTGTAGCAATAATAATAATAATAGTTTTAATCTTAAGAATAATACTTAAAAGGGCTCCAAATAATCATAATAATAGAAAACCCTAATGAGGTTAAGGTTAATAATAGTGTTAGTAATAAATAATAATAATATAATAATAGTAATAATAACAATAATAATAATATTGTTAAGGATAATAATAATAATAATAATAATAATAATAATAATAATAATCGAAATAATGATAAGGTAAGGGTTTGAATATTTACAAAAATAATACTACTAATAATATACTAAGGCTATCACTACTACTACTACTACTACTATTACTACTACTACTACTACTACTACTACTACTACTACTACTACTACTAATAATAATAATAATAATGATGATGATGATGATGATGATGATATTAATGGAAATAAAAATAAAGATGATCATAATAATAATTAAAATAGGGTTTCGACTTCTTTAAATAATAATGGGATAAATATCCCGAGGCTATATTTAGTAATAATAATGATAAAGATAATAGTAGTGATATAATAATAATAATAATAATAATAATAATAATAATAATAATAATAATAATAATAATAATAATAATAATAATAACGACAACAACAACAATAACAACAACAACAACAATAATGATAATAACATAAATACAAAATAAAATAGATAAGGATAGAATAACTAGGGTTTTAAGGGTTGGGGTATCGCCTAGGTTTGGTGGCGACCAGGTGGCACCGACGGTAGGGATTGCGGCTGGGAAGAGAAAAGAGGTGTGGAAAGTAGGTTGTTTAGGATAGGAGAGGAGGAATAAGAGGGGGATTTGAGGTGGTGGTGGATGATGCCCTAGGTTGAGATTACTGGAATGGTGGTGGTGGCACAGCCAAAAGGGGTGGCGCAGGTGGCGGTAATGTGGTGGTCGAAGGTGGTAGAGAGGGAGGAAGGGAGGAGGAGAGGGAGGTAGGGAAAAGGAAGGTAGGGGGAGGTAGAGGAATTTCTACTAGTGGTTTTAGGGATAGAGGGAGTGGTGGTTGTGGCGGGAGTGGGTGAGTTGAAGTTGGTCGAATGACCAACTTTGCACAGCCAAGGCAGCTTGTGTAGGGAGGATTGAGGGTGGTGAGAGGTGTAGCTCGGTGAAGGGTGGTGCAGGGAGTATTTTGGGAGGTGGTTTGGGCAGCGACACTAGACTGTGGTGGCGGAATAGGCAGCTAAATAGGAGGTAGCACACAAAAGGGAGCAAATTTCTGGGTAGAGAAAAAGGTAGAATGGGGGCGGTTGAAGGTATTTATAGGCCATTGATAGGGGAAAACTACAAAGGAGGAAGAGGGGAGGATGATGGCACACATGGCAGGTCATCAACCGGCAGCGCATGACCAATTTAGGCCTACAAAGTTGTAGGTCTACTAGCTCGGGAAAGGAGAAAGGAAGGGAGAGAGAGGCACACAAGAGGAGAGAGAAAGAGAGCATGATTGGGTGGAGAGGGAAGAGGGATCGACGGGAAAGAGAGTAGGGGTGGCAGGTCAATGTGCGGCGGTGCAGAGGTGTTGCGGAAAAAGGACCGGTTGATAGCGGAAAACCTTTTCCTTCCTTGTATGTGTGATTAAAATGGGCAAAACAAAGATAGCAGAAATAGAAAAATAAAGACACCAAATTTTACGTGGAAAACCCTTAAAGTTGAAGGGAAAAACCACGAACCTTCCACTATGATGATAATAGGATTACAAGTAATTCTTCTCTAGTATGAACTAGAGGCTCACTCAATTTCTTTATCTAAAAGAGGATGGATTACAAAGGATGAACTCTCTCACCGACTAAGTGGTGGAACACTCAAACTTTGCTTGAGAAAATATGAGAACTTTTCCCAAGCACCTCACTTTTGTAGTGGCTCTCTCTTTCTCTCTTTTTGTAGAGGATTGCTTGCTTTGCTTGATGCTCTAAGCCTTCCCAAAGACCCCTATTTATAGGAGTAGAAGGGGGTAGCCCAAAAGTCATAAGATGACTCTTGAATGCTCTTCTATTAAATTAAGCTAATGAAACTTACACATGATAAAATGCATTTGTCTTCTCAAATTCCCAAGAGTTACAAAGTATTAACCATATTTGTAACTCATGCATTGTAACTCATGCATCATCATCCCCACTATTATTTGGGAAACCCCTTTAATTAAAGAGGGACCCCAACAATCTCCCCCTTCCCGACTTAATTTAGGGGAACCAGCATACCAACGCCTTCACAACAATCTTTAAATTTCTTGGTTGTTATTGTCTTGGTCATCATGTCTGACCAATTCTTGTCGGTATGAACCTTCTCGAGTTGTAGCTGCTTCTCCTCTAGCACATCCCTTATCCAATGGTATCGAACATCGATATGTTTTGTGCGAGAGTGATAGGCTGAGTTTTTGGCTAAGTGAATGGCACTCTGATTATCACAGTATAGAGCATATTTTTCCTGCTCATGACTCAACTCTCGAAGGAAATTTTTCAACCATAACATCTCTTTGCATGCTTCTGTAGCTGCAATATATTCGGCCTCTGTAGTAGATAAGGCCACACATTTCTGGAGCTTTGATTGCCAAGAGATAGCTCCCCCTGCAAATGTGGTCACATATCCCGAAGTAGACTTTCTCGAATCAGTATTTCCAGCCATGTCAGCATCTGTGTATCCCTCCAACACAGGTTTTCCATTGCCAAAGCACAGACACCTCTTAGATGTACCCCTGAGGTATCGAAGTATCCACTTGACAGCTTCCCAATGCTCTTTTTCTGGTTTAGACAAGAATCGACTCACAACTCCAACTGCATGGGCGATATCGGGCCTGGTGCAAACCATGGCATACATAAGACTCCCAACAGCAGATGAATAGGGAACATTTTCCATTTCTTCCCTCTCTTTCTTACTTGGTGGACTTTGGCTCTTACTCAACTTGAAGTGACCAGCTAGTGGAACATTTACTGGCTTTGCCTTATGCATGTTGAACTTCTCAAGCACCTTCTCTATGTAGTGCTCTTGAGACAACCATAATAACTTCTTGGGTCGGTCTCGAATAACCCTCATCCCAAGGATTTGCTTTGTTGGACCCAAGTCCTTCATTGCAAAGGCACCACTCAATGCTTTCTTGAGTGCCACAATCTTCTTCATATCATGCCCAACGATCAACATATCATCTACATAGAGAAGAAGGATAATAAAATCTTCACTTGCGTACCTCTTCATGAAAACACAATGGTCGGTATGAGTCCTTTTGAATTTGTGTTGTGTCATGAAGGTTTCGAACTTCTTATACCACTGTCTTGGTGCTTGTTTGAGTCCATAAAGACTCTTTTTGAGATGACATACCAAGTGCTCTTTACTTGGAACTACAAACCCTTCAGGTTGTTCCATATATATCTCATCTTCCAAATCTCCATGTAGGAATGCTGTTTTGACATCGAGCTGTTCGATCTCAAGATCGAGACTAGCGGCAAGACCAAGAACTGCTCTAATTGAGGACATCTTAACCACTGGAGCAAAAATTTCTTCAAAATCAATGCCCTTTTTCTGATTGTACCCTTTGACCACGATCCGAGCCTTATATCGAGGCTTCGAGCTATTTTCTTCACTTTTGATCTTGTACACCCATCTGTTCTTCAAGGCTTTCCTTCCCTTGGGTATCTTGACTAGATCATAAGTATGGTTCTCATGCAATGAGTCCATCTCCTCTTGCATGGCTTTCATCCATTCTTCCTTCTGGACATCTTCCATGGCCTCGATGTAGCTTTGAGGCTCCTTCTCCGCAGAGAGTATATATTCTCTTGGATCATACTTAGAGGAAGGTTTTCTTACCCGAGTTGACTGTCGCAACTGAGGCTGTACCACAGGCTCTTCTGTTACTGAAGGCTCAACTGATTCAGCTGCTTCTGCATCATTTGACTCAGATGATGACTCCTCTGTTGTACTTCCATTTTGATCTTGTTGAGAACTAGTTTCATCATTGATGCTTGTCTGTTCTCTTGATTCATTATGTACCACCGGAGATGGCTCTTCCTGAGGATGGGTGTAAACCCTAAGCTTGGGTTTTTCTGGCTGCTTGAAGTCTTCTATTGTCTGGTCCTCAAAGAACACAACATCTCGACTTCTTACAATCTTCTTCTTCAAAGGATCCCACAGCCTGTAGCCGAACTCATCTTGAGGTGATCCAACATAGATGCATTCTTTTGACTTTGAGTCAAGCTTGGATCGTTCGTCCTTAGGAATGTGGACGAATGCTCGACACCCAAACACCTTGAATTGGTCATATGATACTTTCTTTCTTGTCCATGCTCCCTCCGGTATTTCACCATCCAAAGGACCTGAGGGTGAGTGATTTATGATATGGACAGCAGTCTTCACAGCTTCTCCCCAAAATGACTTAGGTAGCTTGGCATTTGAGAGCATGCATAGAACTCTTTCTTCTATTGTGCGGTTCATTCTTTCAGCCACACCATTTAATTGTGGTGTCTTGGGAGGTGTCTTCTCGAGCCTGATACCATGTTGCTTACAATATGCCTCGAATGGACCACGATATTCTCCACCATTGTCAGCTCGAACACACTTGAGCTTTCTTTCTGTCTCACGCTCCACTCGAGCATGAAACTCCTTAAATGCCTCAAGTACTTGGTCTTTAGTCTTCAACAAAGACACAAATACCTTTCTCGAGTGGTCATCGATAAATGTCACGAAGTATAATGCACCACCCAATGATCTCTCCGTCATCGAGCATACATCTGTGTGCACCAATTCAAGAACATGCTTTCTTCTACGAGGAACATTGCTTCTAGAAAATGAAACTCTATGTTGTTTGCCAGCCAAACAATGAGTGCAACGGTCGAGGATTTTACCTTTCACATTTGGGAGTAGCTCTTTTCGAGTGAGGATTTGCAATCCCTTCTCGCTCATATGCCCCAACCTCTTGTGCCATAGCTCTAAACACGAATTATCATGGGCAACATTAGTCTCCCCCTTGCATATCTTGGCTTGTGTAACATACAACGAGCCCTCTTTTCTTCCTCGAGCAACAATTATGCTACTTCTTGTGAGTTTCCATTTTCCAGCACCGAAGCTATTCATGTACCCGGCATCATCGAGCTTCCCGGCTGAGATGAGGTTGAGACGCATGTCCGGAACATGTCTCATGTCCTTCAACACAAGTTCACATCCTGTGTTGGTTACCAAAATGACATTACCCATGCCGACAATCTTGCTTGAAACTTGATTTCCCATCTTTACATTACCAAAATCACCACCTTGGTATGATGAGAAGAATTCTTGATGTGGGGTGACGTGGAAGGAGGCACCTGAGTCAATAATCCATGAGCTATCATCGTCCGCGATGTTAAGATAATTATCTTCACCAATGAGAAAGATATCATCAAGTTCAGTTGTCGCCATAGCTGTTGTGCTCTTGTCTTCTTTCTTCTTCGGATCGGTTGTATCGGTCTTAACGGTCCCGTTCTTTTGATCTCTCTTAAAACTTCGACATTCGGATTTCTTGTGGCCGGGCTTATTACAATAGTAGCATATGATCCTAGAACGAGATTTAGACCGACCTCTTGAATTTTCATGACCCCTAGTCTTACTCCTTCCTCGAGCCTCACTTCTTCTTCGATTCTCGATGACATTGGCCTCGAATTGGACAGAGGTTCCACGTTCCTTTCTCCTTGATTCTTCATTCAATAGGCTGTCGGTGACGCTATCCATGAAGAGCTTTCCTTCGGGAGCCGAGTTACTCAGGGTGACGACAAGAGTATCCCAACTCTCGGGTAGCGAACTAAGGAGTAACAAAGTTTGTAATTCATCATCGATCTTCATCTCAATCTTTGTGAGTTGATTTACGAGCCCCTTGAAATTTTTCAAATGCTCGATCATACTTTGGCCATCGTTGTACTCCAACTTGACCAATCTTCTAACAAGATGAGCCTTGTTTCGAGGTGTTTTCTTTTGAATCATTGATTCAAGCTTCTTCCATAACTCATAAGCATTTGTGTAAGTTGACACATGCTCGAATAAGCTTCGATCGATGTACTTACGAATCATAGCAACCGCCTTTCGATTCAAGAGCTCCCATTCTGTGACATCTTTCTCTTCTGGCATCGTCTCCTTTATAATGGGTTCATATAGATCTTTGCAATATAGGTGATCCTCCATCATAGGCTTCCAATATGAATAATTTTCGGCGGTAAGCTTGAACATGTCACCATCACGAGTGATGGTACCCTCCATTTTTAATCACACAAGAGAATATGATAGCCTTATGAACCAGGCTCTGATACCACTGTTGCGGAAAAAGGACCGGTTGATAGCGGAAAACCTTTTCCTTCCTTGTATGTGTGATTAAAATGGGCAAAACAAAGATAGCAGAAATAGAAAAATAAAGACACCAAATTTTACGTGGAAAACCCTTTAAGTTGAAGGGAAAAACCACGAACCTTCCACTATGATGATAATAGGATTACAAGTAATTCTTCTCTAGTATGAACTAGAGGCTCACTCAATTTCTTTATCTAAAAGAGGATGGATTACAAAGGATGAACTCTCTCACCGACTAAGTGGTGGAACACTCAAACTTCGCTTGAGAAAATATGAGAACTTTTCCCAATCACCTCACTTTTGTAGTGGCTCTCTCTTTCTCTCTTTTTGTAGAGGATTGCTTGCTTTGCTTGATGCTCTAAGCCTTCCCAAAGACCCCTATTTATAGGAGTAGAAGGGGGTAGCCCAAAAGTCATAAGATGACTCTTGAATGCTCTTCTATTAAATTAAGCTAATGAAACTTACACATGATAAAATGCATTTGTCTTCTCAAATTCCCAAGAGTTACAAAGTATTAACCATATTTGTAACTCATGCATTGTAACTCATGCATCATCATCCCCACTATTATTTGGGAAACCCCTTTAATTAAAGAGGGACCCCAACAAGAGGCCCCGTGCTTACACCAGGAAATGGGGAAGTGGAGGCGTTGGGGAAGAGGGAAGGTCAGGGGGAGGAGGGAAGAAGAAGGGTGCGGATCGGCCGGTTTAGGGGAAAGAAAGAAAGAAAAAGAAAGCCAGATCGGGCGACTGGCGAGGGAGAAAAGAAGAGGGTGGCAGGCTTGGGCCGCACAGGAGGAAGGAAGAGGTTTAGGCCATGAGGGCGGGTTGGCCCAGGCCGGGGAAGGAATGGAAAAAGAAAAGAAGAAAGAAGAGGAAGGAAAGAAAAGAAAAGAAAATAGGGGAAACAAAGGAAAAAAAAGGAAAAATAGGTGGGTTGGGGTATTTAGAATATATTGGTATTTTAGGATATTTAAAATAATAATATTTTAATAAAATAATAATTAAATTTTCTTTTTTGGTTAATTTAATATTTTTGAAAGATTTTTCCTTAATTCCATTTCAGTTAGCAAAACACCCTAATTTTTCTAATTAAATTATTTATCATTTTTCTCTTGGTTTTACCTTAATTACTTCTTACTATTTTAATAAAATAATTTATTTAATTAATTTTCTAATAATTTTTTATTTTTCCATAATTATCTAAATAAGAATTATTAATCATTAATTATGTTTTGACCTAAGTCGGGTTAATCTAGACCTATTTATTTTGAACTTGTGCACACCCCTGGTCTTCGAGTATGAATAGTTTTATGAATGGCACTTGATGTATATGAATGTTTAAATGTTTATTGAATCTAAAATTGTTAATAACATAATTGATATAATGTGTTTGATGAAATTTGTGATAACTTTAGGAAATACTAATTTTGAAAGTGAAATGAGTACATTGAATTAAATTTTGGATTTAGGAGAGTAGCATTGGGATAACCTCTAAATTATAATTGTAAAGTCATATGCTTTCCTTGTTATATAATATATGTGTAGTTGTCATCATACAATAGTAAAACTCTTTTCTACTCTATAGGCAATCTACGAACCTAAAAAGAAGTATCAATATTTTAACTTTTGATGTTCCAAGCGGTTCATCTATTTTCTAATATTGTGGGCTTTGAATATGTTCTACCCTCTGAAAAAGTGGATTTAGTTATTTCTTCCATGTTATAAATAAATTAAACATTAGTGTTGTGGTGTAGTATTAATGTTGTGACTTATTATCAACATTGTGGCATAGTATCAATGTTGTGACACATTATTAACGTTTTTGGCAGAGTATTAGTGTTGAACATAGCTTTAGGTACTGCACAGTACTCCGGTCAACTACTCCACAGTATCCTATAATTGTTACTTGAATTACTTCATCAGGGACGCAAGCATCAATTGTTCATACGGAGAACCGTTTCATTTCTATTATGATCCCAGTAGCGATTTGAAGTGTCCTCGTCAATGCACGTTTCACAAGCAAGTGATCCGTATCTTCCTCACGTCCTAGGCGAACTCCACACCGAGCAGTACCGAAGACTCCCTAGTTTTTGAGTTTTGTTTCCCCAGCCAACCTTCCTCGATATGCTGACCAGCTAGTAGATCACTACCGCCCTAACCTTTCCTTGATGTCTCCAAACCAGCTGATTCCGAGATGAAGGTGGGCCTTTCCATCTCAAAATTTGTTACATTTGACTGACATGGCAACTGTTGCCCCATCTCTGTTAGATCAGTGCTTCAATTCCCTTATGCGTGCTATTCAGAAATTTTCTGGTGTATTCTATGTAGTGGAACAAAATATATATGAATTTTTTATTTTAATAAATAAAATAAAATCTTAGACTAAAATTATGATTATAAATATGAGATCTTTCTGACCAGACATTTGTTTAAATTACTATAATTAGAAACAAGAAATTATCTTTTACTGGTGCAAACAATTTTTGTATTAGCATATGTCATGTAATGTTTTTTTTTTTGGTATAAAATTTTATTCTCGACACTTGAGCAAAGCAACGTATAAATATTACTACAATAAAAGTTAAAGTCAATTATTTTTATTCTTTAATTAAAACTATCTGAAAAGTCACTTCATTTAAATTAAAACTATTTAATTTAACTCAATTTGCAGCTCTGAGAAAAGAAAGATCGTATTTTACGAAAACAGGTGCACAATAAATCTGATCGACGGTAACAGGCTCGAGGAAAAGGTGAGGATGGGCAGGAGGCAGCGGCACGTGTCGTGGGCCGAGTGAAATGTCAGGCGTGTAATTTTATCCAGAAAAAGCGCGCAAATTTACTGGTGACCGGTGAGGGCCGAGCTTTTTGGGTCCGGATGGATGGCTTATCGATTTGAGGGAAACAGGAGCACGTGTCGCGGTCTTCGTAAAGCACCAACTACAAATAATCGCACACACTACAGACAGTACAGACTGAGACTACACACACACACACACAACGCAACCTCCCCCTGATCTCTCTCCCTCTCTCTTCAGGATGTACTACAATTTTACTGACATTACGACTGTTGGCCGGGCCACACTTCAACAACAACAATGTACGTACGGACTAGCTGGCTATACCGTAGACCCATCAACTTGCTAGTTTAGTAGCTACTGCTTGCTAGTTTATGCGGACCCATCAATGAAATGTCGGGCCGGAAAGACGCAGCCGATCTGATGGAGTATCGGCCGAGATTCCGGTGTGGAATTTTTTTTTTTAAATGTCCACTTGGGTCATATCTGGTGATTAGACCGACTAGTACTGAATCGGGGAAAGATTAATTTGGATTGGCGTGAGATCATGCGTCATGCCTCCTTTTATTATTTATTAGTGGGTCTCATTCAAGCTGAAACTCTAAATTGAAACGGGTTTTATAGGTCTTAAAAGTTTTTTTATATTAATTTTTGAGCCGGTTATTTTTAATATTATTTTAAAAAAAAATTAGAATAAATATATATGCTATCTTAATTAATATTTGCTAAACAAATTCAATTTTCTCTTACAAATAGTATATTAATATGAAACTAATTTTTATAGAGTTAATAATATTTATAAAGTCATTGTTTTCATTTAACAGTATTATTTTTTTATATATATAAGAATACTTTTAACTTAAGTTTGAGTTTGGTGTTACTTTTTTTTTCCCACACTTCAATATTGCTTTAAACGGGAAAAAAGGATAGAGTGAAAATTTTATTTCATACTATTATTTATTACAACTCTTTTAATATTAGCATTGTCTCAAAAAATAATTAGCTTAAGAACATATTATTTTAAAAATAATTCTTAATATATAAGTCATCACATAAATTTTATTTCAGATCAATTCATATTTAATTGTGTCTAAAATAAAAGGGGTAAACTTAAATCTATGAATGTTATGGGGCAGGTCAACTTAGGGTAAAAATAGATGGGTTTGGCGGATCATTCTAATTTTATACTGATCTAATTTTAATATCTAAATAGACAAAAAAAATGAATTGAAACTGGTTGGGCCTATTCAATAAGATGGTCCACAATTCAATCATTTAGTTGAACTCTTTTAATTGATATTGATCCCAATTTGTTCTTAGTTTTTTTTAATAAATCTCTTTTATTAATATATATATATATATATATATATATATATATATATATATATATATATATATATATATATATAGAGAGAGAGAGAGAGAGAGAGAGAGAGAGAGAGAGAGAGAGAGTGAGCCTATGTTCTTTAGTCATATCACTAACTCTTCATCATCTAAACATTGATCTTTTATAATTTTGATATATAATCCTGTTATTTTGAACTATAAAAAAATATAATTGTAATGACGGTAATTTTTTAACTAAAAATTTTTGTTTTTAAAAAATGCAGAAGTGGTAAAATTAAAATAAGGGGATGTCATTGGTGCATTGAATATTAGAGATGTGTGGTCATTTACCTAACCCATACCCGACGTGATGAGAGTTGGAAGCACACAACACCAAAAATAAGTAACTGACACAAGCCATACAAGAAGAGGAATTTAGTAGACTTGAGGGTTGGGGTTTTACTTTTGGGGGTTAGGGTTTTTTGGTTGGGGTTTAGGGTTTATGGGTAAAATTGATGGGCTATTAAAGATGAATTAACGACTAATGGTTGGGGTTATTATTGAAATTTTATGCTCGTATTTAATGAGGTAATAATTAAGGGATGAAACATTACTCGGAATAGGGTTACAGTTTTTTGAGATTGAAGATGATGAGTGTTGAATATGAAAATATGTGTATGTAAGAATGAATTGGGGATCAATTTGAATGGGATATGAACATGTTCATTTGAAAACAAACTAACTCTCTAAAATTACACTAAAATTGAGTGGAGAAATTGATTATGAATCACAAAAGAAATCACAATCGAATAAGAACTCACTAAGAGATTAAGTTTGAAGATTCAAACTTAACTTGGTCGTATTTAATTCAATGATGGTCAATGTGTACATGAGCTCTCTTTTATAATTGATTATACACCTCCTCAAATCTAATGCTCCATAAAAAAAAGAATAAACCTAAAAGATAAACATAACACAAAAATCTTGCATATTCAACAAACACATACTCAAACTAAAAGATAAAACTTGAAACTACCAAGATAAGGATTCTAACAATGTCTAACTAAATCTTCTAACTAATATCTATCCCATAACCAGTTTATATCTCTAATAATATCATCATAATGGGCATCCGTAAATAATGTGTCCTCATTAAAAATTTTAATAATGACTATTAAGTCCCCCTTATCCATAATTGAATAAGAAAGCACCTTACTAGGCCCAATATTTTTAGTTTGGCTCAATTCTTCAACTAATGCTAAACTAATGGGCTATAATATGAAATAATCCAACTTATGGCTTGTAGAATATGTAGGACATGCCCCACATCATGATGTAATGTTAAAAAGTTTAAAAAAAATGCATGACTAATAAGAGATAATGAGAGAAAAAGAGATGTAATAGATGATATGATAAAATTTGCAAAACTAAATATAATCACAAAGCCAAGATTTTAGTAACCAAAAAATTTTTTTAAAATATTTTAATAAAGTGGGAAAAGCCTAAATACCGGTTAGTCTAACTCTATGATTGTAACATCCTAAAATGTACTACTTAAAGATATAGTTTTTATAGAAGCATTAATTACAAAATAACGGGTGTTACCATCACACTTAGCATAAGTCTCATTTCTTCATCTTCTTTATGAAAAATTCTAAGGCTCAAACAAGTTAGATCCAAAATAAAATTCAAAAAGAAGAGACAATAACATAGATAAATGTTACGTATAAACATCCTTCATACAACAACAATAATTAGAATACAAGGGAAAGTTGACTAAAACAAAAACTAGCATCTAGAGGTATGACACCGGTTTGCCCTAACTCTTAGAACTAAAAACCCAATCTACGGATGGAATATCTTCCTAAGGACCCCACTGATCATTTCACTCTCATACGCTTTGTGCCACTCCTTGGCCTTCACATAATCATATGTAAATGTAGTATCATCACAACTTCCTCGTACTGAGTATATTATAACACTTCACAAGAGGTAGCATACTTATATTGTACATAATCACACAATAATCCAAAAATATGCTCAAATTACAAAACAAATGCAATAATGATATACAATTAATCATGCGATAACATACACAACATCAAAGACACATGCTCAACAAATTATCGTACTTAACCACTTCACATCATCTCTCAATGCAAAATAATCATATCATAACCCCTGACCAACAAAGCAGTACACTAAGGTTCTAAGGACCAACCAACCAAATAAATTCTAAATTTAAAGGTTGAGCACAAAGGCAACTATCGAGCCAATAATCCAAAAAAAAAACATAAATACCAAAGGTGGGGCACTTAGGTAAACAAATATTTTCTTATTATTTACTTTACTCAAGGGGAGATAATCAACTGTGCAAAAAATCCAGGATCCGAAAATCCAATCCGATATTTAAAAATTTGATCCAACATTTCGGATATCCGAACCGATTTTATTCTAAAAGGATATCCGACATTCGGATATTCGTTTTTTTTTGGATTATTCGATCCGAAAAAATATCCGATATTTTGTTGATTATTTCAATAATACATCATATTATTGTGTTTTTATAGTTTTAAGTTTTAAAATTTTATTTATTTTTATATTTTAAATATTTATAATAATATTTTAATACTTCTTTTAGATAAAATAAGATATTTATATGAATATTAATTGACATACGATCTTTATTTTTAAAAATATTATAGCAAAAGTTATTAAAATTGATAAAATAGTATTTTTATATGGATATTGGATATATCCGAATCCGGTCCATATCCGGTCTGTATTTTTCGGATATCCGCATCTTGGATATCCGGTCTGAAAAATACGGAGCGGATATTCGAAAAAAAATATCCGAATGGATATGGATATCTGGTTTTGCACACCCCTACCGAGGACACTGACACACACGCGGTCAAACTGATGCATAGAAGCAACATAATACCCTTAGACCATAACTGAGGGACACCGACATATATCTAGTGATATTGGTGTAACAAGGCATCACAATATACTTAGTCCTTCTAGGTCACATAATCCTTAAGTATCAATACCATCTAACAAGAACAAAAAACTACTAAAGTAGATATAGGGCTTTGCTAGGGCACCATAACACACCGATGAAACAAATCAAACCGAAGCCTAAATCTTTCCCTTAAAGTATCTACCCTTAAGATGACACTAATCTCAAATTCGAGGTCCTCCAATTTAAATATTAATATTTTATGAGATGATCATAATTGTCACATAATATAAATAATCCCAACTCCAACATTAACCATTTTTCCTTTAGTTCTAGTTATCCAAGTCAACCTTAAATTCAACAGATCAAACTAAAATGAAAGTTAACTCTAATATCAACCTATTAATGCACTAAGGCCATCATAAGACCAATTACTCACTCTAGGCACATCAGATTAGAAATGACTAAAATGCCCTTAAAATCCTAATTACACTATTATTATCCAAGTTTGTACCAAAAACTATTATAATAATAATTCGCCAAGAAAAGGTCAAAAGATAATAATTTATAATATTTTAGCACATAAGAAAATTTTAAGGCTTAATGATTAACTATATATTTTGTTATTAATATATTTCACGACTTACGTGTACAAACCCTAAGCATGCATTTCGAATATGTTATATATCCCATACAATACATACATAAAAAAGTTATAGCATGATTTGACATTTAAGATAACAATTAATATCATTTTTCATGCAATAATGCATTACTAACCCTAGAACATGGGAATAACAATTATTACAATTTAACCCTAATTATATATGTGCATTATCATAATATATGCATCAACCCTAGCTACTACATGTAATGATTATCATGGAACACTCATCATGGCATAACATAATAACTTAACAAGGCCACATACCCTAAAAAACCCTAGACATATATACATTAACCTTTTACTAATCCACATGCATAAATCTCATAAATATTAACAAATAGAACATGAGATAGCTATTTAAGATCATGTTTTTTTATCTTATCATACATTTTACAACCCTTGCATACAATACAACCCTAGCATGATAGGTTGTTTTATAGATCTAAATAATATATCATGCTCACGTAAAAATTTTACCATCTTATGAGTGATTGGATTTACCTAAATCTAAGGTACACAAAAGCACACAAATGTGTCTTCTCCATGATACCTCAAGGATTACCTAAGCAAGCAACACTCAGCAACATATATTATCATCTAATACAATACAACAATAAAAAAAATTTAACCAAAATCAAATCAGGAAAAGTGATAAAAAAAAATAACCAAGGTAAAGGAAATCTTCGCAAATAAGCATCATAGCAAGGGTGAAAAAATGTGTAAAGCTCATACTGCAAGGCCTTAGCAGTCTAAGTTCTTCATGCTAAAAGAAGGTGAGTAATACCACAAGCTCATGAAGCAAGGGGAGTAGCATCCATCACTCACATAGAAGAGGGCTTGGAAATGTGAGGTTGTCTCGCAGTAAGGAGGAGGGCAATAATGGAGGGTCACGTAACAAATAAAAGGGGTGAAGTCTCAACACCTAACATGAGTTTTAGGTGCAACAAAGGGCCAGAAACATGATTTTCTCACATGTCTAATGGGTTTTCAATGTGTGCTGCTCACAAAGAAGAGAATGATTAGCATGAGGTTGTATAGATTTGACACAGATAACTTAAAAAATGGCAAAATAGCAAAGGAGAAGGTCAAGGATGTTGCCAATGGAAGCTAGGGAGGACGAGGATGACTACACAGACCAAAGGCTTTGATTTTTAGTGGATCAAAACACAAAAATGAGGAAGGAAAGAGGGATTATATAAGAGATGGCATGTGAATGGCTAGACCAAGTAGGCATGAATGAGGAAAACACGAGAGTCAGGGATAGGAGTTAAAGCATGGGATGAACAAGGGGAAGTTGTGTGAAGGAGAGATATACGCCAAGGAAGGGGTGAGAAAGAAGACTAAATCATAATAGGGTTAGGGGATCTAGTTATAGTAACCAAGATGGGAAAAAAATATCATGTTAGCAGAGCTTGGGTTCCACAGTTTAATAGATATAGGTTAAGGTCAAAACTAGGGTTATAATTAATAACCAAAATTCTATCAAATTTTAACCTAATTAAATTTATATATAATTCATCATACTAATAACACATACAAAATATCCTACAATAATTATTAAAATTAATTACATATAATTACAAATATTAAAATTAGGATATCTAAATTAAGGTTTTTACAAATAAGTTATTACACTAATACAATAAAATTTTCCCAACTAATGGCCATAAAAGGGCCCACATCAAGCTAATCAAACTTGAGAAAAATCATTTGCTTCTCGGACAAAAATCAGATCAACAAATTGACCACACAAGTTCTACCACTCCCATTTTTCAAAACCAATTCACAAGAGAAATAAGGAAAAATATGTGTTGAAGCCAAATAGGATGATGGTATTTCCACCCACAACTTGTGTAAGTAGACACCATTTTTCTGAGTACAATAGCTGATAAGGCTAGTTAAAATAAGAAAATACATCAAACTTTATTATTAACTCAAGCCAATAGAAAATATTAATTTATTAATTTCTAGTAAACTCAATAGAAATTAGAACCATATGAAATGACAAAATGAAAATGTCAATTACAATTAAAAATCATGAAAGTAGTTAACTAAAATCAATAGCGATAAATAAGTCTCAGAATATGGCCACCACTTTCACTCTTTCATGCACATCATCCACATCTTGTACATGTTCATATTCTACCTGCACTAGGTCATTTGCTCACCATGTATAACATGGATCATCTCAACCCCATTTTAAATAGGTAACAAATTAGTTAGGGGAACAACTAAGTAACCATGTGTACAAAGAAGTATAATATTCGTATGCATATGCATATATATACATTGCATAAAGATAATATATAAACCAACCATATCTTACAACAATTCATAAGGTGTCAATAACCATTTATTAATCCTATAAATTAAGAGACCACATCATACACTATACCTTTTTTTTTTATTATAATATTTTGAGTACAGGAAAACCAACTTACCAAAAGAGTCACTTGGTAAGCAGTAAGAGCTAGGAGGATCACAACCTAACCAAGGGTTGAAGCTATAACCTGTAAAATTGAATCAATCCAAAATCAAAGGGAGAGCTAAAAGTTACACCAAGGTCTTCCCATTGGACTAAACCAAGGAGGATTACCAATGGCCCTAATCCTTAAGTGTGCACACCCCAACTAAGATTACAACCTTAGATAGGGTAGCTTTGAAACAAATCAAAGTAGAATATATGTAATATCAGTTGACCCAATATAGATAGCCAACACAACCAAATCAAAAACAAAATTTATACAACCACAACTAACCTAATATAGATGGCTAGCACAATCAGACTTTAGGAGGGCACCTTAAAGGACCCTAAACCTAACTCAAGTCTTTCACTTTTAAGTTATAGTGTATTATTCAAGGTGATCATGTAATGTAATTAAGGCATAAAACGATATATACATGTTCTTATACAAGCCTTAAACATTCACCCTTCCAACATTAGGTACCTTGTGTATTTTACACCTTTGAATAATAATAACTCACCATAATAGCTCTTGCATAACTAACACTACCAAAAAAAAAATCTTTTCATATATAGTATTTTCCAATAATTATAACTCTCCATAATATAGATTTTCAGAGAAAATGGTAGGATACTTGGGTTACCCTCAACCAACAACATAATTTAAAACCAAATAAGCCATCCCAACCCATCAATATATAATTAGGTCTTACAATATCATAAACCACAATTTTATATGACACCAATGGCATATAAAAGCAACTAAGCACCATATGTTTCATACAATTACTAAATAATGCATGATAACATATAATCACCATATTCATCAAATAAGCTTATAGAAGAAATTTATAAAAATACCAATATAAATACCTAAATTCATAAAACTCATAATTTTAAATAGATCAAAAGAAATACACAATTATATATATATATATATATATATAGAGAGAGAGAGAGAGAGAGATAGAGTTTGAAAGTAGTGTTACTATAGCCGCCAAAACTCAAGCATTGGTAAAAAATAACGCTGAAAATTCAATTTAGTAAGCTATACTAATTTTTCAGATTCGATTAATCCTTATTATAACCCCATCTATTTTCAGCACATAAATGAAAATGAAAAACTGATAATTTTTATGAAAACTAAACTTTTGGGGCATCAATTGGATATATAATATGATTGTAAAACTCTCATGATTGAATTTAGTGTGATTTTTGTACAATCATGTAAAGTTGCATCCAAATCAAAACTACTACTAATTTAACATAAAATTATGTATTATTAGGCTAATCATATTACATATCATGATATAAAAAATAGTCATAAGAAGGTATAAAGTTATATAATAAATAAATACACATACTATATAGAAATCATATTCCACATACATATAATATATGTATATAGGTTTGAAAAATAATGTTATCAAATGTAAAAACATTATATATAGAGTATATGGCCTTCAAGCATAAGGAATGATCCTATCAAACTAAAATAACCTTAGGAGTTGATAATGTTCAGAAAAGAATATTTCTTGAACACAAATGGAGAAGGGAAAAAAAGAAAGATTGGATCTTGCATGAATAATATTGAAGATGATTTAATGTTTTCATGAATCAATTCAATTTCTTGATGAATTGGTTGAATATGCGAAGAGTATTAATGAAAGATATAGAACATAACTAGTGGGATAAGAGGAAAAATAACATAGTTAGGCTATTAGGGTTTAGTATGGGCTTATATAGGCTTTTAAATAGAAAGATATAACAAAATCACACATGTAAGATATTTATGACGTTGATTGATATTTTTCATTAATTTCCATTTAGATATTGGGAAAGCTAAAAAGAAAAAAAGGTATTGAAGTCCACTTTCTAATGCAAAATGAATCATTCAATTTCATTATTGGATGAAAACGGTATGGCCAAATTACTAAATGTTGGTCTATTTATCTATGAAGTTGAAAAGCGAGATAAAGAAATATTTATCATATAATATCATTTAAGATAATTAGTAGATACCAATAGCATATACTAAGGAATAAAGAAAAAGATACAATTTTATCATATACAACAAAAATAAAATATATCTCTCTTCAAAATGTATTAACTAATATAAACATAATTGGATCATATGAATATACAAATAAACTTCCAAATCAAAAAATTAATCTCACTACATAACAAAGTAAAAATAAAATAAAATAAATTAATACAGCGCACCCTACATCACTCATAAGACATGTCTCTTATTACTTACTCTCATTTTATTTTTTTCAAAAATCATTTGTTTAAGAAATTCTCATTTTACCCTTTTGCTATTCTATACAAAATAAGGGTTTAACATAGTTTTTTTGTAGCAAAATTAAAACCACTAAAATAATAATATTTAAAATATATTCAACATATTTTCACATAAAAATAACTATTTTATGGAAATAGTGACTTTTGGGGTTATAAAAAGCATTCTAAAAATAGTAGTTTTTTTTCTTGACTTCTATAATTGAAAAGAGAGTTTCTCATTAACATTAAAATGAATAAAATAGTATAAATATAATATAAGTTTAATTTAAAATATGAGGTATCAAAATCTCATAAAAATTTAAATATTGATCACTAGAAGAATACATTAAAGGTTTAAAATTATGGGTATTATACAAGTAGTATCAGCATGATGAAGTATTGGTGAAATAAGTTTATCCTATAACATGAAAAGAGATCATGCTACACATAAAGGTCACACTAATCACGTAATGAAAAACAATTCCATGCACATAATCATGTAATCATAATTATATAATAATGTAATATCATGCATCTCAATATGAATAAATCAAGTTATTATTATTCTAATATGTGACCACATAATCTAACTACTTAGGATATTAGTACAACCACACTTAATCCTCTACCATGAACAAAATTCATGGTAGCCACATAAGGGAAACATAGGGCTTACAAACATAGGCCCTCTTTCTATCAAAAACATTCTAGTTGGACACCTATCCCAATATGAGTGTTTAGGTGACAACACTAGATGCAAACATCAGCATACCCTCTACTAAACACATCTTGGTAAATAAACAATCCCAACATGGGGTTTATATTATGTAAGAGCATCTCAATATCGATTTTAATCTTACTCTTCTAAGGATGAAGATCAAGATTTAGCATACTTGGAGATGGAACCCATTGTTCTTGAAAATTATAATGCTTCTAATTCTTTGTTAAATAACTCTTGTAGGTATTATATATGTTTGCAAGAAGATTAAGCTATTAAAGATCTTTGATGTACAAGATAATAACATTACAAGGATTACAAAGCTGCAGGGAAGACAAGGCTACAAGACACAAAGTTTGATTGCATATGTTAATTCAGTGTATTATATATTTAGAGGTTGTGTAGCTTTGTTAGCTTATTGTATACTTTGTAATGCTTGTAAATTGACATTATAATTAACATATATGTACTAGTACTATGCATAGGGGTTAACTTTTGTTAATAAGTCCAATTATGTAGGCTTTGCTAATAAAAGGCCTATATGTGTACATGTATATATATACCTTTTACGTTGAAGGAATGAATAGCATACACATAATTTGAGTTTGAAATCGACATAAAAAGAGTGTTTATGATATTCTTCTTATTCTCTTCTTCTTCTTCAAGTGAGACTCCTGGATAGTTATAGAGTATTATTTAAAGAAATAGAAGATTCATCTACTAAAGGTAATTGACCTTGGATTAGATCAACATCAAACTCCGCCGAAGCAATCAATAGAGATGGCAATGGGGCGGGTTGGGGATGGGGACCCCATCCCCATCGCCATCGCCATCCTCGAACCAGATAAGAATTTTTTTTTTCAGAACCGGACTCGATCCCTAATTTTTTTCATATCGGGGATTCCCTAACCCAATTCCCATGGATCCCTATACCCGACCCGATTTTTGAGCTATTTTCCATCCCCGATCTTTAAACCCTACCCGATCCCTAAAACCCGACTTTATACCCGATCCCTGATCTTCAAGCCTTTTTTTATATTATACTTTTAATTTATATTCTATAAAAAATTATATATATATATATATATATATATATATATATATATAATTATATAAAAAAATATAAAAAAATTATTTAGGGTGGGTTTGGAGATGGGGAACCCAAAACCAAACCCAATCCCTAAATTATCTTGAATCTAAACAAAAACATGGAATCCTCGACTGGGCTCCAAACCTGTGGGAAAAAATACCATCCTTAGCAATTGAGTTCATCCTAGTTATGTTGAAGTTCAAGTGATCTTGTGAAGATTTTTGCAATGTGTGAACCAAAAGAAAAGTTCCTAGTTCGTAGAAGATTGTTTGCTGATGATATTCCACATAATTTTTGGTTATAACACTTAACACATACATGTGTATGCCCTTTACCAACCATAAAATGGTAAAGTATCAATCCTAATATGGGTGTTTAAGTGAGAAAATCAAATGCAAGAGTATATCCAAGGCATCCATATCTTCCAAATTAGGTTTTAGACAATTACATCAAAATCAATTGATAAATCCACCAATAATGGCATACCCTCTACAAGTCGCAACCTTGTAGAACATTGATGCCATAATGGCCTAACACAATATTACTCCTAATCTTACTTACAAGCTACAACCTAGTAGGATAGGAAATGTATTAAGTGGAAAGGGGATGAAACCCCCACCAATCATGGTATACCTTTTATAAGCTAAAAACTTATGAAGCATTGTTGCCATGATAATCTTACATAGTATAACTAGGTACTAAGTGAAAAGTTAAACACAAGGGTGACCCACCTACTAACTTCTGACTAGCTACCTTGAGAATTGGATAAAAAAGATCAAATGAAATTTTAATTACATTATTAGCATACTATAATTGATGTCTCAAATCACAAAATCAATCCCATTTATTTATCCACTTGGATATTTTTAAGTGTCGATACAAAAGACAAACCAAGGCATCCAAACCACCATATTGGGTGTTTGGGAGATAAGAACAGTCTCATTCAAATAAGGCTTTCAAGCCACATTACACAATTAATTTTTTTTAATATTTTCTTAGATTCAATTATTCAAGACCAATTTCATAATTAAAGTCAAAGACTAAGGTCAAATATTAGTAAAACCCCAACAATCAAACCTTAAAAATATCCCAAAAGTCTAAGGGGGGCCAATTGATTGGTCCCACAAACTTGACTAGTATAATACCCAAAGGTGAACATTAGAATAAAAAACAAGGGGATAATCGACTAGTATGAGGGTGGACAATCAACTAGTGTACCAATTGATTAGATTCCCTATACCACTTAACTAAACCTAAAGCATAATAAATTAAATGAATTAGAGAAATTGGTTTTTCTAGCATGCTCTTATATTATTGAAATACATATAAAAACATGTTGAACCCTTCAAAACATATAGATCATGCTCTTATACTCTAGCACCTCATGATTCACACCCAACTCATTTTTATATTACCAATAACATAATACATGTTAAATGTACTCATAATATCCATTAAGATCATGCCAATCCTACAAGAGATCAAGCCTCATACACATACATATATATATATTTCATGTTATCATTTCTCACTCATAGGTCTTAAAACATGTATGACATGTGCTCGATATATATCTATACTTGAGATCATTGTTGTAACATCCCCACATTTTGTAACTTAAAAAATTTTTGTTTTAAAGAGTTGATTGTGGAAGCCAAAACATAAAATACAAGGGTGTCACACTACATCCAACATTGAAGAGGCACTCCCTATGCGTATTCTATATTAGATGAATGGTAAAAGTAACTTCACACCTAGAAATTAGGTGTGGGAAGCACTTAATTCCACCATGATACATGATACAAAATAAAAAGAATAAGTGTGTATAATGAAAACATAAAACTAAGAATCTATAGAGAGATGGAGATATCCAAATAACCATACCCTATACCAACTTGATTAGTGCTCACCATAATTAAGCAAATTAAAAGTAGTAATCAATAATTACCAACAAAACAAGGCAGATCTACTCGTGAGAATGAACAACACCCATGAAATGGATGATTAGTACTCTACGTACTGAGTAAGGTAACCATATAGTCAAAGTAAAGGTATAAAAGAAAATAAGCATACATGCAAGTTAATAATAAATGATGAAATTTAAACACTAATTACAAAAATCATTATTAGATATAAACATAACCCATTATTTTATTGATATTGAGTTCAAGACCTCACTATTCTTAATTTGGTGAAATAGGCTAAAGCACCTCTCAAAGAAAAACACACTTGTGTCACTATTATCATCTAGTAGAATGGACCCAAAATTTTCCAAGTTAACAAGATCCTGAATACTATTCTTTAACTAGTGGAACTATCTGAAGAACCTCTTAGGGCAAAACACACTTGAGCCATTATTATTATCCGGTAGAACAGACACAACATCTCAGTCCTGACTTGTGTAATCTTTCATCATAAGTGATTAATATCTTATTTAATAGTTATTTATCTAATAATCATATTATCATTTACATTTATTTTAGGCCCCTACTATTCTTAATCCTATAGAATGGACTAATGCATTTCTTAGGGCATAATGCTCTTGAGCCATTGTTATCGTCCGATGGAATAGACACATAATACCTCTGCCTAACACAAGTGATATTTCACTCTAAGTTAGTAATGTATTATTATTGATTTATTTATATCAATATCATCATGAATAACTCATGTAGATACACATAACACATAATTGAAAGCACGCATAACCCAACCACATAGTTACTCCCTAAGAAACCCTAATTTCACATTATAAGCATAACCCCTTCCATACTACTCATTTATTCACCAAAATTTAGCATACCTTCCTCAAATATTATTATTATATGCATATCCAAAAATAAAAGTCAAGATATAATGTCTTACACATGTGATAATGATCCTGTCTTTAGAGTTACTATTTATAACCCCTACGAAACCTTAATTTTATAAGTTAGGCATAACTTTTTCTATAAGTCTCATATAATCACAAAATTTAATAAGAATTTCTTAAATTCCTATAATAATAATATATTCAAAATTTAAGGTCTAACTCTATAGTCTTACACATGTGATAACAACCCTATCTCTAGGGTTATTATATATTCATAAGACTTACGAAACCCTAATTTTACAAGTTAGGTATAACTTTTTCCTTAAGACTCATATAATCACCAAATTAATAATAATTTCATAAAATTCTAATATTAAAAATATATCCAAAAATTAAAGTATAACTCCAACATCTTGTACATGCGATAATGATGTCGCCTCTAAGGTTAATATTTCTAATTTAAGTCATTTTCTCATTTTATGGGACTTACACCATTCATAATTACTCTAAAAATTTCACATGATATTATAACAATATTTTAAACCATTTAAGACTTTAAAATACCAAAATTTTCATGTTAAAGCTATATTGACCAAAATACTCTTACAAATGCCAAAACACCCATCTTTTCTACAAAAAACCTTATAAGTCTAATATCATTATTTTTAACCCTTAATTTATTACATAACCATATATATTAATCATAATCATTTTTCACTTACCATAATTATTAAAAACCACACATAAGACCATACATCATATTAATTCATTTAGGTTTCACAACTTTAGAATTATCACCATAATATCGTATAAGCACATGCTTCCTTATTTGACTCAATTTCCATCACATGATATCACATTATCACATAATAACACTAAAAACATGACATTAACAACATAATAATACACAAAAATCATATATAAAATTTAGTAGACAAAATTCTAACTATGACTTGTATCCTTACCAAAAAAACACCAATCTCTAACAATATAAGCCTAATCTACCTCCTCCAAGACCATCAAAAAATTACATAAGAAAAAATTATCATATATAACTAGAAATTATTAATATAACCAAGAAGAATATAAGGCAAAATAGGTTGGAAAAGGAGAAAAACTAAAGCAACAAGGTGTGGCACAAATGGAGTTGTTGTGGAGTTGAATGAGGAACTCACACAACTAGGTTCTACAACGTGAGCTACTCATATTGGAGGGAAAGGGAATCATGAAGAGGTCACATTATTCTAATGGTGGTAGCATGATATGGTGGTCGTTTTTGTGTAGCTGCATCTTGAAATGGTGGTGAAGTTTGGGGGTGGTGTAGCATGAGTTTGTGGTAATGTAGGGTGTAACAAATGTGAGATGCTGACGCTATGGTTACTTTGTAGAGAGAGGTGAGGGGGGAATCAGAGCTTCATTAGGGAAAATGGTTTTTTTTAATCTACTGATACACAAGGAAGCTGAGAGAAAGGAGAGGAAGTTTGTGCAGAATTTAGTGAGGCATTAAATGATATGAAGAGAGAGAGAGAGAGAGAGTGGAGGAGTATATATATATATAAGAGGTTGTGACAAAGGTGAGAGATGAAAAAGAAGGTAAGGTAAGGGAAGTGGGTTTCGAGGAGTGGTTTGGGGGATTTTGGGGAAAAAATATTCCATGTAATAAGGGAGGGCATGGTGGTGATGATGAATTTAAGATAGGTAAGTTATAGGGATGGAAGCTTGGTCAAAGGAAAATGGTCAGGGAGGAGAAAAACACATAAAAATAAGAGGAAGAAGAAGGAAGTCGAGAGAAGAAGAAAAAAATGAAAAGAGAAAAAATTAAGGAGGGAAAAGGAAAAGGGGTTTTAAGGTTAGGATTATAATTAGGTTTATATAATTTAGACTAGAAAATTAGGGTAAAATTAATTATCAACCATTCAGGTTAGGTTTAGGTTAAAAATATTAATAACATAGAACAAATGTTAGGATTAGTTTTATATTTACGATTAAGAAATTGGGGTAAGGTAGAAATATCAAGTTTTTAAAATTATGATTAAGTTAAGATATTGATTACTCGGTAGATTATATAAAATTTAGGGTATTAAGATAACAAACATCCATATTATAATTCATGGTTTACATAGAAGCATGCTTACAATCAATTATAATAACTAAGGTAAACATGAACACCAATCCTTATTATAAGATAAGACTTGTCTTACCTCAAGCAAAAGTATTCTTGAAAAAGGGAAAACTCTTAACTTGAAGGCCAAATACAAGGACCTTGATTACTTAAGGAAATAAAGAAACTAAAAATAAAAAAAAAAACACTTGAAACCCAAAAAAAAACACATAAGAAGAAAGATAGAAATATTTTCCTCAACCTCAACCCAAAAGAATTAGTCAATAAAAGCATGGACCAAGGATTCTACAAACCTTTACATAACTTAATCCTTTATCTGATTAAGAAAAAAACAAATAGGAGTTAAAATAATGATTGGGGAGGAGAGAAGAAAAGAAGAAAACCTGAGAGAATGGACAATAATAAGCAGCAAAGCCTTGGTTTACAAGGAGAAGGGAAGAGAAGAAAAAAGAAGGAGATTTCCTCAACACTTAGCAAAATGTGTTAAGGTAAACGGGAAGAAAACAGAGACTTCTTGAAAATGTTAAGGGTTAATAATGAAATCAGAAAGTGAGGCCAAGGGAAAATTCCTAGTCGACACACAAAAGGGAAGGGAGAGAAGGAGAGTTTACTTGGGTGATGGGGATAGTGGAGTGTAATGATAAGGGGTGTAAGAAAGTGAATGATGAAACATGAGGTTAAAAAGGGTGTAAATATAGGTAAAGTAAAGGGGAAGTTAGATCAAGGGAATTTAAGGGTTAGCATTCATGCAACCCTAAACCGTAGAGAAGAGGGGAAAGTGAGAGGGACAGAGTGGGTGAGAAAAAGTACCCCAAAAAATATTTTTGTGAGATTTAGATAAATAAATCGTATAATGGTCCAAATAATTTTAAAATAATACTAAGTCACCAAAATATACTTATTTACATAATAAAGTACTAATTAGAAGTTTAAGAAACCATTTGAGCGAGAATCAAATAAAAAGGAAAAAGATTTGGAATCATAAGATAACTGATCTATTGGCAGGGAATGACCAGTTGATTGGTAGGGAAGGACTAGTCAGTTGGTGGTCCAAGAAGTGAGAATATTATCCCTTTAGATGTACCAATTGATTAGTGTTGGGCATGAATAGGTGACTTGAAATCATATTTTCACTCTAATTTCAAGTCTTCAAAACCAAAATTATTTTATAATGTATTCATATTATTTAAATATATTTTCAAAGATTTAAGGACTTGATATTACACCAATTCAACTACTAGTAAATAGGTTGATTAATTACCTAATACCTTATATGGGTTAATATTCCGTTTGATATTTAACTTATTGACATAGACTTGTTCAATATAAAATCACCTTAAATGGTTAAGATTCATTTTAATTTAAATAGCTATATATATATGAAATTTACATATATAATAAAATTAATACATTGGCCTTGAAAAAGACTTGTATTTATTGTATAGAAAATAAAACAAAGGTTTTTGGGGTTTCAATTTGATGCTTTATTTTTCCTAAGAATGGGGTATATGTATAGCTATTCGAATAAATATAGTTATAGAATATAAAATGAATGGAGCTTTTTTAATGAACTTGGACACTTATAATTCTTGGCCACCATGGAGTAAACTTGGACACCTATAATCCTTAGCCATCAAGAAATGAGGGTGAGCACTTCTCTATATCTCCCTCAAGTTGGAACATGGATGTTTATCTTATCAAAATTTTCAAATGAAGTATCAATTATTCATTTAGCCACTCCTTTTGTAAAGACACCCACCAATTTCTTCTATGATGTTACAAATGGGAAAATGATATTTTTTCTATCAAGATTCTCCTTAATGAAATGATGATCAACCTCAACATGTTTTGTTTAATCATGTTGAATTGGATTGTACAAATTTTTTGTAGAAGTGGTATTCTTATAATGCAAAGTCATAGATTTTTTTAGCTTGTAACCAACACACCATTTCACAAACTCCATTTGATATACCTCAAAGTTCTGCTTTTATACTAGTTACAACAACCAAATTTTGTTTCTCATTATTCCACATAACAAGATTTCCTCTAAGAAATATGAAATATCCATAAGTAAAATGTTTTTCTATTTTGTCACAATTTGTCTTTCTCCTGAAAAAGTAACTATTTTCCTGACTCCATCTTCAGATATCTCAAGATATGAACTAACACATTCATATGTTGTTCATTGAAATAATGAATAAACTAACTAACTACACTCAGAACATAAGTACTTTTCGTTCTTGCATAAGAAAGATAAATTAACTTTCCTACATAGCATTGGAACTTAGTTGGGGTAAATGGCAAGGTTGGGATTCATCTCAATTATTGTCTTAGATGTTTTGCAATCAATCATCTTTGTTTTCATCAATATCTCAACTACATATTTTCTCTCCAAAAGTGAATTATCTTTAGTTTACCTTGTGACTTCAATACCTAGGAAATGGTTTCATCGATCTAGATCTTTCATTTCAAAATCCTTTACCAAATAATTTTTTATTCACTCAACTCTTTCAAATCATCTCTTATAATGATCAAAATATAAAATTGTAGTAGTAATATTACCATTATTGTGTTTGTTGAAAGGGATGGTCACAATTGCTTTGTTAGTAACCATATGCTTTCATGGATTTTCAAAATATTTCAAGCAAAGCTCTTGGAAACTATTTCAATCCATGTAGAGACTTCTACAAATTATATACTTTGCTAACAACATTTGGGTTACTCCTAACCCCTAATAGAATACCCATATAAACATTTTCCTCAAAACATTGAGAAAAACATTATTTACATCAAATTGTGTAACATTCCCATTTTTCATTCTTGTAAAATTTCATTGAAAAGAATAAATAATCCAGAAGAAACACAAGAAACGAGGAGTATTACCCCCATAATTAACATAAAATTGATATCCATCATTTATCTCATGCTGATATAAAGCTAAAAACTTGTCTGACAAAAACATGAGTTATTATTACAACTATTTCAATCCATACACATATTCATCACATCTAACTTAACTATATTACAACTATTTATTAATCTAATTACACCAAGGGTGTTCCACGAAGATAAACACTAAACCATAATTAAGGCATTTTACAATAATCACCTCTATATCACTTATAACATGATAAGGAAATTACTAAGATAATTACCAACAAATATACCAAATTCAAATAGTGTATGGATGTAACTATCAAACAAACATGCTAAGACCAAGTAGTGTGCAGAGGCAACTACGAAACCAATAAACCACAATAATCTATTCAAATCCTTATACAACAATTATTTCTATTTTAATTACTCAAGAGGATACAATAATAGCCTGGAGACATATAAAGTACACCGGTCATACCCAAAAAACACAGTATTCTCCCAACTTACAACCCAAATACATATAAGTACTCTGGTTATACTAGTGCAACAAGGTAACACAATATCTTCCCATCCTAGGACACAAAATCCTTAAGTATTTATACCCCTTATAGGGCTCATAAGTCACCTATAGAGTAGAATAGCACCTTAGTTGAAATGTCGAGGCATTTGATAAACCACCAAACTAAATCAAGAGCTCCTACCTCATCTCCGGGGTAGCTAACCCTAAATAAAAACTATTCCCAAATCTCAACATTTTCTACTTTAAATATTAATGTCTTAATAAATTGAGGAAGTTCCAAAATTACTATATTGCCCCTAAAATACAAGTAAGCCCATTTAGCACATAAAACCTTAATCATATATAATTATTTTACCAAAAAAACCCTATTCTAGCATGCTATCCTACATATATTAAAATAAAATAATTTAACATGCTCTTACATAAAAAATACAGGCCATATGGTAAGAAAAAAATAATAAGAATACATGGTGTATGCATATGTTTTATGAGATTATAAGGAAACCCCAAACATGATATCATATAGTTTTTACATATTTAGTAGGAGCATATAGGCTGTATATTTCCAATTATAAATAGAAAAATAAAACAACAAACCACCAAAAGAACTTCAACACCTTCAAAAAATAGAGACACAATAGGAGGTGATAAAAGACGACAACTTCACAATTTAACCTTCTTTACTCATTTAAAAATAAATAAAGGCTAGATAGAAGGAAATTTAGAAGCAAAAAAATAGAATAAGGAGAAAGAGAGGAGGATGATTCTAGGTTATTGGCTCAACAAAGCATAAGAACACTTAGCAAAATAACCAAAATGAAGAGAGGGGTGAGAGCAATCAAGAGGAGCAAATGAGATATAGGATAAATGAAAACAAAGCATGACAAATGGGGTATAAATAGGGGATGGAGGAACCTAAATCTGAAGCCGCAAGAGGGGGAGAAGTAGCTTGTTCAACACTTGAATGATAAAGGATAAGGTGATTAAGTGTGTAAGGTGGTAGAGTGTATTTAGGTTGAATGAAGGTATGAAAACCAATAAAACAACCAAGGGATGGGGGAGGTGATGGTGCAAAGGTAAAAGGTAGATTTAAGCGTGAAGAATGTAAGTGAAGGAGGTTGGGTGCAAGAAAAGGCAAAATGACACAACTAGTGTAGGTAGAAAGCGTAAGAAAGTGACTTGTCTCAAAATTTGGTTGAATAAATAAGACAATGATCAACTTGATACAAAATTTGATCATGGACATGTACGGAAGTAATTTCATGCATGAACAATAATTTTAGGATTTATAAATTATTTTTAGTGGTGAAAAAATAAATAAAGAGAATAAAATTAATAAAAATAGAAAAAAGCTCATAAAATTACAAATGTTTATGAAAACACTTAAAATAATATTTTTAATTCACATGTAAAATTTCACAAATTTAAAATAAGGTTTGGTATATAAAATATTGGTCTAAAAATGAATTAACAAGCTTAAAAGGTAATTACAAAAATAAATACCAAACCTATTTCTAAATTCACAAAAAATTCTAGATCCACCTATTTATTTATTTACAACCTAAATATACATTTTCATAATTTTCACACAAAATTGATATGAGTTTCATCTAGCATGCCTTAACTATATATTTTGCGTATAAAATTTAAAGGAATAACAAATAAAAATAAAATTAAACCAATTTTTTTAGATTTACAATTTAAACCTATGTAGGATCCAAATAAAATTTTACAAGATTATCTTTCAAGGTTTAACTCAAACGTTCATAGATATAAATAGTATTTTATAAGCAAAGTGCATCTAGCTGTAAAATTGCAATTACTATTGAATCACCCAAACAATCTTGAAGCCATAAATTTTTCTACAATAAGTTATGTAATGAATTAAAAATAATTAAAAGTAGTTAAAAATAGGATATTATAGTATGCTATCCTTTTGGTGATTTCATCTTAAGAAGACCATAGTTAAGTATGTTGGCTGTGGAACAAGTTTTAGAATGGGTGACCATCCTATAATTTTTTTTTGAAAATTTCTTAAGAAGAGTGTGAGTGAGGAAAAAGTGCATTGAAATGATTCGTCTTGATTTATGGGGTCAATCGATCAATTCAAAAGTGCTCCAAGGTAGCCCCGTATGGTTGTATCAACTCGGGGTGTTACAAATGACATTAGAAAAAAATCACGATTGCAAGCTAAACTTAGACCAGTCAGTCAGTTGCCTAGCAAGAATATTCCTGGAATAAACTGTATTGAGATAGTTAATGGTTGAGGTACAACAAGGGCGTTGCATTCTTTGAGTGAGGGTAAATGTCATATCCCAAATTAAACAAAATGTTATAAGAATTAATATGACTAATTATATCAATATGGTATACCATTCTTTTGGTGATTCCATCTTAAGAAGTCCACAATTAAGCATGCTAGCCATAGAGCAAGTTTTAGGATGGGCCACAATTCTAGGAAGTTTAAAAAAATTTCTAAAAATTTCTTGAAAAGTTTGTGAATAAGGACAAAGAGTGCTAAAACGTGCTCCAAGGTAACTCCTGTATGATCGTATCAACTCACGATGTTATAGTTACCCATGATTAGTTGGAAAACTAATTTACTTATCACATATTTATCCAGATATTGCATATCTTATTAGCATAGTAAGCCAATTCATGCATTGTCCAAGTAAGGATCATATGGATACGATCATTCATATACTTTGGTATATTAAGTCATCACATGGAAATGAGTTTATGTTCTCCAAAAATGGCCATCCAGATGTTGAGGGATATATAGATGCATATTGGGTAGGAAATATCATGGATAGGAAGTCCATGTCCTTGTACTTCACATTTTGTAGGGGGGAATATTATTTATTCAGAAATAATAAGCCGAATAACTATTGTAATGCTTGTTAGACTTAACAAAGATCATGATAGCACACCAACTTGGAGGTTGAAGGCACATTGTTTAACCGTATATTAAAAAGGTCTACCACAATAGTCTAAGAACCAATTGGGTTGGCCTATAGTCACGAAGGCCTATGAAGCCCTTTATGGTAAGAGTATGTCAGGCCTTTTCCGTATTTCAGACTGGCCCAGGGCCCTTTACTTGCTGATTACTTCAACCTATTTCATCCATCATTTTGTACTGAACTGGACTTTTTTTTTTTGGGCGCTGGAGCTTGGTTCCACGCAAATTGGATAAAAATAAGAGAAAACTCGTCATCAGATGTGTTTGGCCTTCTGCTTAGTTTCTCAAGATATACTTTCATGGATTAGCCAATTCATCGACATTTAATCTTAGCTAAAGACAAATCTCTATAGGTACGTTATTACTTCGCGAAGTTTATTTCTATTTTATATTTTCTATCTTTTACTTTTGGCTTAGTATGGTCACAAATTGTATTTCTGGTGTTGATTTCATACCCTGCTAATTTGACTAATATTAGATTGAAATTAAACATGGTCATACACATTACATATACAATGTTAAAAACCATGCATGGTAATTAGTCTTTGGCCTATTTTCGTTACTATTAGCTTTTCATCTAATTTTATTTTTTAACAGTTAATTTTTTTTACCGACTTTCAAAAGAATAAGCAAAAGATATTTGCATTGATATCATGTTTCTTGGCTATATTTGCGTTATGACTTCTAAAATCTAAAAAAGAGCTTGCGCACAGCACAAGTACCCAAATACATGTAAATACAAAATGAGTTCTGCAACGAACTTAGTACCAAATTAACAAAGATAAAAGTGCAAGCGATTTTATGTATTTCTCATGGTTTGATGCAGGATATGCTTTGTATGAACCTTTAGTGAAATGCCATTTTCATGATATTTGAGGTTTTGACCATGATGTCATGCTATATATTTTTTTAAGCATGATTTATTTTTATGTACTAACATGTATCATTAATTCTTTTACTTAATTTTTGATCTAATAATATTTGAGGGTTTGGAGTTGTTTAAAGTAATTTATCATTTTTTTTATAAAAAAAAATTAGGCACTTAAGAGTGTGAAAGGCATTTTTGCCATTTTGCTTCAATTTGGGAGAGTTTGGTTTAAAATGTATAATATGATAAGAAAATAAGTTAAGTGTGGAGCGTGTATCATTTGAGTCATGTTTGATGAGTGGACTTAAGGCTTCTAATTTGGCATAATAAGGGTATTTTGAGCATTTTTGAAAAAATTAGGATTTTAAGGATCTAATATTAATATTTAATGTATTTTTTAGGTAAATAATCAGCTATGTGTGGACCCCTTATCACGATTAGCATGATATAGGCCTTGTTACAGTCTTTAAATGAGATTAGTAACCGTAGGCATGTTTTAGTCATTTGATATGCTAATTAGATTATCTAAGTTGTTTGGGCCATATTATTTGACCTTATAAATGATATTTGACTTTGGTTAGCTTTTGGTCAATTGGTGACACTTGCTTAGCAATTGACTTTTTGTTGACCCTTAACCTTAAATAATAATTATGAAATACTTCGAAAATTTCTAATTTTAAAAATTATATTTAAATGAGGTTTTATTATGAAAAATAAATTAATAAATTATTTTTATTAAAATAAAAGAAAATTAATTAGGTCAAATCAAGAAGAAATTTATAAGTATTTTAATTAGGAGGAATTTGGGTATTTTATCTAATTAAGGGTTTTATTTTGGAAATTAATTAAATAAATTATTTTATTTAAAATAAGAAGAAGAAATAGTTCCAAATTAATATGAATTTTATAAATAATTTAATTTTAGAAAATTAGGGTGTTTTGCTAATTAAAATGAAATTTATGGAAAATCTTTTAAAAATCCTAATTTAGCCTAAAAAGGTATTTAAATATTATTTTATTTAAATATTATTATTTTTAAATATTCCAAATATCCCAATTAATTTGATTAACCTAATCCATTATTTTTTCCTTTTTCTTTTTCTTTCTTTTTCTTTCTTCTTCTTCTTCTTTTTCTTTTTTTCCTCCCCAATTTAGGCTAGCCCGCAGCCCAATTCTCCTTTCCCCTTCTTCCTTCTTCAGCACAGCCGAGCCCGTGCGGCCATCGCCCTTCTTCATCCCTCTCTGCGTTGCGCTTCATTCTTTATTTACTTGAAACTCTGCGTTTTGATTGAATTTTTTTATCCGTTGCGCCTGACCGCCCGATCTCCTCTTCTTTTATTTCTTTCTTTTCTGCCCCGAACCGCCCGGTCCAGCCCCCCATCTTCTTCTTCCTTCGCACTTGACACCCCGATGACCTGCAATATCGCCATTGCCTGTCCGAGAAATCAGTCGCCGATCTCGCCCCTTTGACCGGCCATTTTCCCTCTATTTTTCCTACTGATCTGTCGACCCCATCATCCATCCATTCTCCTTTCTTCTCACGCATGTTTTTCCTCTCTCCCAGCTGACCACAACCCTTACCCTGTTTTGATTTCTGCCGGCCAACCTCGCCACCGGTGACCGAAATCCTACCTGCCTTACCCCGTAGCCAACCCACAGAACCCTAACTTCCCTTCTAAAATCTATAAATACCCTCGTCATCTGCCTTGTATCGAGCTTTTAACTCCTACCCATAATTTCCCGACCTTGCCACCGCCGCCCCTTTAGACGCCTTGTCCGCCGCCTTCGGCCAACTTCGCTGCCATCTATGGCCACCAAGCTCTTCCTTACTCCACCCTCTAGCTAACCAAATCATCTATCCCCCTCGATTTTTCCTGCACAAGCCACCCCGGCTGTGCGAATTAGCCTTCCCGATCAACTCCATTTTCTGCCTCCGCCACCCTTAGCCATCTCTTCCGCCGCTTCTTTTACCTCCCAAATTGTTCTTCAGACCCTCCTCTACCTTCCCCTACCTTTCTTTTCCTCTCCTTCCCTCTCCTCCTCTCTTTCTCTTCTTCTTCCTCCTTCCGCCACCACCACCGCCACTGTGCACCGCCACCTTTGGTTGTGCCACCACCCTCATTCAACTCCTCTCCCTCTAGGAATTCTTAAAAACCCCAACTCCCACCCCCATTCTCCTTATCTTTTTCCCAGCATTTAACTTTTATCCTTTTCTTCCCTTTTTTCAGCCACCGTCGCCTGTGTCGTCTATCCCCACTAGCCTAAGGTTAAACCCTAGACCCTCTCAACCCTTTTCCCTATTTTTATAAGCCTTAATTTATTTTATTTCATTTATTTGAATATATATACTATTATTATTATCATTAATATTTCTATTTTTAGTATGTATGTATGTATGTATGTATGTATTATTATTATTATTAGTTTTAATATTTTTATTATTATTATTATTATTATTTATGTTGAGGGCCGAAACCCTATAGTAATTTTTATTTCAATTTTATCATTATTATTCTTATTATTTCTATTATTACTATTATTAATATTAATATGTTATTATTATAATAATAATTATTAATCTTATTACTATTTCAAAATTGTTATTATTATTATTAAAACTATTTTACCATTAGTGTTGCTATTATTATTATTATTATTATTATTATTATTATTATTATTATTATTATTATTTTCAATGTTAATATTATTATTTTATATAGAGCTCAAACCCTATTGTCCCTATTTTGAATTGTAGTAGTAGTATTATTATTACGAAGTCTTATTATTATTATTATTATTATTATTATTTATCTTATCATTAATATTATTTTAGTATCTTTGCTATTATTATTTTAGTATTATTGTTATTATTATTAGGGCAAAGTCTTCAACCCTATATTATCAATTTTTATAAGATTACTATTATTTCTTGTATCTTAAGTAAAGTTAGAAATTTGTTAATGTTATTTTTATTAATATGTTATTATTTTGTCAAAGCCCTAAGGAGGCGTAGGAGCGTACTCCAAGACCGGTATCATTTTAGGTAAGGGGTTACTAAGGCCTATTGTGTGTTGATGTGCATTATATGCTTTGTATGATATGCATCCTATGTTTATTATTGTAATTATTTCGTATTTGTATAACGTGAATTTGAAGTATGTTTTTGTATGGCATGTGTACTATATGTGATGAAATATTGTGGTATGTGATGATATGTGTTGTGACCCTATAAGACATACATGTGAGGATGTTGATGTGGTTTCTGTAGGAGAAAGGATGAAAAAGGAGGATGGGGAAAGAAGTTGACCAAGGGATGTGAGTTGACCTAAGTATTTTAATGATTCATGAGTGGAGGAATAAAATGAGAAATTTAGGGTTTCGTGTGAGAGAATATAATTTATGATTTGTATGGGAAAGTCTAATTTATGGTGTTATGTGGGAGAATCTAATTTATGATGTTGTATGAGAGAATGTAATTTATAATGTTGTATGGGAGAATCTAATTTATAGCTTCATATGGGAGAATCTAATTTATGGTTTTATAAAGGAGAATCTAATTTATGGTTTTGTGTGGGAGAATATAACTTATGGTTTCTTATGGGAGAATCTAATTTATGGTTTCATGAGGGAGAATCTAATTTATGATCTTGTATGGGAGAATCTAATTTATGCTTTTGTATGGGTTTGTGTGATGAGAATTAATCTTTGGTTTTATATGGTTTGAATTTAGGGTTTGGTATGGATGAATCTTAGTTTTGATGTGGTTTGAATCTAGGGTTTGGTATGGATGGATCTTTGGTGTTGTGTGGATTGAATTTAGTGTTTTGTATGACGGAATCTTGGGTTTTGCATGGTGGTATCAAGGTTTGCATGGTGATACTAATGATGCATGGTGGTATTAATGGTTGCATAGAGGTATTAGGGTTATTAGGGTTTGCATGGTGGTATTAATGGTTGCATGGGGTGTGTAAAGTCTACATGGGAGTGGAATTTACGTATGGAACATTGACTTGGGATGTAAGGAAGGTAATAGAAGAGTTATTTGGGTTTTTGGAAGTTTTGGGTGAAAAATAGTACATAGGACATTATAAGGGTATGGAGGAGACTAAATTAGAGTTTGGAGTGATTAATTATGGGTTGTTGTGATTAACTAAGGTTTGACATGGCTAATTATGGTTGTTATGGTTAAATAGGGTTTGGAGTGGTTAACTATGGTTTGTTGTGGTTAATTAGGGTTTGGTGTGGGTGCTTAGGGTTTTTGTGGTATCATGTGTATTTGGTGATTAATGTGTAATTATGAGGATGGAATTTATGATTTGTGATGTGTGAAGTGTAAAGGGAATGATTCATACATGTCTAGGGTGAAAGCTTTTGAATTAGATACTTAAAACATTAATCACGTAAAGTGGAAGATGCTAAGCTAGGCCCAGACCGATCCACCAGCATAATAGTGGTCAGGTACTGCGGTAGCCTGGAGACCAATCCATCGGCGTATAATAGTGATAGGGTATGTTACCCTAGTAATCGATCTATCGGCTAAAATAGTGGGGGATCTCGAGCTCAACAAACCAAACCATATATGTTGTTAAGATGTGGGAAGACACTAATGACTTACAGTGGAACACCGTGCGAGAAGGGGCCAGACCGATCCACCGACATATAATAGTGGTAGGGCATGTACCCTAAGTGACCGATCCATTGGCTATAATAGTGGTCAAGAGCCAAAGTGTCCTAGAGACCGATCCACCGACAAAAATAGTGGGGTTCTTGTACTCGTATGGACTTGATAAAGAGTATGGAATAAAAATTATTCGATAAAGGATTAATTAAATAATTAATCTGGTAGATAATTAGGCCTTTATGTATATACTCGAATGATTGTTCGATATTATGTTATCATAATGATCTTTATGTTCTTTTATTCTTCTTCATTATTTATGTGATTTTATGAGTTGGCATTAGTGCTCGGTTACCTTACTCAGTACGTAGCATACTGATCACTCGTTTCATGGGTGCTGCTCATTCCCACAAGTAGTATACCCTTCTGACTTTGTGCAGGTGGGCGAGACATCCGGCAGGGCTGAGTGTTGAGTTTGTTTTTAGCTCAAAGTTCGAGAGTGTCATGGTCGTATTTCCTCTTCATGTGATTTTATTTCATCATGTTATTTCTTTTGTATCGCATTGGTTCTTTTATGATTTATTACCTTGTATTGAGTATTTCAAATAAACCTTTTATGGATTGTAAGATTATTCCCTCCGAGGAATTTTAATTTTGCACTCTGATTTCTATCTTATTATTGATTATAAACTTTTACGCTTACTCTGATTTTTAATGTATGATCTTTCTAGTTCTTTTATGAACTGTTGGTTTGAGTTAATGTTAATCTTTTCTTATCCTTAGCACTTGGTACTGAAACGGTCGGAGAGAACTGGTCTAGTACTAAGTGTGACGGTAACATCCCCAAAATTCACGGGTTTTAATTTAAAATTTGATTACTTCCGCTTTTAAAAAAAATTGGTGAATTTTGGGGTGTTACAAATTAATTGTGGCCTAATTTAGGATTGGGTCTTAATGGCATAGAATATCGTGCTTTTATGTCAATTGTTATGATTAGTCTTTTATGCATCTTATAATAGTGTTTAGTCTTTGTGTTATATTGTTAGGCCTTAATCCCTTTATGGATCAAGTATGTTGCTAACAAATAGATTCTAATAAGGAAATGGATTGAGGGTGATTAAGTGTTGTATGCAGGTCTTACATTATTATTTGTCTAATTCTTTAAATAAAACACTAATAACTTAAAGCAAAAGAAGTGCTAGAGTCAATGTTTGTTATATCATTTGGGGTAACTATTCAAGTTAGGGTTAGATGCTTTGTATCATCATATTGTTTTTTTTTTACTTTTGTCACCTTGAGAGTCTTATAAGGTATATATGGAGAGATCATTTTCTACTATATAGACATCTTGGACCCTATAAAAAACATGCATACTAAAATGATTAGGTATCCTAGTTTATGATGGTATGGATGTGTTTTTCGATGGGCCAGCTAAAACTAGTATTATGACATCCCTATTTTAAGCAATTAAAATTTTCATCTAAAAGAGTTAATAACGAAAATTAAATCATTTAAATGCAAGGTGTCACCGCCATACATAGTATAAGTTCAATTTTCTCTACCCTCCTCATAATAAGTGTTGAAGTTAAAGCGCTACTCCACTTAAATTATGAACAATAACCATAAGAAACAAAATAGAAACTACATTATAGATTACAACTGTTTTGATATACGCAAAGGTATCAACCAAAAGATTTTCATCCTAAAAGAGAAAATAAATACATAAGGGACATAAGAACCTAGAGATATACAAATCAAAATTGTGATACCCCCAAATTCAGGTGAGTGTTATAAGGATTGATATGGTGACTTATATCAATACGATATACCATCCTTTTGGTGATTTCGTCTTAAGAATTTTGTGGTTAAACTTTTAAAAAATTTCTTAAGAGTGAAGTCAAATTAGAAAGCTTTCTCTCACTCGTGATGGAAAGAAAGAAATCAATTAGCGAAGTGCATGAGTGGGGAAAGAGTGTTAAAAGGACTCGTGTTAATCTGTGAGACTAACTGATCAATCTAAAAGTGTTCCAAGGTAACCCCTATGTGTTCATATTGATTTTTGGTGTTACAAATGGTATCAAAGAGAAACCGTGAGAGCATGGTGAACTTGGATGAGCCGGCCAGCCGCCTAGTTAGAAGATTCTTGGGATAAAACTATATTGAGATAGTTAATGGTTAAAGCACAACGAGGATGTTGCGTTCTTTGAGTGAGGATAAATGTGATACCACCAAATTTAGGGGAGTATTATAATGATTAATATGACTGCTTATATCAACATGGTATACCATCCTTTTAGTGATTTTATCCTAAGAACTCCATAGTCAAGCGTGTTGGCTGTGGAGCACTTTTTAGGATGGGTAACCTTCTTGAAAATTTTTCAATTTTTTTTAAAAGTTTCTTAAAAAACAAGTGAGTAGTAGAAAAAAGTGTACTGAAAGAACTCGTATTGATCTGTGAGGTCAGCTGATCAATCAGAAAGCGCTCTAGGATAGCCCTTGTGTGGTCGTATCGACTTGAAGTGTTATAAAAAGATGCTGGAGTGGATACCAGATAGTCTTAACTGTTAATCCTAAAACCTAGCCATCACAAGATACCCTCAAGTAATTATACAAAATGCTCATTGAATAAGAAACCCAACATTACAATGGTACTAATTAAACCCACTACATAACATTAATCAAACAAAGGTCACATGGAGCACATATAAAGGTAACCATAAGGTAAATCATGGCATAAATATGTGAAGAACAAATAAAATATTTATCACCAAATCCATTTTTATCATTTTACCTTTACATTTTATCATATCATAAAACCAACTAAATCAATTCATGCTTAGGGTGCTCCACAAGGGAAGACACTAAAACATACTGAGTCATTTCTAAATCATTCATATCATATTTCCTAATCATAATTAAGGATATTGCATTGAGGAAACTATCAACCAACCAACCAGATTCTACTAAAAGCCATCACATAAATTAATGACCTTTTTTTATTTACTTTACTTGAGGGGATACAAGAGATAACTTAAAGACATATAAATTATACTGGTCATAGTGGTGCATAAAGGCAACACAATATCCTCCCAACCATACAACTTGGAAAAGTATAAAGTATAAAAATAATATTTGCACTCTAATGGCAACAGAATACCTTCCAACTAAGGTCATCTAATTCTTAAGTGTTGATAGCATGTAGGTCACCTATAAAGTAGACTTGGACCTTACAAGGATAATAAGGCACACTAGTAAACCCACCCAAATCAAGGACTCCTACCTCATTTTAAAGATAACTAAACCTAGAGAGTAAAGCATTTCCAACCTCAAAGTCTTTAAATTTAAATAGTAGTATCTTAATAAGATGATCACAAGTATCACATAGTACACACATGGTATCAATTCCCATACTTAATCACTTTTTTCTTTAATTATAATTATTTAAGTCAACCCTTAGATCAATGATCTAAGTCAAAGTCAACACTAAGTTCAGCCAAAGAATCCAATAATGTCATCCTATATCCAATTATTAACATTTAGGGGTATTAGGTCATAAATGACTAAAAGGCCCTTAAAGGTTATTTAGTTGTTAAATTCCTATTTTAATACTAAATGTTAGTAGATTTTAATGAAGTTCATGGCATAACCAAATAACACTAAAATAAATATTTTAGCATAAGTTTATACTTATGTAAAATTTTAAAAGTGGTAAAATTATCATTTTACCCCTAAAACACAATTAAAACCTAACCATACATATCTAGCATACCATATTTCACATGCTTTTCATACTTTAGATAATGAAACATAAAGTAGGTGTATGTTTTGGAAAAGTAAACATTTTAGGTAAAAAGGCTAAAATAACCCTAGAGTGTACAACCCTTTAACTACTTATAACTATACTTAAACATGCTTAAAATTCAATATATCATATATCAAGCTTTATGTAAAACATATGAGGAATCTAATTGCAAGCTCAAAATTAGAAAAGGAGGTATCAACAAGGAAAAAATAGCTCTTGGTCATGCCAACCCTACAACACATACATAAATATTTCACCACAAATAATCCTGTTCTAGCAAGTTATCATACGTATATTAAAATACACCATTTTAATATGCATGGTGCATGCATATTTTTTTATAGAATTACAAGAAAGCATAAATTACACTTAATATATCATAGGAACCCTAAACATGCTATCACCTGATTGTTATATAATTAGTAGGAGCATATGAGTTACCTTTTCTAAGGCCTTGTTTGGTTTGAAGAAAATTAAGTGGAAAAGAAAATACAGATGAAAGAAAATTGAAGGAAATAAAATGAAAGAAATTAAATTTCTTTACTTTGTTTGGTTGTTGAAGAAAATTTTGTGGAAAATATTTTTACTGTTTGGTATATAGAAAGAAAATTCTAAGAAAAGTTAAATGCTATTATTTAAATATTTTTATATATTTAATTAAAATTATAATATTATATTGATACATAAAAAATTTAATTACATTATCCTTATATTTTATATTTTTTTATTATATATAATTTAATTAAAATTAAATATTTTTATTCTAATAAATATTTATTTTAGATTTTAATTTAATCTAAAATAAATATTTTATTAAAAATATATTTATTATTATTAAATATTTAATATAATAGACATAAAATAGGACGAATTTTTTTTATCCCTATTTTAATTTTGGTAAAATATTTAGAGTAGGAAAGAAACGTTTTGTATTAACATTAGAAGTATCTTTTTTTTTTTGCTAATCAGTCGTCAAATTTGACCGAAATTAAATTGCATAATTTCGGTTAAGTTGCATATACTTTCGGAGAAACAGGAGAAAACTTCTGGATTTCACGAAATCAAATGAATTTACTGCTTCTGGTACTAGAGTACAATCAACCGAGGAAAAAAAAGGTTTTTATGGGAATAAATTCTTTCATTGAAATTAATGATTGAAATTCACAAGCACCTACCTGGAAACAAGAAGGAATGGACGAGGGGAGCAAGTTGCGGGCTTGCAGCAAGCAGGGTGTAAGATGGAAGAATGAGGGGCTGAAGATTGATCGAGAAGAAATTTTTTTTCTTTTCCGTATTTTTCCTCAGCTTTTGACGAGGAAAAGATGCGCGTATAACTTTCCTCCTAACTTTATTTGATATTTTCTTTCCTTTTAATTTTTCGATCAACCAAACAGCTGAAAATTATTTTTCTTTCGATTTTCTTTTCTTTCATCGTAACTTTCCTGAAACCAAACAAACTCTAAAGGAAAAATTATAAAAATAAGAGTAAGAGGGATTAGAGGAAGAAAGCCACACAATAAAAATGGTGACTAAGAGAGGAAGATGGTTGGTTATCTCAACACCTCAAGAACAGGTTGAAACCAATAGAAAACTTCAACCAAAAGGGAGGAGAGAGATGATAGCAAAATGCAATAAGTGGTTGAATGGATGAAAAAAAAACAAAGCACAAAGGCATAAAGTGGGATGTTCAAAATTAGCAAGAAAGGAGAGAGAAGAGGTTTATCTAAGCTTGCTTCTCCAACACTTGAATGAAAAAGGTGATGGGAGATGGTATGGTGTGTAAGATAATGGATGATAGATGAGGTGAAGTGATTATGATTAAGATCTTAGGCAAAGGTAAGGAAAAAAGTAAGAATCTAATCCAAGGTAACGGGAGGTCAAGAGATGGTCAACAAGGATGAAAAGAAGGGCCCACAAAAACAAAATAGTACCAAAATACATTAAAAAAAATTCACCATAACCCGACTCCTGGGTGATCCTTGTTCGACCACCAATTATCTACCTAAAACCCTTAGTAAAACTTGTTTTGCCTCAATGCCTACTTGACCAAGCCACAAGCTCCTGTCGATTGCCCATCATCAAAATCCCTAATCTTCCAATTTTAACATAGTTAACCAAATCCAATTCCTCCCTAAACCCAAACACACAAGATAAACATATTAAATACATATTATCCACATATTATTACTATGATCAAGCTCACATCACATTTTAGGTTACAATTATGTTATTGATTAATGTTTAAGGGAAATGAGGTATTACAAGTGTTGTTTGCATACTAGAATAGCTCTTATAGTTTTTTGACCAAGTCTTCATCCTCAAGTTGATAATAATCAATTAGTGTGATCACTTAATGGAATATAATAATTAGTTGGATTATAGTCATAGACTTTAGTAATATTGGATATCATTTTAGATGTTATTGTACCCATGTTAATTATATTCGTGTATGTTCTTATACATTACCATGCCTTACCATATGAATCTAAGTATAATTCTATGAACACATGTTATTAAAATAGCTATCACATGATCAGCCATACATTATCGCATGAATCCCACTATATCCTTATGCTATTGCATGTGGGCTTATGAGTTATGCGGTATTTCTTTAGTTTAGGTACGAATTGTGTGTTAGTACTAATCTGTTTTGTAGATGGTGTGTTAAAAGTGTTGATGAAAATCCTATTAACTTTGATGAGGTTCTACTTGTTGAAAGTGTGTGGTGGTTCCCCCCCCTCTCATACGGTAGATGTTTCAGGGATTTTACAAGCACTAATAGGGCAAGCCATAATTAAAGCACAATCGTCCGTCGACGGGCAATATCAACCCTCTCCCAAGCAAATTTTTTGTTTGTAAATAGGGCACTTTCCCACCTAAAAATGTGGACAGGCTCTCTCCTCTAGAATCTCAACCTAACGAATCACATGTTAATCTTTCTCTACATTGTAACTCTTGTGCCTTGAGTGCTTCTAGCTGTAACACTCGGTAGTTTCCGGGCATCCATACACATCAATAAAAATTACAGCATCTTCCTTCCAGCCGCCCCTTAGGATTTCTACGTACAACGGTGAAAGCTCGGGGTTCACGATGCTCCACATGAATCGGCACCGACGGAGGACGTGTTTCCAGACAAACAGGTGTCAAAGAAGTGGTTATGATCCTTACATATCCTTTTCTCCACCGAACGCGACCGATTGAGCGTTAACACATGAAGAACATTCCCAATGTCTTCTGTTCTCATACTTCGGGTGCTGCATTCATACCTGTAAGTTGTTCAAGTACATTAGAATGATGATCTTGCGGGCCTGCATCATTCATATATACATATAATTAGTGGCTACAGGTGCATATGGTCATTAAGGGTGCCCATGTTCACCTCCTATAACAGTGACCGGTGGTCCAAGCAATTTGCCGGTGGTAAAAGTCCTTATAACCAAGGACGACCAGTACGAACAGTTAAAACCAAAGGGATGGGGGGTGGGGGGAAGAAGAAAATAAGAAAGAGAGAGTGATGATAATGATATACGCGCACTTGCGATGAATATGTGGATGGAAAAGGAGGGAAGAAAAGTAAGGGAGAGTAAATAGTACAGCTGAGTAGCTAAGCTTAGCTGGAAATTATTGGGCATGCATGCACAAATCAACTTTCTTTCAAGATCTTCCATGATCGATTAGCCATGCATATGAAAGTTAAGTCGAAATTAATATATCCATATCGGTACAGTACAGAAAAGCATATACACGCACGCAAACATATATAATACGTAGACACAGCCGGCTAGCTAATTCAAATCCAATAATAAAAGCTTGAGAACTAATTAATTAAGTTTTTTTTTTCCTTTTGTTGGGAATTACACAAACTTCTGGTCCATCATCGATCGATCTCCAGAAAACTAACTTAAAAATCTTAAATTCTTCTGATTATATTTATGCTCTACGATCGAGCAGGACCGTACATAGCGTGTTCTAACTTACTAACTACCGGGGGGGGGGCTCGGCTCGATCAATTCTTCTTCCTCCAGAACCGTAAGTGCAGACCTCTTGTCTCAAGCATCTTCTCAATATCTTCAATAGGCAGTCCCTTGGTCTCGGGCACGCAGATAAGGACGAAGAACAAAGCCATGACCGAAATGATTGCATATATGAAGAAAGTCAGCGATATCCCAAGTGCTTGTACCAGAGATAAGAAGGATTGTGCAAATATAAGGTTTGATACCCAATTTGCCGTAGCAGCTATCCCTCCACAGGTGCCTCGGTACCTTAGGGGATAGATTTCCGAGTTAACAATCCATGGGACGGTCCCCATTCCGGGCGAGAAGAAGATGATGTAGAGTGCTAGACCGGTAAGTGCTAGCCAGCCATAGTTGCTCGGACATCCTCTTGAGTAAAATTCACTGCCGCCGTCCTTTGATTCACACACGTCCGTCGTAGTTCTATTCGAAACCAAGCACGCTCCTGGATAAAGCTAAATATATACATGTATTGACACAAATCAAGCATCAATTAAACCGGTACATACGTAGAAGCTAGCTAGCTAGCTAGTTGTACGTGATGCATAGGAATATATAAATGTAACTTACCTTGTTAGTAGGATTGGAACAGAAGCCACATTGAGCATCCAAACAAGTCGTACATTTCCAAAGAGCATTACTAGTAGCGGTACCACCCGTAGAAGATGCTGGTCCTTGAGCCATATAAGTGGGACAAGTATAGTTTTCGAATCTGTTGGTCTCCAGCAAGCTAACTTGAGGTGAATGTGAAGTAGCGAGACGAAACGCGATGGATAAAACTCCGTGCGAAAACACAACGCCAATCAAGCTGATGATCAGGAGCATTTTTCTCCCGGTCCTATCGATGAAATATATGCTGACGATCGTGCCCAAAGCATTGAGCCCAGAAGTAATGAGCGAGAGCAGGAGCGCCGTTTGGTTTGATGCGTACCCGGCGAACTGGATGATAGTGGCCGTGTAGTACATGACGGTGTTGATACCAATAAATTGTTGAAAAATCTGTAGGCCGACGCCTGCAATTAGCCCTCTTCTGACTGTCTTCGTCTTTAATAGATCCATGCAAGTTGTTTTGGATATCTTGTTCTCTTCGGCCTCTGATTCGATTGATTCTTTTAAGGCTGCAATCTCGTCTTCTACTTCCTCCGGTGAATATATCTTCTTGAGTATTGTTTTTGCTTCTTCCTCTCTCCCCTGCACGCACGCACCCATTAGTTTGATCCAGAAATTAAGCATTAATTAATTAAGAGACGCACGTAATCAATCAAGAATCCGGTATTTTTCTATTTTGTTTTTTCACTTGATCATTACCTTGCGGTAGAGCCAGCGTGGAGATTCAGGAAGGAAAAGCATGAGCATGAACTGCACAAGAGCAGGGACGGCAGCTATCCCAAGCATCCAACGCCAAGTACCAGGTGCTTTGGTAAACGCCAGGTTGATGAGGAAAGACAGGAACTGGCCTCCTGTTATGAGGAACCCATTGGTACTGACCAGTGCCCCGCGGATTTTGGCCGGCGAAGCTTCGGATATATAGAGCGGGGATGTCATGGACGCCATGCCTACTCCGAATCCGACGAAAACACGCCCGATGATAAGAACGGCCGGGTTCGGAGCGGCGGACATCGTCACGGCTCCCCCGAAGAAGAGGAAGTCGGCTAATAACAGGGTACTTCTTCGTCCGAAGCGGTCGTTCAGCCATCCGCCGACCGCTGCTCCTATAATTGCACCTGCTATTGCCATGCTCACAATACATTCCTGCATGCATGCATGATTGCATGTGCGCAGTAATTCAATCATAAGCTAGCCGGCTTTGGTCGGTTAATACAGTACTAGTAATGAATCGTTATGACCTTGCTATTCCGATTCACAGTCGAAACATGCTTGAGAAATTATAAAATTAATGGACAAGAAGAATATTACGGTGACTGTAGCCATCTGTACGATGTTCATGTTCTGTAATCGTTCATGACTCGTTATGAATTAAAAAGAAAAAAAGCAAAAGAAAAGAAGCAGCAGCTACAACATTGTCTAGAAAGTCTTTGTTTAATGCTTATAATTATAGTTTGAATACTACAGGTTTGATCCCTTCCCCTTCATGGAATTTTGATTGGTTTTCTACCTGCCCAACTCTTACTTACCGGTAACTTTCTGTTAACCCCATAGAATTTTGATAAATAATTCTCCACTCATAATTTGCCACGGTTCTTAATTAAGCGTGATAAATATCAGAAACCTTATTTTTAACTAACAGCAGCTGGATTGTTCGCGACTCCGAGAATGAACGCTCCTAAGAACTAGCAGGTACAGAAGGGAGTCGGACCACCGCAGCAAATCATATATAGAAGCATAAGTGCGTGCAAAAGATTCATAATTAACGGTCCGGGGGATCTGCGCGGAGCAAAGTGACAGAAAGAAAATGTGGTCCGAGATCGTGAACTCGTTAGCTAACCTACGCAATTAAACGGAGGAGTGGGGAGGGGGGGGGAGGGAGGTTAGTCCAGAAACGTCCTACCAACCAGTACCAGCCATATAGCTAGAACAAAATAGAAAAAACAAACGAACTGATATCGACAACGGAGACGCAAACTGAGTTACGCAATCGTCATACTGGCGTTATATGGAATTGAATTCCAACGGTTCAATTATATTCCCGAGAGGAGTTAAAAGGTTCAAAATAGAAGAAATAGGTTTCAAAATATTAATATGATCGATTAGCCACACATTATTAATACAGATTTCCGGTTTTCATATTTATAATGAGTCGGACTCCCTTAAAAAGACTAGCAAATCAACACTCCATTTGCCCCCACGGTAACGAGAGAGTCCTCCATTTGTTGGAGTTTGTTAAGTTAAAGAATCAAATCATGAAACTAGAAAAAAAAAATATATATATATATATATAAACAGAAAACGGTAAAAAAAAAATTATGTAATTCTTTTTGCCCTCTTTGTTTTTTTCTTTACCTTTTTCTCCTATCCCCAATTATTATTTGTGAGTGCGTAAGGAAAGTATGAGAATGATATGATATATTTGGACTATTGTACGTTTTAAATAATTGGAAGAAAAAAAAGGGGGTGGATGTAAGCTTTAAGAGATGGGACACTAGTGGCCATATCTAAAGATGTCTTTAGTTTTGGTGTCAAAGATTCCTAAGGGTTTCGGGTATTTTGAATTTAGATTCCAATTTTTCATTAATAGATATTGTAGCTTTTTCAGAATTTATTTCTTGCAAATCCCAATTAACAAAACTGAGACCGTATACAATTTAGTATCAATTAAAGTCTTCTCTTAATCTTAATTACGTTTATGATTATTTTTTATATTTGCAACACCTTTCATATGCTCATTAAAAAAAAATGATATCATTAATCTCTTTCTCCCACCAACCAACACATGAATTATATGAACCCTATGGTTCCTTTCTTTGTCTAGCGAAGAGGGCTTTGGATTTTCTTCATGATGGGTTGGCTTCTTATGGATACTAGTGGTAGTAAACACATATTTCATATACTCCTAAAACACATATCGATATTTACTTCCTTCATGTTAGCCTCGAACATGATTGATGACCACATCTAAGGAAAGAGTATTGCTTTCTTGAGTAAGTACATGAACCCAAGGAGAGGAGAGACGGGGTGGGGGACATAGATATAATAGTTATGCCCTTTTCTTTCTTTAAAGAACATAATGATGCCTATAATTTATCATGTGTTGTAGAATAGATAAAAATAAAAATGGTTATAATAACTATAATCCTTAAGAATATCATATATGAATAAATATTAATTATTATTTTTTCAAAAAAAAGTATATATTAATAAGAGAATGCATAGTTTTTTAATACTGTATAAGTGTTACAACACAGAGAGAGGGAGGAAGGGTACGACTTCTTTTAAGCGTACTTTTAATCAACTCAAACAATTTGAAAAACTCTTTCAGATGTCATCCATTCTTAAATTGCTTCAACTCAATCACGGTTCATCGATCATGGAATTCTTTAACGATAAATTTTCTAAGAAGATGATATACCTTGTTGATATGGATAGTTTTTATTAATACTTTTAAGCCTTCATTATTTGCTACTAATTTTGGGGGTACACCCCCACTACTCTATACCATTTGTAATGCCGCAACACATTAGTCGCGGTTAGTTATCCGGAACACTTTTATAATTAATAACCGATCATACAAATCAAAACGAGTCTCTTTTAATATATATGTTTTTATCAATTCACATATATATATTCCTAAAAAATATCCAGGTGAGCGGGAGTCTTAGAACTATGTTTAGCAATGATGTTAAGTTTAATACTCATGATGCATATACATTTTATTTTAATTTTTCTTTTAAAAAGAAGGTACCACAAATCATTAAAAAAAATAAAGGGCTAAACGGAATAGATAGATGATTTGACTAATTTATCAGTTGAAACGGTCCGATCGCATGTGGCATGGTCCTTAATGGATTGCTTCAAAGTCTGAGTTATCTTAACATTTTCCGAGCCGATATTAAGAACGATCATTTGAATCGAAAGTGGCATCGGCACTAAAAATAAAAAGATAAAATAATAATAATAATAATAAGTGAGAAGAAACGTGTTATTCTGCTCTTCCAATCGCTACCTAGATACAAAAAGTGAGAAAGTTCGGACACCTCTTAAAAGACTAGGTGGATAATAAAGTAGTGGAGCGCAAGGGGGGGAAAAAGAAGAAGCAGATTTTACTCGGTGGTTTCCTAATTATTCACAGTCGCAATTGATTATATATATGTATATATGGATATATTTCTACCTCTACATGGACAATAGTTTTATGATGGTGAAATGAAGATAATAATACAGCAAAGAACCCACTATATATATATATATAAGTAAATTATATTATTCCTCCATTAATCCTCGCTTGGGGCAAAATCAGGGGCAAGAGTGCAAGCAGTTCAACAGAAAATACCCACTATATAACTAAAGCCCGGCTGAAAACACCATATATATATATATAATCTCTGATATAGGCTTAGCTAGACCTTAATCGATCGGGTTAGGTTGGGTCACTATAATTAAGATAATAAGAAGAGCAACCGAAAGATCAGTATATTCGAAGCATAGTAGTAATACTTAATTAAAAGCGGCATGCATGCATGCAGGTGCAGCGATATGTATTCAAAACTGATACCTGTAAGACAGTCTGTCTGTCGACGGAGGGGAAATCGTCTCTGATATAAAGAAGAGCCCCTGATATTACTCCTGCACGCACGTAATTAAGAGAAATTAGCCCATATAGTACAAGTATACGTTGATTATATATATGAAATACATTTAGATAGTAGTAGTATTAACTTAAAAATATAATACTGGTATACATATAAAATAATGAAGCTAAATGTATGGTAAAAAAAAAAATCAAAAAGAACTAATTTACGTACATACCGGTGTCATAACCAAAGAGAAAACCGCCAATACCAGCGGAGAAAGCCAGACGAAGAATATAGGGATTCTTCCAAGCTAGAGAGAAACATTGATTGAAGGCTGATGCATCCGCCGGGTGCACTCCTCCCTCCATTTTTATTTTTTTTTTAGTTTGTAATTCTTGAAACAAATATATATAATTACGTGCCCACTTATGATTAATTAATTAACTAAGAAGCAACAAATATAAGCTACTTCATACACAGAGACAGTGGGAGACTTGCATGACAGATACAGTAAGACAGACAAAGATTTCATGCAGCAGAGCAGGAAGTGCCGCCTCTTAATTGCTAGCCAACAGAAAACGGGAGTGTTTTGGAGTTTTATATATTTTTTTATACAGAGAGAATCAGATGTGAACCGAGAGAGACAGGACGTGAAGGGGTTTATAAGGATCGGGCCGGCAGCGATGTGCAAGGAATTACACCACAAGTTCGACACCTATGATGACGTATACAAGCGAAAAAGAATCAATGCCCAAAAGAAAGAAGGAAAAACAAAATAACTTTATATTTTTGTTGGAATGGTAATTATTGTTATGTATATATTCATATTATAAGAGGAAAAATTAATAAATGAGGCGGAGATATTAATTATGAAACGCATGCGTCTATTATTCTCGTAGGATCTTATGTTCGATAATGATGCGAGGAAATATATATATGGATAAGATTTGAATGTGGGTGGCTAGTTGTGGATCTTATGCTAATGATGAATGATGAGTCGGGTTCACTAAATTAATTAATTATGTCCGCGAGAATTGACTGCCGACTCATGTAAGTATCTTTGACGGCTATGCATGTGGATGTTAATATCATATCATATCAGGCCCGATGAAGGAGCATTAATTAATATACAATCCGACAGCAAGTGATTCCGAAAATATTAAGGAAAAGAAAATTAAAATATATATGGTTTAGAAAAACACTACTAGTTGCGCTTAAAATATTATGGTTATGGTACTCTTTTTTTTTGGTCATTTTATAATCTACATTTTATAGTCAATCATTTTTTATGAATATTTTTAAATAAATAAAAAGTATTCAATAATAATAATAATATATTGAGTTTAAAACAATGGCCGTGCGTTTCTCTCGATGGATCATAGTATCATAACTTCTTCTTTTTTTTTTTCTTTTTTTGATTCATCGTTGCTGGTAATAATTAGTCCTTCGATGTATACGTGCCCCTTCTGCCTGCCTAGGCTGTGTTCTGTAATCTTCTTTAACCCTCTTTGTTTCTAATCGCTTGGGTAGCCCCGAACGCCTCTCTATTTTCTAAGTGAATTTCTGGATGCTTCTTTTGGTTTTTATTTATTTATTTATATTTATTTTTTTATTTTTTTATTTTATTGACGATTATTTCAAATCCTTTTCAGAAGGTAGGTAGGACAAATGCCACTTGATGACAAGCAATACCATTTTTTTTTTTGATCAATAGAGTCTTGAATCATATCAATAAATAAATAAGGAAAATGGAAAAAAAAAAAAAAGAAAAAGGGATTCCTATCGTGCTGAAAGTTCTAACGAACCCCTGTGACACTGTCAAGTGCAGAATTCAAGTATCTCCTCGCTATTTCTAACTTTGATAAGAATATGCTAATGGCATTATCTTGAAAATTGATGACACGGAACATTGTTAGCTCCTGACATTTGGTTCCTTGATGCTATAGAACAGTGATTTTCAGCTCCCTTGCTGGCTTGCATGCACTTTACATATATTCATCCCATGTTGTTGCAGCCAAATCAAATTCTAGCTGGTATCGTCTATTCTATGTATATCTTTCTTTCTTCTTTACTTCAAGAAAAAAACATATTCTTTACGTTTTCATATTATTCTTATGCTCATCATATACGTTTTTTTATAATATATGTAATGATATAATAAATTGTTATCACAAAATAATAATAATAATAATAATAATAATAATAATAATAATATGATTAGCATTATAGTTATTGTTATAAATACAATTATAAATATTATTATATACATAGTTACAATGATTCTTATAACAATTATAATTATCATATTAGTTATAATAATTATTTTTATTATTATAATCAATAATAATAATAATAATAATAATTATATATTATCATCATTAGAAATATAATAATAATAATAATAATAATAATAATAATAATAATAATTAGAAATACAAATATAAATTGTAGTATTGTAATTATAATAATATATATTATAGTTATTATATTTATAATTATAATTTTTATGTTTATAATAATAATAATAATAATAATAATAATAATAATAGAATATTTTTGATCTAATATGATTGATGCTAATATGATATTAAAATAAAGTGATGAGAACATAGTCTTACTAATTTTTTTTTACTTATTGTTGTATGGTTGCATATTATCATTATTTAGCATAAATTTTTATGAATAATATAATTCATTGATGTTTATGTACCAATTTATATGAAGTAAAATATTATCTTTGTGAATTGAATTTGACTTTAGTTTACATCAAATTTAAAATTATGTCCGAATATGTGTTAGGTTAAAGTTGGATAAGTTTGGGTCAAGTAAGATTGGATCGATCTATTATTTAGTTTTTTGTTTGGGTATGTATTAAATTTAGGTTGGATTATTTCTGTTTGAATCATTCAAGTACGAGTTATTATCGAGTCAGTTAAATTCAAGTCAATGTTGAATTGTTTTGGATTTTTTGATTGATATCGAATTTAACATTTCGAATCCATGTCGAATTTCCACTACTATGCAATAGAGTGTTAATGGCACTACATAAATGAAAGTTTGATCATAACTGTTGATAAAAACATGAAATGTTTGAGGCAAAAATGTAGTGCTTGCTTTAACAATGGTTCTGAATATCAACCCTTATTAAAAGTAAAGCAACTATACCTTTGATAACAGTTTTAATTTAACTATTAACAAAACAAAAATGTTACCTCAGTTTTAATAATAGTTTTAATTTAACCGTTAATAAAATGGAAGAGTACTCCCCCCTTTTGGATGCTTGCTGGTATTGGAAGAGACTTATTAAAATCTACAAAAAATGTCCACAATGTCTCTCGGTCAATATGGGGAAGCCTACATACAACATTAAGCAGGGCCTACCTCAAATTGATTGGAGAGCTCAAGCCCATAAAGCTATGTGGAACAAAATGATCTACCCTCGTCATGCCTTCTTTTTGTGGTTAGTGCTGCACAGGAAATTGCTCACGAAAGACAGAATCCTTAGTTTTGGAGTGGGAGGGGCATCCCCCACATATGTTTTATGTGAACAGCATGCTGAATCCAATGAGCACCTTTTCTTTGAATGTAATTTCGGTAGAAGCCTCTGTGATGACATTCAAGAGTGGATCGGTAGCAACTTATGGCCAAAGCCTTATGCGGAATGGATACATTGGATCCAATCTCAACGTGGGTGGAAGATGGACGATGCAATTCTCATTGTTGCTCTAGCAGCATTGATTTATCACATTTGGAGAGAAAGAAACCTTCTTATGCACACTTCAAATTGTAATCCAAGTTCCCACACAGCTGAGTGGATTAAGGCTAATGTCAGGACCAGAGTAATGCATCTTGCTACAAAAAAGAAGGGGCGGATTCTAAGTAAAATATGCTAAGCTAAGCTATATATGTGAGAGCCTAAGGTATGGGTATTGGATCCAATCTCAACGTGGGTGGACGATGGACGATGTAATTCTCATTGCTGCTCTAGCAGCATTGATTTATCACATTTGGAGAGAAAGAAACCTTCTTATGCACACTTCAAATTGTAATCCAAGTTCCCACACAGCTGAGTGGATTAAGGCTAATGTCAGGACCAGAGTAATGCATCTTGCTACAAAAAAGAAGGGGCGGATTCTAAGTAAAATATGCTAAGCTAAGCTATATATGTGAGAGCCTAAGGTATGGGTATTGGATCCAATCTCAACGTGGGTGGACGATGGACGATGTAATTCTCATTGCTGCTCTAGCAGCATTGATTTATCACATTTGGAGAGAAAGAAACCTTCTTATGCACACTTCAAATTGTAATCCAAGTTCCCACACAGCTGAGTGGATTAAGGCTAATGTCAGGACCAGAGTAATGCATCTTGCTACAAAAAAGAAGGGGCGGATTCTAAGTAAAATATGCTAAGCTAAGCTATATATGTGAGAGCCTAAGGTATGGGTCTGTCATACCTAGGACTGTCAATGTATAGATGATACTTTGGTTGATTATATATATAGCAAGTTTTGACCCAAAAAAAATGGAAAAGCTACCTCGGTTTTAATAACAGTTATAACAAGAACTATTACTAAAACTAGCGCATTAAACACCAATCCCTCTTCTCTCTCTCATTTATGTCTGTTAAAGAAACTTAAAATATGACTTTGCTCTCTCATACTCTCTTTGCTCATCTTCATTTTTCCTAACTGCATGCTTTCTGTGCTCCCTCATTTACATCCATCACGCGTTCCTCTTGCTCGTCAATAGCAATTTTTTGTCTTATCCTCGTTTTGGTCTTTTTTTAGCTTCTTGTAGTGGTTCACACATCCTGAGTGCCCTCCCACAACCCTTTAAAGATTCATTTTCCCTATAGTGTGACTAGCCTCCTACCTCTCTTCCACAACCCTTCCCCTTCATTCTTGGCTCCTACAATTACAACAGGCACCATCAACCCTACATCCTATTACCTGCTTGTCGAGAACCTTAATTAGTATAATTTTTATTATATTTTTCTATCATTATATATATATATATATATATATATATATATATACATACACTATTTAGTGGGTATTACGTGTATTATTGTCTGTTTTGTTTTTGTTTATTGTTGTTTTGTTATGGGTTTTGGTTTGCCTCTCTATATGTTTATGCATACATGACAATATTGATGGGTTTGATGTTAATAAAAAAGCTAGTTTCTAGCATTAGTAACCCATATTTTATAATTTAAAAAAGTTAGACAACAATCTTAGTAACATAATTTAACGGTTTTTCTTCTTTATAGGTAGTTGACTAGTGAGATGGCGTATTTGCCTATTATGTACATTCCTCCGGCATATTCGTGCATGAAACTTGATTCAAATTTTTGGAGTCATGTCACATGGTTATATGAGGAGCTTCATCGTTTGTTCTTGAATGGGTCGTACTATGATTGGTTCCTTTTCATATTATATCATTTGTTATTGACATTGCCTTAGGTTGAACCATGGTTAGAGGCATTAGCTAGTTATTTTGATCTATTTTTCAACCTTACTGATGCACCACACTCATGATTTGTTGAGGGTGAGTTTTTTTTACTATGGATTATGATCAGAATGCTAGAGAGCTAATGCCTATATATGACAAAGTAGAGGATTTGTCATAGTTTACCTCTGAGTATCTGCCTTGGTTATCTGAGAGTATCTGTCAATAAACTCTCTATTGATGAGTAGATGACATATCGAGACAAGTGGATGCTGAGAGTGACGAGTTCTAGTTGGCATAGGCTAGGCTATTGATAGATTGTATAAGATGGTTAGGGGGTGTTGTTAGTTAGCTATTTGGGTTATAGAAACCTTTTGATGTATATATTGTCAATATTGCCTTAGATTATTTTTTTTTTTGTTATTTTTGGGGTATTGTTTTAAATGTGTAGTATGAATTTACTATCCAATTTACAACTCTTGTATAAATATTTGATATGTATATACATATAAACTCTTTCTAAGTAATAACAATTTATGTATTGGTATATTTTTATGCCCTTGTTTATATTTATAACTTCAAAATAGCATGATACATATTATATAAATATGATGTCTTTAAAAATATTAGAAATATGTAAATTAGTTTGTAGAAGTGAATTGATAAGTAATAATATTTTTTATGGGATACATATAGATTGGAAAACTATATATGGATTAAAAATGGATGCCTGTAAATCATTTGTCTAAAGAATATGATGAAAGAGTTAAATTTTTCATCAAGTATGCACTAGAACATGCTCGGGGCACTAGTAGAATAGTTTTTTCTTGTTTGAATTGTTCTTATATTGAGTGTGTCAATGCTAATGATTTGAGATATTATTTGTTTGTCTACGGAATTGATACAAGTTACACTCATTGGATATGGCATGGTGAGACAGAGTTTAAATATAATAATGCGGAAGGTGGGAGGGATAGTGGTAGATCATATGACAATAATGAGGGTGATTTGTTAGAGGAGATGACTCAGAAGGTTGAGAAAATTGTTTGAGATTGTCCAAAAATATTTGAGTAGTTATTGAGTGATTCAGACAAACCTTTGTACGGTGATTGCATGCAGTTTACTAGATTATCCACTACTTTAAGATTTTATAACTTAAAAGGCATATAATGGATGGAGTAATAAAAGTTTCATGGAATTGTTATCACTTGTGAAAGAAATGCTTCTCGATGATAACATTTTATCCGATCATACCTATGAAGTGAAGAAGATCATTTTATCTATGAGTATGAGTCATGAGAAGATATATGTATGCCCTAATTATTGAATATTTGTTCACAAATAATATGCATGTTTTGATTATTATCCTAATGAAGAATGCAAAGCACTATGATACAAGAAGAATAATGTGCCATCAAAGGTGTTATGGTATTTTCCTATAATATCAAAATTCAAGCGAATGCTTAATGATGTATAAGATGCGAAGAACTTGAGATGGCATGCTTATGAGAAGATAGATGATGGTTTCTGAGACATCCGTCTAACTCTCTACAATGGATGATGATTGATGGTTTGATTCCTAAATTTGATGAAGAACCAAGAAAAGTGTGTCTTGCTCTCTCTACGGATGGTATAAATCTACACAATCAAGTCTGAATGGATGTCAACAATGAGCGTGGCCATATGTGTTAAGTAAGTATTATTTAATATCATATATTTTAACAATTTTAATTTATTTGTATAATTTTATGATTTATTGATTATTAATAAATATGCATTACTATTATCATCCTTGGGTTGGCAGTTAGTCAAGTTGCAGTAAAGGGGATGTTTTCATCTACTATATTTGTGTATCTATACTACATATCTGATAGTACTACAATCTATAAGGGTAGGTACATAAACTATGTAGCGGATCGCATCTTGAGCTAGGGGTACAACAACAAGCTTTACCATATCCCTCACCTTGCTAATGAGCATTAGGTTTTGTGTGGCATCTGTCCTGATCAAAACAAAGTATATGTTTTTTATTCCCTCTGAAATTATTGTAACACCTTGAGTCGATATGACCATGGGGGAGCTACCCCTCGATCTCTTTTGGAATAATTAGTTAGCCCTATAAATCAACACAAGTCCTTTCAGTGCGCTTTATCCTCACTCACATGCTTCCTAAGAATTTTTTTAAAAATTCTAAAATTTTCTACGAGGATCATCCATCCTAAAAATTACTATAAGTAGCTAAATTAATCCTTATAACACTCCGCTCAATTTAGGGTACTACATTCACCCCCATTCAAAGAATGTAACGTCCTCATTGTGCCTCAACCACTAAATATCTCAATACAGTTTATCCCAATAATCGTCCTACTAGGTGGCTGGTTGGCGGGTTGGCTCATCCAAGTTCAGCTCAAGGTCACGGTTTTACTCTGATATCATTTATAACACCCGAGTCGATATGACCATGTGGGGACTACCTTGGAGTACTTTTGGATTGATTGTCTAACCCTAAAAATCAACACGAGTTCTTTTAGAATACTTTGTCCTCACTCACATTCCTTTCGAGAAATTTTTTAAAAATTCTGAAACTTCCTAGGAGGGTCACCCATCCTAAAAATTATTTTATGGCTAGCACGATTAACTGTAGAGTTTTTAGGACGGAATTACTAAAAGGATAGTACACCATATTGATATAAGTATCCAAATTAATCCTTATAACACTCTTCTCAATGTAGGATATTACATTCACCTCCGCTCAAAGAACGCAATGTCTTCATTGCGCTTCAATCTCTAACTATCTTAATACAGTTTATTCCAAGAATTGTCTTGCTAGGTGGCTGACTAACCCATCCAAGTTTAGTTCACATCTGTGGTTTCTCTCTAATACTATTTATAATACCCTGAGTCAATACGACCATATAGGGGCTACCCTAGAGTACTTTCGGATTGATCGACTGGCCCCATAGATCAACATGAGTCCTTTCAGTACCCTTTTTCCTCACTCACACACTTCCTAAGAAATTTTCTAAAAATTCTAAAACTTTCCAGGAAGATCACCCATTCTGAAAATTACTGCCGGACCAGTACGCTTAACTATAGAGTTCTTAGGACGGAATCACCAAAAGGACGGTATACCATGTTGATATAAGTAGCTAAATTAATCCTTATAATACTCCGCTCAATTTGGGGTATTACAATTATCCCATTACTTTTGTTGCATTTGTTTTGAAGGGAAAATTTTAATTGACATGTTATTATACTTCTTACTCACATTAATTTATTAATGTATATATCCTCTTATATAATTTTTAGGTATGTAAAGTTAAAATATTGTGTATAAACTTTAATTATTATATAGGGCACTATAGTCGGTATATATGAGGAGGGACAAAAATAGTGTTCAAGACCTAAAGAATATTGCGTATGAGTCTATAATAGTAAGTAGGAAGATCAACATTTTGTATATTATTTTAATTCCAATTAATATCAAATACAATAATAAGCTAACTAAGTTCATTTTACAGTATCTATAACAACAAAACGGTAATGATTGTAGATATTATATTTCTAGAGCAATGGATCACATACTCAAGAAAAAATTTGTGTATATAGATCCAATCCATGTATGTTTCTTTTTCCATATTTTTTCATTATATAGTATATCTATGACTTATTTATTATTAAAATATATAACCAAATGGTTGAAGCATATTAATTTGCAGTTTTTCAAGGATAAGTACGCATGAGGCCAAAAATACAATGATGAGAAATTTGATGAAGTTAGAGAGGAATGGGTCAAGTTCGTATACTCATATGCTTAGTATTAAATATCTATGCATGCATTTTAGGTTTGTATATATTATATCTTATGTTTTTCTATACAAATACATACAAAGGCTGAGCTACACCTACACCTACATATGCAACACTTTATATATTATAGAGTTTGGGAATGTAGATCCGTGAATTTTTGAGTTTTGGAGTGTATAGAGCTACCAAATTTTGTGGCATGCCTATAAAATTCTAGAGTTGTTAGTAGTATTTTGTAGATCGTAGATTTGGTATACATTCGAACATACATATATGTATGTGGGCTAGAATAAACTACACAATAGCTTTAATAACGATTTTAGTGAAAAAAGTTATTAAAACAAGATTCAACAACGATTATAATGAATAACCGTTGCTAAAATCTTCTTAAAAATAACAGTTATATCAAATAATTATTGATAAAACTACACGTTTTAATAAAGGATATAGTGTATAACTGTTGCTAAAACACTGCATTTTAATAACGATTTTATCTTATAACCGTTATTAAAACATGTGTAATTCGCCAAAATTTGACGCAGTTTTTGATTTTTTTATGACGATTTGATAACCATTAATAAAGCAATGCTTTTTAATAATGGTTTTATCTGATAATCATTATTAAAACATGCATAGTTTTCTAAATTTGGCATAAATTTTAAATTTTTAATGACAGCTTTGTAAGTTTTATCAAATATTTAATAATGTGTGATTCAATAACAGTTGGAAACTATTATTAAATCTATTAAAAAAACTACTGCTAAAAATCCTTTATGAGATGGTTATGTTTAAGATGGGTTAACTTAGGTATAACCCATATCTAAATTTATAGAAATATAATCTACAAGGTTAATTACACAATATCTATCTGTCATATATCATGTTTTATCCACAATTTTATGTATGTAAAATGGTTAGCTTCTAACGGATCATTGCTGTATTGCTGAAGCTTCAATAGTATATAATATGGGTACATTTGATTCCTAGTTATTTTTAAGTTTGGGAGAAATTTTTTTAGGATAATGTATGATTCAAAGTTTCGTCATGTATATGGAACAGTGTCGACTCCTATTCATTTCTAATATCTAGTTCCTTAATTCTATAGAACATTGTTAACTCCCATATGCACTTGGTGCATTCATTGCATGTTGTTGCAGCCAAATAAAATCATAGCTGGTACTGCCTTTTTCTGTGCATCCTTCTTTTTCCTTTTTCTTTTTTTGACAGAAACATATTCTTTCCGTTTTACATTTTGATAGTTAAGATCACTGATGCACGGCAACGTGCCTCTCCCGCTCCGAAAACGTTTCGTAAATATTTTCTCATTTAAAAATATTTTAAGATTAAAATTTATATTATAATTATTTAATTAATATTTTTATTAAAAATATTATTTAATTAATTTTTTTATTAAAAAATAATTATTTATAATTAAAATTAACTAATAAAAGTAATAATTTTAATAATTTTAATCTATTTTAAAAAAAATATATAAAATATATGTATATATATAATTTTTTTAATATTTTCTACTATTGTCGTTTCCTTAATTTTTATAAAATGACGTTCTACGCTTCGTTCCACCTCCATCTCCGTCTCCGCTCCTGTTCCCGTGCAACACGGGTTCCGCCTCCATCTCCGTCTCCATTCCTGTCCCCGTGCAACACGGGTTAAGATTCCATTCGCATCTTTCTTCTTCTTCCTTTCTTTTTTAATCAGTGTGGGGACGGAGGGGGACGGAGGGGACCACGCTGTGCAGTGGGTGGGACTCCCATTGGTGGATCGACAAATAGAGTTTTCATGATTAATAAAATAATTTAAAATTTAACATGTTTGACGATGATCAACCTAAGAAATGAGAATGGAGTCCATTAAGCTATCAGGTCCATCCCAAGATTCTATTTACATCCATGGTGAAAATCTTACTTATTTTGGGCATGATTTTTCTGATATGTTCAAATACTATTCGCGTTAATGAGAATTAACATAATATATTACTATTATTATTATTATTATTATTATTAAAATAATAAGAATTATCCTTATTATAATAATAAAGTATAATGCTAATAATGAGTATAATTAAAAAAATTATAATTATTACTTTAGTTTATTGTTATATTTATGTTGTTATTATATTTACATAAATAGTAATTATCATATTTCTTATAAATTTTATGTATATGTAATTATATTATATATTATAATAATTTATTATAAATAAATACAAATATCATTATAATTACTATATTATAATTAAAGTAATAATATTTATATCAATATCAATATAATAATACTTATATAATATCATTGTTATATATATATATATATATATATATATATATATATATATATATATATATATATTATATATATTATAAATAATAATGAAAATAATACTATTATAAAGAATAATATAATTTATTTTTATTAGTATTATTGTTAGATATAACTATTATAACTACTAATATTATTATAAAAAATACAATAATAAAACATAATTATTATATTATTAATAATATAATAATAATAATATCTTATTAGTACTAATATTAACAATATAATTTTTTAATAATTTTTTATTCTTTTTAATATAATTATAATATTATTTAAAAAAATAATATAATTTTATTTTTTAATATTATTATAAGTATGATCAATTATATTATTATGTTTTATATATATAATTTTTATAAATAATAATAATAATTTTATTTTTCTTAATTTTTTATACATAATATTTATAATAATTACAGCTATAGTTATTTTTACTATAATTTTAATTGCAATAATTATTATTGTTTTAAAAAAAATTGTCATAATAAATAATAATGATAATTGGAATTATAGCGATAGCTATTACTCTAATTTCAATTGGAATTACAACGATAGCTATTACTCTAATTTTAATTAGAATACTTATTATTATTTTATAGTTTATTTGGAGTCACTTATTAAAAGTAATTATCTATGATAATTATTTATTATAAAAAAATAGGCTATAAAGTTTATAAAATAAATATTTATCATGAATAACTAATTTTGATAAGCAGCTCCAAATAAGGACATAAATATTTTATTATTATAATTATCATAATCAATAACATTTATAATAGTAATTAAAACAATTATGATTGTTATTATTTATAAAGATAATATTCATAATCATAAGATTTAACGATAATAAAATTATTCATGGTAGCAGTAGCAGCTGAAACATCTAGTAGTAGTAGTAGGAGGAGCAGTAGTAGTTAGTCGTAGTAATTATATTTAATAATAATTAAATCATAAATATTAATAATATTATTAATAAATAATATTCATTGAATATAATAATTAAATAATAAATATTGATATGATAATATTAATATTAATAATAAATGTTAATATCTAATCTGATCTAATTGGTATTGATATAATCTGATCTAAATATTAAGTAAAGAAAAAAGAGCCTTCATGTCCTAAATGATGTATGGTCTAGGGTAGATTGGATAACTAATTGAAGGTTCGTTTAGTCCATCCAAATAGATTAGAACAAAAGCCTAGTAAAAAATTGTCTTAAAAATCCCTCGAATATGAGTTAATTTTTATTTTATTTTCCACTCAATTAATTATGCATTGGTTTAAAAAATCTATAGATACTCATAGAATTTTATAAACTCAATTATTTTCTAATTTATTATTAACCTATCTATTAATATAAAAAATATATAATAACCCCTCACTTGGCACTTCTTTTTTTCCCTATGATGACTTATATTTAAAGTTACTTTTTAAATAATAACATTTTTTAACTATTTAACTTTTAGGTAATATTAATGATGATAAAGGTACGATAAATAATAGTGAGAAAAAAAAATTAGCAAACTAAATAAATCTAATACAAATCAAAAATATTTAATCTATTATAAATATATTTAATAAAAAATAAACAAATATAATATATTAACCAATCAATATAATTAAAATTATTCACCAATAACCCCCACCACATAACAATATTTAACATAATTAATGAAAATATAAATAAATCTAATAAATATCAAATCATATATAATTAATACAATAACACAATAATAGCTGGTTATTCCCATCGATTTAAATTACTGATTAAAAAAAATTCAAACAGATCTAACAAATAAGTTTAATTAACAGAGTATAACAAATTAAAAAACATAATTAACAAATTTAATTAAATTAACTATAATTAAAAAAATTAATACAAACATAATTACCCTTTCTAATGCGAACCAAAAACCTTATAATCATGATAAATTTTGCTGAACGCATTCCCCCATGGCAAAACCTACCGATCTAACAAATAAATATAACAATATTTAACATATTTAATAAAAATATAAACAATATTTAACATTCAACAATAACTCCAACCAAATAAGAATATTTAATACAATAATGCGATTTTAGCCAATTATTCCCATTGGTTTAAATTATCGATTTAAGCAGATATAATAAATTAGTATAATTAACTAAGTATAACAAACCTAAAAATATAATAAACAAATTTAACTGAATTAACTATAATTAAAAAACATATTTAATACAAATATAATTAACAAACCATAATTAATAAATATAATTACCCCTCCCAACTATTACCGAAAATCCTAAAATACCAATAGATTTTTTTGAACTCAGTTTCCCTGGCAAAACCCCCGGATCTAAAGAAGAAATATAATAATATTTAACATATTTAATAAAAATAATATAGGATAATTAATAGAGTATAACAAATCTAAAAACATAATGAACAAATTTAACCAAATTAACCATAATTAATACAAACGTAACAAATCATAATTAATAAATATAATGACAAACATAATTATTACTAACATAATTAACAAACCATAAATAATAAACATGATTACGCGAAACCCTACAAATCCAACCACAGGTTTTGCCGAAACCAATCCCTCCCAACAGCAAAACCTGTTGATCCTTCCCCCACCCCCCAATCTGCAAAACCTGTCGATCTCCACCGAATAGCTAAATTAGTCGATCATTCTCCCTTGAACAAAAAAACCTATCGATTCTCCCCTCCCCACAAATGGAAAAATATGTCGATTGCACATTTTCCTAGCTAACGCCGAAGCCATATACTACCATATCTAACCTATACCCTTGGCAAAATTTGCTGAATTACCGATCTACTCCATTCAACTCTAGATATCCATTTTCGGCGACATTTGCCATAGATTTTAGCTTACAAACAGCTTGTATGACCGAAACTTTAGCCCCCACACTAAAACACAATTATCTATTTTCTTACCTCCCCAAACGACAATCATTGTCGATCTCCTCCATGAGAACGAAAAAAATCAACTTACCTTACTGGAGATTAGTGTTGTAAATAAGCTGAACTAGTTCAATATTCAGCTCGGTTCGATTCATTAAAAGTTTGTTTCGCCTCATTCGTTTAGTTAAATGAGTTGAGTTCAAGCTTCACTTTTGGACTAGCTTGTTAAACGAATTGAGCCCGAGCTCAAAAAAGTGAGGCTCGATTCATTTTTTGGCTTTAACTTGTAAGTTCGACTCGGCTTATTCTTTTAATTAAACAAGCTGAACCCGAACCTTATTTTAGGCTCATTCAGTTAAACAAGCCGAGCTCGATTCCAGATGTATTCGGCTAGTTTATAACCATGTCGGAGATGACGATGGTGAGAGAGTGAGAGATGGGACAGGAGAATGAGAAGATAGATAAAAAAAAAAAAAAAAGGAACGAGGATAAAATGGTGTAAAAAAAGGGTTTTCTACCTATGAAATATTAGGTTTTTAAATAATAGGTATGTTTTAAGTTTGTTGTTTCTCTCAATGGATTATTACTGTATCTTTGGAAGTATGAATGACACTTTTAACAAGTGTATGATAGTACCACACATTTCTTATCTAGTAATTTGAGAGTAATTTATTAATGTCAATGTTTTTAGTGTACTTTTACTTTTTTATTCAAAAGAAGCCTTTTGAAGAGGAGTACGACCTTTACGTATTCATTGTTGCAACCAATAAAAATTATTGCTGATACACCTTTTTATGTGCGTCATTTTTATTTATTTTTTTTCCCATATTTCTTATTTACGTTTTTCATATTATTTTGCCGGTTGAGATTCCATTTTCGTCAACCGCAAAAGTCAGGCTCAACCCCTGAGTATAGGATTAGGCCTCGGTCTCCATTTATACAAGCGTAAATATATATATATATATATATAAACGGTTCTCGAAGGTAACAAAAGATTATAGGAGTTTAGTTTGAATTAAGTCATATTAAATTAGCTCTCAAAATTAAATTTATTGTGCATTGGGTTGGACTGAGTGGGCGATAGGTTGGATTTAGAATTAATCCATTCAATTTTTATAAATTCATATTTATTTTAGATTTGACTCAGATTTGATTTAAATCTATAAATTTTAGATCGAATTAAAGTTAAGTCATGTGAATTTGATTCAAAATTCAAATTAATATTGCTTATTATTAATTTATTATTACAACAAAGTTAAATTTAATGATTTGTTATAATTGGAATACATAGTATAATAATTGTTTTCATAAGATACGTAATAATAACAAATTATCATTGTAATATATGTTATATTAATCTCTATTATTATAGCTATTATTATAAATGAACTTATAACTATTATTATAAATATAATAATAATTAGAAATATGAAATTTATTATTATTCTAATCATAATTTACATGTATATTATAATAGTAACTATAATAATCATAATTATAAATACAATTTTTATGTTTAGAATAATAATAACAACAATAACTAGTATGATCTAATTTGATCTTGTTTATTCGATGCTAATATAATATGAAATAAAGTGAGAAGAATAGAGTAGTACAATATTAGTTTTAGTTGTTGAGTACCATATTCTTTCAAACAAAGTTTTTATTAAGAAAATAGTTTATTGATGTTTATGTAACAATTTATATGAAATAAAATTTTATTTTTGTAGATCGAATTTGACTTTAGTTTTGATTAATTTTTAGATTTTTTTTTGAGTAGGGGTTATGTTTGGGCTGAGGCTTTTGGGTCAGGTCATTTCAAATTGGGTTAGTTCGAGTATGGGTTATTATTGTATTAGTCTAGGTTTAGATTGGGATTGGATCAAATTCTTTAAAATTAGGTCGTTTCAAATTAGATAAGTTTGAATACGGATCATTATCGGATTAATTTTTTTGATTAGTATCATATTATTTCTAATTTTGAGTGGACATAAAATTTGCATTATCAAACTAAAATCGGGTTTGGGTTCAAAAAGGTATAATTGTTGCTAGATCTAACAAAACTAGTTCGACTCAACCCAAATAATTAGATCCGAAATTCAATCTAGCCCTAAAAATTTATATCCTATCTCAACTTAAAAGCCCGAAACAATCTAAAATCAACCCCAATTTAACTAACTTGATAATGATCGTATCCTAAATAACCCAATTTGAAAAGAACCCAATCTAAATCCAGTTCATATCCGGATATAAACTAGATAATAACCCAATCTGAACTTATCCAATATAAAATGATCTGACTCAAACGTGGCCCATTCCCGAATATAATTTCAAACTTGATTTAAATTAAATTCAAATTCGATCCACAAATATAATATTTTATCTCAGATAAATTGATACATAAATACTAATAAACTATCTTATTAATAAAATTTTATCTAAAATATAATAATATGCAACCCATATAACAAGTGAAATAAAAATAATAAAACTTTGTTCTTCTCACTTTATTTTAATATCATATTAGCATCATTCAAATTATATCATAGAAATTTTATTTTTATTATAATTATAATTGTTACAAACATAAAAATTGTAATTGTAAATAATATATATGTATATATATTACAATAACAACTGTAAAATTTACATTTGAATTTCTACTAATAATAATGATTATTTCTACAGATAATAATAATTAATTATAATAAAAATAAAAATAGCTATTATAATTAACATAATTATTATAATAATTACTATACTTATCTATATAATAGTATTTATAAATGTATTTATAACAATAACTATAATAAGGCAACGAATAATGATAATAATTTATTATATCATTACATATATTATGATAAAAGTACTATGATAAGCATAAGAATAATAACAAATCACAATATTCAATATATTAATTATATTAAATTAATAACAATCAATGCCAATACAAATTCTAAACTAAATTAACTTGACCCAAACTCAATACAACTAGGAGTCTATAAATCCAAAACCATCTAATCTAAAATTTGTAGACCCAAACCGAACTTGAGCTAGAAGAACTCCAAAAATTATTGTTATCGAATTGTCACCTAACCTGCAAAGTTTTATTACTTACATTCGTATGATGAGCATATGTAATCCTCTATCCTATCAAATTCCACTTTTCAATTTCTTACCAACATATAATATTTTTGTATAAAAACTTTATTGTACGTTTTTTTAGTAATTTGTTCTAGGCCCTCTACCTCTACCTCTACCCATTTTATAAAATAATTATTATCAACTATGATGAACCTTTTTTGGCCAACACCTGCATTTAATATGTTATTTTGAAATACATCATGTAAAAATAATAAAATATTTTGTAGCATATATCTGAATGATCATCATTATAAGAGTTAAGCACTCTAAAATGGGTAGAGGTACAGAAATTTTGAGCCGGGGTAAATTTTTGACACCATTAGCATCATTGTACTACTGACTTAGTATCTCAATACATAGTTTTCAAACAATAACATCAATGTAAAGTTTCTGCTGAGAGAGATTTATTATCTTGATGTAATCTACATATTTTTGCACACAATTTAGTAACAATTATTATGGTTTGTGAGCATCTATATAATTGTTTGTCAATCATAAAATATTTTGATGCCCTTCTTCTTAATTTAGGTGCTTTATTTTTATCCATTCGTTGAGTCTCTGCTTCTAAGTAATTTGTTAATTCCTTCATCCACTCATCTGTCATTGACATTTCTACAATATCACATAATTGAGCTTGATCTTGAGCTTTACACTTTTTTGTTGACCATTCTGGCATATACTCAATATTAATTGTTCGGTTTGATGAATAAGTTCTAGCTAAGGCTAATTTTGCTATAGCATCAGCCGTCAGATTAGTTGCTTGTGGCACCTGTGCTATTTCATTAGACAAAAAATGCTTCATTGCTTCAATCGGCTTCTCTAAACATTTATCCATGCTAAGCTACCTAACTTCATATGGTTAATTATATTAGCCGGGATCAAAGCTAGGTTACTACATAGCTTGATTTTATTTACCTTCAGTCCTTGATCTATTTCAAGGCTAGATAATGCAAATTCATATTCCACCTCATTATTGGTGGCAGCAAAGCCAAATCATAATGCATATTCCACCATTATGCCATTTGGATCAATTAAAACCACACCTGCTCTAGCGTCTAAGCCATGGGAAGCTTCATCTCTATATAAATTCCATTCTCCCTATTTTCCTTATATTAACGATAATTTTGGCTCAACTTAAATCGAGCATTCAACATTAAAGTCAAATAAAGCTTGACCTTTAATAATAGGGCTTGATTGATATTGAATGTCATATCAACTTAATTCAATGATCCATACCATTATTCTTGCAAAATTATCTTGTTTATGCAAGACTATCAAGAGAGGAATATTAGTCAAAATCTGTATAGAACAAGAATAAAAATAGGGTTCAAACTTTCTCGAGGTAATAAGCAAGGCATAAACTATCTTTTTCAAGTTGGAGTACCAACGCTCAACATCAACCAACACCTTACTAGTGTAGTAATTAAGCTTTGTGTCCCAACCTTAATGTCTTCTTTGATAAGAATTGAAGAAATAGCCGATGTCGATACTTCCATATATAAGAACAATATCTCTCCCTCTACTAGAGCTATCAAGGTTGGAAACTTGGATAAGTGGGCTTTCAAGTTATCAAATACTTTTTAGCAATCTGTAGTCCACTAAAAATTATCTTTCACTCGTAGGAGCCTAGGAGGCGAAAGAGAGTCAAACTCTTATCAGAGACCTTGATAAGAATCTATGAAGCGCAACCAATTTCCCTATCAACTATTGAATCTCTTTCTTTCCCTTCGGGGATTTCATATTCAAAATTGCTACAACATTTTCAAAATTTACATCTATACCCCTATTTAAATCATGAATTCAAGGAATTTGCAAGTGGCAACTGCAAATACACATTTTTTGGGATTTAATGTTATTATAATATGGATTTATTGTATGTGAACTTCTTTTTTCTTGCTTTTTTTATGATCATATCATCCACATAAGCCTCGATACATTCCCCACTCTATTCTTAAAATATCGTGCTAACCAACCTCTGAAAAGTTACCCCATCATTATTAAGTCAAAATGATATTACTTTAAAACAAAAAATTAAGTTTACCGCCCATGATAAAAGTATTTTTTTTTCTTAATTAGCCTTAGCCAGTTTAATCTAATGGTACCTAGAATAGGCATCCATAAAACTTAACATTTATTGCCCGATCACAGAATCAATCAATTGATCTATCTGAGGAAGTAAATAACCATATTTAGGACATGACTTGATAAGGTCTATGGAGTCGACACGCATTCTCCATCTGCCATTAGCTTCTTTACCAGAACTGGATTAGCTATCCAGATAGCATGTTTCTCATCTCTTATAAATCCTAAGGTAAATAACTTCTCCACCTCCTCTCGAATGGCCTTATGCTTTTCTGTGCCGACGAACCTTTTCTTTGTCTTAACTAGTTTGTATCCTTCTATGATATCTAATTGCTATTCAATTAATTTAGGAGGAATTCCTTCTAGATCAAATATATTATAAGCAAATACATCTTTGTTTCTTGTGAGAAAAGGTAGCAACTCCTCTTTGTCAGTCTCATTAATATCCTTATCTATCATCACCCTATGATTTAAATCCCCCAACTATTTCTCTTATGTTTCTGTAATAGTCTGGATGCCTTCTCCAGAAGCATTTAAATCCTCTAATACTAGACTTTCTCGTGGCTTCTTGACATCAAGTCATCCCGAGGCACCGTCTATTGCATAGCATTGTTGTGCCACTCTTCTACTGCCATGTACTTCTCCCATCCTCAATTAAATGATAATCTTATTAATATCCTAGCAATCAAAAATACTTTCCTAGCTTTTGTTAAAGGATGGTCATCTTAATATTATATTATATGCCAAAGAGTAAGCAATGACTACAAAGTCTATTTTAATGCTCCTCAGAGCCCCTAGGATGACTAACCATAAAAAAAAAAATCTGCCATTCCCTTTGACTTTATAAATTATTAGTAAATCTCTCTAAGGGTGAAGTCTTATTTATCAAGCATCCTTTCAATAGTTCTAACTGCTTATAAGCTTTCTTAAAGATAACATCAATAAAAACCATTTGTGTCTAGGAGGATCATTTTCATGACGCAATTTATGATTTGTACTTTAATAAATTAATCAAAGGGTCAACATAATGCTCCACTATAATCTTCCCTTCGTCTTTTGTTGTGAAAATGACTTCTCATCCACCCATTATTACCTTTCTATTTGTTTCATAGATGTTAGCTCTTCTAATGTATACATTCAGGGCTGCATTACTTGCTTCCACCAAGGAATCTTCCCCCACCCCTCAATAGTGTGAATAATCTTTTGTGTTTCCTTACTTTGAAGAGGCGGAACAAATTGTTAAGCGACACATATTTTTTGTCTAGCTAAGGATATTTATGTATAACATTTCAAATGATCCGTGTAGATTAGTTTTTCTATGATATTCCTTATTGACCAATACTCGTATGTAGTGTGCCCAAAATTCTTATAATATACATACCATCTATTAAGGTTTTTGTATTTGATGTTTCTTCGTAAAGGAAGGACTTAAAAATGCCCTCAGGCCATTTTCAATGTTCAATATATGTTGACCACCAACATAGTGTATTTGTCGAATCTACCAAGCGGGCCCCCCCATAAAAACAATCCGATGGGCTGACGATTTTAGACCATCTACGTCTCTTTCTGACCTATTTGTCTCCTTATCCACTTACTTCGTATTATTGGCTTTGTTGGCGTCAATCCTTTCCTGCACAATTTTTTTTTTCCGACAGTAGTGTAAGATTTATATTTGGCCAACTATATATTATTCACCACCTCTTTATCGATTAATCCTCCAATCGAACCGAAAGCCATTGAAAATTCACAAGGCACGCTAATACACAGGTACATCTTCAAGGCATTTCTTTCCGAACACATAATTTCTTTACAACTACTAGTGGCCACCTGGTAAAGGCTTTTTAACATTAGATCCATTAAACATCGGTCTCTGTCTACAAGTGCATCTACTAGATAGTATATGATCAATAAGCTAGGTGGGAGGGAAGGAAGGAAGGAAGGAAATACAACAAGATTTACTGATCCAGAGACAATAATATATTAGCAATATTATTCCAAAATCATCCATCAATCATGCACCTAGCTGGCGTACAAATCGGTACGTTATCCCCAAACGAAACAGAGGATACAGTAAAAATATATTCATTCATCAGCCTAGTTCGTAATCAAGAAATCCAATATTATCATCCTCTGTTCATAAAGCGCCACCAATCAAATTGGCGATTAGACAGTTTTGTCACACCCTTCACACTCACTCCCTGACCCCTTTAATTTAATTACATTCTAGCTGCATAATAAATCAGTCCTCCCCCTCCCCAACTACTTCTTACTTAATAATCAGCAGATTTCCTCTTCCAAAACTTGAGCTGCAGTACTCTCTCGTCGAGCATCTTCTCGATATCCTCAATATGCATTCCCTTCGTCTCCGGTACCCAGATTAAGACAAAGAACAGGGCAAGGACGGAAACGACGCCATATATGCAGAACGTCCACGACGTACCGACGGCTTTCGTGACGGAAAGGAAGGACTGCGCGACGATGAGATTGGATACCCAGCAGCCGGTCGCGGCTATCCCCCCGCATATGCCTCGGTACCTTAGCGGGTAGATCTCCGAGTTAACGATCCACGGGACGGTTCCCATACCCGGTGAGAAGAAGATGATGTAGAGGGCGAGACCAGTAAGCGCTAGCCAGCCATAGTTGCTGGGGCATCCGCGTGAGTAGAATTGACTGCCACCCTTTTCGCATACGTGGCCGATTGTCTCGTTCGAAACCAAGCAAGCTCCGAGGCCCATCTACAGGAAGAAAGGTCAAATAAAGCCGAAATCAATTTAAATATGACAGTTAGAAGAAGAAGAAGTAGAGTCAATTAATTAAATCAAGTACCTTGTTCCCGGGAGCAGAACAGAAGCCACATTCAGCATCCAAGCAGGTAGTACATCTCCACAAAGCACTAGCACCAGCAGAAGCATAACTAGGGCATGTATACTCGGAGTACTTACTAGTCTGCTGCATGTCAACCCCAGGCGAGTTATTAGTAGCCACATGGAAGATGCCGGTCAGAAGGCCAAGGGAACATATAACGCCCACCAAACTAAAAACCATAAGCTTTTTCCTCCCCGTCCTGTCAATGAAGTATATGCTGATTATCGATCCAAAAGCATTCAGCCCGGAAGTAACCAGCGAGAGGAGGAGTGCGGTTTGGTTCTTGGCGTAACCGGCGTATTGGATGATCGTCGCGCTGTAGTACATTACGGTGTTTATCCCGACGAACTGTTGGAAGACTAGAACACCGACGCCGGCTATGAGGCCCCTCCTTACGGTTTTGGTACCCAAGAGGTCGGTGACGGTGGTCTTCGAAGCTTTAGTTTCTTCAATCTCGGTCTCTACCGATTCCTTAAGGGATGCGATCTCGGCTTCAACCTCATCGGCCGGATATATCTTTTCTAGTATCCTTTTGGCTTCTTCCTCGCGGCCCTGGACAATGAGGGATCTCTCATTATGTTAGTACGTCGTGCTTAGAGAGCAATATATATATATATGTGTGCGCGCGCGCGCGCGCGCGTGTTTGTGTGCATATTTTGATTAATTTACCTTGCGGTAAAGCCACCGAGGCGATTCAGGCAGGAAGATCATCAATGCGAATTGTAAAAGAGCAGGCACCCCCGCGATTCCAAGCATCCACCTCCAAGTGCCGGGTGCTTTCGTGAACGCCAAGTTTATACAGTAGGACAGAAACTGGCCTCCGGTGATGAGGAATCCATTGGTGCTGACAAGCGCGCCGCGGATCCTAGCCGGAGAAGCTTCGGATATATAGAGAGGAGACGTCATAGACGCCATTCCCACCCCAAACCCGACGAATATACGCCCGCAGATTAGTACGGCGGGGTTAGGAGCTGCGGCCATGAGAATGGCGCCGCCGAGGAAGAGGGCATCGGCGAGTAAGAGCGCAAATTTTCTTCCGAAACGGTCGTTTAACCAGCCGCCGACAGCTGCTCCTATGATCGCACCTGCTATTGCCATGCTCACTATGCTTTCCTGCGCGCGCACACATTGTCGTTCGGTTAGTTAATCGATCGGCTGTGGCAGTTGCGGACTATTTTCATAATTCGTACTCGTACAACTTTTGTGTTCACGCTCGGGTATTACAGTGCTCTAATTACAAACAAACACGGACATCCCGTGAGATACAATTTTCAGGCGTTTCACTAAGACCGTTGGTGCTCTCCTATACCGTTGAAATAACTCCCAACAGATAAAGAAGTAGAGCAGCAGTTGTAATAATCTTATAGGCTAACAGGTTAATCATCATCATCATCATCATAGATCTCATCAATTTTTAATTTTTAAAGCAAGGCGATCTCCCGAAACACAAGGAGTAATCTGAGCCGGGAACCCAGTAACTCAAAGGCGAGTACGAACAAAAACACGCACTGTACTTATGGCTGCGGTAGTGGGTTGGTAGACAAAAAAAAAAAAAAGTTGCGACAGAAGCAAATAGTCAGCTGAATAAATCGGTCCACCTCGGTGGTTTGATTTGAATAATCCAAACCAAACGACTGAGGAAGACGACTATTCTTAAATTTCACATCAGCAATAATCCTACCACCAGCCTAGCAAAAGCATGTGGATTAGATTAGATTAGATTACATAGGGAAGAACACAAGGCTGTTACGCAATCTCTCTCTCCTACATGTGGACCGGTATTTTCTATTGCAGTAAATGTCGTCTAATTAAATTTAAATATAAACCGAGTAGCCAAGTGCCGTGAGAAACCTCACAAATAGCAACGGAGCAGTAAAAAACAAATTTAGTATTTCCTTCTACAACTACACACATACACACTTGAACCTCCGTCTTATTTCTCCTGACTATTAAATTAAAAATACCGCTCCTGTTTTACCGTTGCAGATAGACTCCGTCTTTTACTATAATTTTTTATATTTTATTTTATCGTCTTAGAGATTTACATGAATATTAGTAATAAAACCTATCCGCTACTACTATTACGCATCTTAAATTCAATGGTACCGTGGGGACACCAAGACTATCCCGGACCGTTTGAAAAAAATGTTAGTTTATCGAATAAATCTCATTAATTAAATGATGTTTAAAGCATAACGCATTTAATGACTACCATGTAGATTGTAAAAAATAATTTACTGTTATATTCAAAATGTAAAATGATACTTATTTTATTTTTTGATAAAGAGACGCTTAATATAGAAGTAATTCTCAAATAGCATTATTAATTTTTTGCTACTATGACCGAGTCTTAAAAGATGAATACAGAGTGGAAACTCCTTTACCAAAAAAAAAAAAAATCCAAAATAAAACCACCATTACTTACCTGGTTGGGGGGATGGGGGGCCCAAATAGTAAATTTGTATGGGGTAATTTAGGTCCCAAGTATCAATGAAAGGCGACACGCTAGCTGGTCGGCATCAAAATTTGACCATTTAGGCTAAGCTAGGTAGAAAAATAGACATGAATTCTTACCCAAAAAAGAGAGAGGACCCCCCGTGGGGGGGGGGGGGGATGGCATTAAGAGGTTTTGTGTAAATATGCTACCACAATGAATTCTCTACTAAGATGTTTTACATGAATATGGTACCACAATGAAAAGTATAACACACCCAAATATCTAATTTATATGCTGCCGCAATTAATTAGTAACGGATGATTATTATTCATTCAATACGAACGGCCACAAGAATCAATTAAATAGAGTAGAAAAGAGTAGCACTACATCATAATTTATGAACTTACGTCAAAAGGATCCAATTTTATTAAAACATATAATGAGTATATTTGTTTAAGTTGTGGTCGATGGTTGCTGCAAATGTTTTTTTTTTGAAGAAAAAAAAGCTTGTTTAAAAAAAAATACAATTTCTCGTAATATAAGTCATGTTCCTACTTCCAAGGAACATTTATTGTCAAGTTATCTAATCTAATTGAGTCTCTTGCACCTCTTTAATGTATTCCTAACAATTAATAAATAACTTAAATTCATATACGATCACTTTAGTCAATTTGCGTGCACCATTTATGATAATAAACTTTAACTTTTTGTGTCATATGCAACATAAAAATTATAGGTCGTCTATTATTAAGAAACAAAAGGAGAAGTAACTTACAAGAGACGTATATTTTATATCGACAAGTAGAGAGAATTATTCAGTCGTTACTTCATTAGATTGTGGTTGTGAAGGTTAAAAATTAAAATTAACATGGATATAATATACATTCCGCCTCGGTCTTAAAAATAATAGCAAAATTCGTTTGAGAATATGTTTTTCTTTACAAAAAAATTGATGTCTCCGGCTTCTAGTTATGCTTTTTTTTTTCTCTTTCATTACTTACATTGATTGCTTTGTTATTTTCTAAACATAGTGTAAGTACAATATAAAGATTAATTCTACTAGATTTTTATTTTTATAAAAAAAATTGTACAATACTTGAAAATGACATTCTTCTTCTTTTTATGAATAAATTAGTAATTGATATCTTTTCATCTCCTTAATTTAAGAGGGGCAAAAAGGTTCGTTTTGATAAAAAAAAATAACTATACGGGTTAAAAAAAAAAGGGAGGGGCGGGGAGCGGGAGGGGGTATGAAGCGAAAAAGAAGTGGCGGAGAGTGAGAGCCGGGCAGACTTTACACTTAAGTCCCGTGATTAAATTTTCTTTTTAGAATACCACACACGACCATATGCTATAACGCAAAAAGCCTGTGAATACGGCATGTGAATATTTTAATCAAAAGGAAGGCAGGGACTTAAATTATTTTGGTACTGTGAATTACGTGAACACATTTTGGTTAAAAGCGAAACCTTGTAGTTTTTAATAAAGACTTCAAATGCGCAAATAAAATTACCAAAAAAATAAATAAAATGAAACGAACGGATCGAGTATGTCGTCAGGGTACTATACTAATAGGGCTATCATATCACTATCCGGAAAGCTGAAAATTTTTAAATTTTAAATAAAAGAAAAGGTATGTAATCAAAACTAATTATCTATTTCAGAGATTTTTTTCACCTATATATTTTTTTTTTTCAAAAATAATTATTTTTAGAAAGGAAAAAAAAAACTAATTTTAATGAATACATTTACATAACCCATTTCCATCCCCAACCCACGGTCCACGGACATATTTCTAATCAGTTTTGCGCATGAAGCCGACATAGATAACGATTCGATCGACACAGAGATTTAGATGAGCAGGTACCTGTAAAACAGAATTCTTATCGACGGATTCAAAGTCATCTCTGATGTAAAGTAATGCTCCTGAGATCACCCCTGTTCATTGCAAGACGCACACGCACACAAACCATTAATCATCTTCGATCAATCAATAATTAATTAATTAATTAAATGCAAGAAACCGGCGCTCACTAGAAATTTAGTGGAAACAAACAATAACAAAAAAATTAAAAGATTTTTTTTTTTTTTTTTTGCCCTCGGCGTCTAATAAAATAGAATACCGGTATCGTAGCCGAAGAGAAGGCCGCCAATTCCAGCAGAGAAAGCCAGGCGAAGGACGTAAGGATTCTTCCACGCCAAAGAGAAACACTGCCTGAACGCGGACGCATCCGCCGGCTGAATACCTCCTTCCATTGCCAGAGATTCCTTCTACCACCACTAGATACACCGCCGCTCACAAGATCAACCGCTCTCCGGTCACGCCCCCTTCTTCTGTCGTTCTCCGCCTCTGTAGAATACAAATATATATATATCTTATTATTATTATTATTATTATTATCTCGATCAAAATAAATATTTTACGATGATATCGACCTTCCCTCTCTGCACATATAAATATGCGGAAATTTATTTATGGAAATATAGCTCGCCCCTGATTGATTAAACTTACGACGATAGGTAAGGACACTAGGATTCACTGTAATCGATTATGCACGGCAATGGATGATTATATGCATATAATAATAATAATACAAATTGGTGTTTTAATTTCTGCAACAAATTTTACTCACTGTCGGGTGTTTTTTCCTCTAGTGTGGGCAGAGAGGGGGGAGGAGGCCGGGGCTATGGAGAAATTTTATGAGGTGGCTAGGAAGGGAGGAGGAAAATGAGGTGAGAGGATTGCGGGGCGAGGGCGACTATAAATACACGTGATATGGGCCCGAAATTGTTTTTGTTTTCTTTTTTAGTATGTCTCCCCACGAAATATGTACTCAAAGACATAATAAAAATGCTACCAAAACATTTATTTATTTATTTACGTCTTGGACGTTTGTCTCCCTCGATATGAGTCAAAGTATTCGTTTTCAAATTGCTTTGTTTTTTACTTCTACCTTATTTTCAGGATCATTTTAAAAATTATTATAATAATTATTTTATGCATAAATAGTAATAAGACCAATACAAATTAATTATAAGAATAATAAATTATTTGAAATTTTATATACTTTATATACATTTTAATAAAAGCAACGGCAACTTTCAAACTCGATAAAAATTACCTTTGGTTCGTGTCACAAAACTGTATTTGATCCACTTTGTTACTTTAATATATATATATATATAAAATTGGTAAGGTAAATGGGACAATCAATCACAAGAAAGGAAAATAAATAAATAGTTGATCAATAAGTTAATTGTCATTAAATTCTAGTTTGGAATTTTTTTTATGACAAAATAGGTGAAATAAATGACTAATGGATAATCACTCTTTCCATTTCTAAAGTCAAATATGTTTAGCTATTTATATACTCTGCTTTAAAAGCTAATACATTATCCTTAGTATTCTAATCAAACCTTTCGTTAATCTCTTCATATTCAAAAGATTATTGTTACTTATTTTGATGATAAAATTTAATCTTTAATTGCTCTCAAATTATGAAATATTTATTATATTTATATAAATATATTTACATAATATTTTTTTTATTGATACATATTAATTTTTCTTAAAATATAAGATATCATGCTATAAGAATATAATAATTATCTTTGTATTAAAAAAATATTTTTATAATATTATTTTTTTATATCTTTTATTCATATATATTAAAAAATAATTATATTTTTATAACGAATTGCTTTTAATACCGTTGTATTTGAAAGAGGGTAAAACCAATCTTCATGACGTCAAAGGAAACCAGATCATCGGCTATTGTCATAACATAAAACAAAGGCAAACGCTACATACTCGTATGAGATATCTAACGTATTAGCCACTAATCCAGCGCCTCATTAGTGCCGCGACACCTCAAATTGAAAATGGTCATTGCCTTGTCTGCATTGATTAGGCTAATAAAATACTCATTCCTTATCAAAATAAAAATTCTGTTTAATAATTTATATATATAAATCATCTTAAAATTTTAAGTATATTTTTTATTAAAATATAATAAAATATTTAACACATAAGTAATCAAAAAGATAAAGATAAAGGTAAAATAAAAAATAAATTTTGACTTTTATAAAATAATTTTATATATAATATTTAGTAACATAATGACTTATCTATTAACACAAATGTAATATAAAGTTTAGGAATGTTTGGTCATAATCCTAAAGATTAATTGCACAGGTGTTTTCCTCCCTTGTTTTCCTCTCCTCCATCTTTTGTATCTTAAAAACCTAAAAACCAAAAACCAAAACCCAAAAAAAAAAAAAAACAAAGATGAATTTATTTTCATTCATCTGCGTAAATCCTGCATTTACGATCAACCCTAGCCGCATCCTCCATTTCCCCTCGATTCCATAACCAAATAAACAGTATAGAGTCTTATTATTTATAAAAAAAAGTATAGAGGATGTGAACTTCGTCAATTGGCACTAACATATATGCATGAAATATAATAATGATTTACGTCCCCAGCAACAAAAAAATGAACAAAATAACCATAACTAAACATAAAATCACATCCTTCTTCGACTAATAATAACAAAATACCCGCCAGCAAAAATGTAACACGATTGTAGGGGAAAAAAAATACATATTATATATAGAAAAATAGAAAAACAACAAATATTGTGGACGCCAACACTGAGGCTAACGCAAGTGCATTGACTTTACTACCCGCTAACAATAGAGTTGAAATGCAACCATTCTCAAACATGTTGCATCAAAGGATTCGGAGACTAAATAACATGACTTCGATAGAAACATACACGAAAAGCTGAATATAAAATTAACTCTGGAATAAACAAGTGATGTGACGTACGGACAAAAAAAATGCGTAAAAAAATGGAGAGTAAGAGAGGAACCTTGAGAGATGAGGACATGTAAGGAGTAACAACAGAGAAAATATAGTATAAAACAATGAAGAAAAATTCGGGACGAAAGCGGGATGAGAAGAAACAATTTTTTCCATACCCGGGCTGTGGCGGTAGACGATCGGACGTGAGGGAAATTGCAAATGGATGCATGAGCAGCTAGACCGTGTCTCATTATAATAACACAACCCCCCCCCCCTCCCCCCAAAAAAAGGGAAGTTAGGTTGTATTCTACTTTTGGTTAAGACATTTCTCAAAAATAACTGTACCCGTTTATCTTAGTAATAGAACACCTGTAATTACTTGCAGAAGATGGATTTAACATGCGTACGCCAGTCGATGGAGGATGTGAGGGGAATTGCTGTTAGAAAAAATTAATAGCAGTATACATAAATAGCAATGTTAATCAACCTTATCATATATGGTTGCGTCGTAAAATAATTTAACTCTCCGAAAGTGAAATACTGTCTAACCGTGTTACAAATTGAGTTTTTATGATCACTCTCATGGTTAACACAGTCGGCCTCCATTGCGGTACACTCAAAAATGGAGATCATGAAAATGCATGAACTTTGTCCAAATATTTTCATGGTCAAATAAAAAGGATTTGTGAAGAAAGAAATTTTCTAATGATGCTATAATAGTCGAAGACCTGCTCAAATCAAAATAGTAATAAAAAGAAGAAGAAGATAAAGCAGTTAAACACTTGAAATCCACCTCCCACTCTCCACGCACCTGAAAATCACTGTTGAAGCATTCAAAAATGCCCAATTGAGTGGAACGGACGAAGACCATGTTTCCATTCCAAAACTCTTGGAGAAGAAAGTTTTCGGTAAAAAAGAATAAATGAGTCTGATTAAATCAATGATCTACACCCAACACCCATGCCAAGCTTAGTCCAGACCAGATGAGCGATGCTGGAAAACTAGTACTAGGCAAAACCATCATCGGTTTGCCATTGTTTCCGACAATCCCCTACCGATGACAAAACATAAATAAAACATAAAAGTTATTCGGATAAAAAAGGTGTAACACTTAAGTATTAATATCAAGATGATATAATTGATATGCAGTAAAGTAAGGCCGCAACTATGTCTAGAAAGTGAACAAATATTGAACTTGACTTCGATTGAGACCTCCACAATACATGTCTTACTTTAAATTCTACAATTTTTGCTATAAAAACGAGTGCTTTTAATGGAGATGCGCACACCTTGGGTAATTATGAGTGCTCTAGAAAGACAACCTAAATCTTTCATAGAAGGTAGTCCACCTTCACACTCACCTAGGTGAATCCATCACATGCTTCTCAACAACACTACCATAAAAGGCAATGGATTCATTAAGAGCACAAGAATGCTCAACCTCATATACATCAAACAGTGAGTTCATCAAGTCCACTTCACAAGGGCCACCCAAAAACAGAGCTATGAACTCATTAAGAACCCGAGCTCAACCTATAGTCAAAGTTCTACAACTCGCCATAAGGATGGAAACTTAGTGCAACAGAGTAATCATATGAATTTGTTTGACTATGAGTGGTATCCACCATACTTTCCTCAACTCAAAGGCTTAAGCCCCTTCTACCTCGATGATTTGAGGACTACTCTCCTCATTAGATCATTCGTAAGAGGATATGCCACATTTCTCTATTATCTAACAAACTCTAGGGATATCACATAATCCCTCAATAGTAGTCTTACTGAACTGTGTGTCACACAGATGTATCTCCTCTTACCACTATACACATCATTCTTGATAACACTAATAGCCATCTGTGAATCACAATGCAAGGAAACTGGCACATTTGGTTTCCTCCACAATGGCACATTGGCCAACAAATTCCTCAACCATTATGCCTCTTAACCATCAAATTTAAGGGCAATAAAATCAAACTCCATCATAAATCAAGTAATACAAGTTTGCTTAGTAGACTTCCACGACAAAACTCCTCCTCCTAGTGTGATAACATATCCACTGGTAGAACTGGCCTCATCGTTATCCAAAATTCAATTAGCATCAGTAAATCCTTCTAAAACAGTAGAAAATTTACTAAAATGCAAACTCTAATTCTTAGTACCTTTAGGGTATCTAAGTAAACAAAAAAATGAAGTCCAATGATCTCTACCTTGGTTATGAGTGTACCAACTCAGTCTACTTATAGCATATAAATGTCAAATCTAGTACAATTCATAAGGAATACTAAACTATCTATGATTTTAGCATATTCTTCCTAGTAAACACTAAAACCATGGTTCTTTTTCAAATGACTACTAGGATCATAGGGAGTTTTCACAATCAATTCATCATGACAATCAACATTTTCCAATATCTTATCAACTTAATATGACTGATTCAAGAAAAAACTATACTAAGTTTTTCTCATTTTTATAAAAAGAATTACATTAGCTTCCCCTATCTCTTTCATATCAAAGTGAAAAGACTAAAATGATTTTGTGTCATTGAATATAGTCATATTAGTAGTAATAATTAACATGTCATAAACATACAAACATATAATCAAATAATCACATCCTAAAATCTTGTAATTAACATAAGAATCAGATCCATTTACCACAAAACCACCACTCACTAAAGTTTGGTCAGAATTTTCATAACATTGTTTAGGAACTTTTTAAAGGCCATACAATGACTTTTTTAATCTACACACTTTGTTCTCTTGAACCTCAACCACATATCCCTCGAGAAAATCCACATAAATTTCCTCCTTAAAGGTCACCATTCAAAAACATAGTTTTAACATCCATTTGATGAACTAAAAGTTCATGGATAGCAGCCAAGGTGAATAAAGAACGTATAATGACAATCTTAGTTACAAGAGAATAAGTATCAAAAGAGTTAACATCTTTATTTTGTCCATAACTTACATCTACCAATATGCTCTTACTTAAACTTATATGTAGTTACATAAGTTGTCAATTTATTTTTGAAAATCCATTTGCATCTAATTGATTTACATCCTCTAGGCAAGTCAACTAAATTCCATGTGTGATTAGTTATAATTGAATCCAATTCATTTTTAATTGCCTCTTTCTAGAAACTAACATCTAGTGATATTACAACTTCTTTTAGGTTTTAGGTTCACCCTTAATCAAATAAGCAGACATAAAGTCTAAATCAATCTTATCGAGATCATCATTTTCAACTAGGAAATCAGTAACAAAATCAGGTCCAAAGCTAGTTTTTATCCTTCATCTTTTACTTCTCTTAGGTTCATACACAATATCATTCAAGACATCAGTTGAAGAAGGTATATGCAAAGGCACAAAAGAAGAATTAGAAGAACTACATGCATTCTTTCTCAAAGGAAAAACATTCTCAAAGAATTTTATATTTCTACATTCACAAATTAAGTTATATCTTAAACACAAAAATCTATATACAACACTATTATGAGTATAACTAATAAATGCACCATCAAAAGTTTTTGTTCCCGCATTATTTCTTTGAAAATTAGGTAAGCCAACCCAGATACCCCCACCCATTCCATAATTCATAGGGTGTTTTATCAAGGTTTTTATGAGGGAGCCTATTTAAAACATAATAGGCATATGAAACCGCTTCCCTCAAAATTTGGTTAGACATACCAGAACTTAATACCACAATACTCATCATTTAAACGATTTGCTTCCTCCGTCCTCATATGGTTGATCATCTCTAGTAGTGTCAGGTACTTCTTCTTATGCTTTCTATGGTTTCTGTAGTCACTTCAAGAGGGAGAAAAATTTTCTAATAGAAAATTAGCTTGAAAGGTCTTATAGATTTTCATGCCTTCACCCAGTACATTAGTGACCAAAATTTCAAACTCATGAACCTATTCTATGACCAGCTTATCATCTAACATTTGAAACCTCAGCAGGTTTCTTAACACATACATCTTTCCACCTACCTCATTAGAACCTATAATATCTTAAAGTTTTTCCCTAAGAATAAATAATAGAATAATGAAATATTAAATAAAAAAGTATAAGTGCATATAATAATAACAACGACAATAATAATATGAGATTTAAAAAATTATTATTATTTGGAAGCCTTATTTCAATTACCTAGCCTAAAATAAATTATAGGAAAAATTAATAAATTTTAATTATTTTATTAATTCCCCAAACTACATAAAAATCCCACCATCTCTTCTTCTTCTTCTTTTTTTCTTTTATCTTTTTCTCCTTCTTTTCCTCTTCTTCTTTTCTCCTTTATTTTCTTTTTCCTTTTATTTACTTCTTCTTCTTTCTTTGTTTTTTATTTTCCCCCTTCTGAGCTATACAATAGTGGCCCATCACTCCCTCTCCTCTTCTCCTTTCTTTTCTCCCCTGACCTACCCAAAGGTCCTTCCATTCTTTCCCTATAGGTGACAACCCAATCACCCTCCTTCTTTTCTTAGTTTCCTTTTCTCTCCTTCACTTTTCTCCTTTTCCCTTTCTCTTTGTAGCCCCTACCTCCCATCTGTGACCCTGCAACGCACCCCTTCCCCGTTGCTATTTTTGTCATAGCCACTACTACACCGAGCTACCCCCTTCCCTCTTCCCCCTTCCATCCATGCAACGTATACACATTGGCATATCCTTGTACAGTTCCCCCTGCACTCCCCCTACACCTTACCACTCTTCCCCTACACACAAGCCTTGTGTCCTTCCCTCTTCCACCGTTGTTTGCCTAATGACCAACCACCCTTCTCATCTTCCCCTTTTCTCCTTATCCTTCCCCACCACCTATAAATACCCCCAACTCTGTCTCTCCTCTCTTTCTCCCTCGACCCTCCCTTAGTGCATTCTCCCCTACCCTGACCTTCAACCGTACTCTACTCACTTCCCTACATCCCCCTACACCTACTAATCCCCTTGCCTTTCCCTTTCTTCCCTTTCTCATCTCTCCTTGAGTGTTCAAAGTGGGCAAGTAGAGCCACCCTACGCCACCTCACACCACCATCATCGTTGACCCATTTTTCTCTTCCTATTCCTCCACCTCTTGCACAGGTGTCCACCCTATGTAGCCAACTCTCTCTACCATCTTTTCCCTTCCATTTTCCCCTTCTTCTCTTCCATCCCTCTCAATTGAGCCACCACGAGCACCGCCGCCACAAACCATCACCCCTTCCACTAGTCCACCTAGTCCTAGCACCACCCACAACCTTTAAGAACTAAGCCCACTCCTTTTCCTACCCAAAATCCACTCCACTTTGCGTTGCCACTTCCACAGCTATTGTGACCATCGCTGCACCAACCTCCAATCCTCTTACTTATTCTGGTCACATCACTCCCCTCGTCATCCAATTTGAGGTTCTTTTAATTTAATTTAATTTAATTTAATTTAATTTATCATCATCATCATCATCATCATCATCATTATTATTAATTTCTCCTTGTATTAGTTTTGGTTAGTTTTCTTCATCTCCCTTATTCTTGCAACCCTAGGACCGACCCCTTCACACACTTTTCTCTCCATGTTTTCATTGTTCTACTTCTCTAATTCCTCTTTTTTTTAGCCTATAACTATTTTAATAAAGTAAAAGATCTTAGATTTGTGGGTAATTCTTGAAATATGACTATGTTATTCCTTCTTTTATTCTCAGAATTTTCAAAGGTAGCATCTCTTTTCTCTCTTTGAAATTTATGTTTTATGATTATATATTGTTGTTATTATGCTTCTTAATTTTGCATTTTCTATATTTTTTAAGGTAATCTTGGAGGATCTTGAGGTTTCCTTGCAAAGGCATTTATGTGTGTTTTTTGTTAGCTTTGGATCTTGGTAAATCAAACTCAAATATTTAGATGGCAAAATATATTTGTGAGCATGTTAGGCATGTATCATGATATCATTTCCTTTTTTATTAAAAATGTTATTTTTATGTTATTTTGTCTAAAATCATGAGGATATGTATGAATTGATATTTAAATATTTTTGTCATATTTGTGGGGGCATTCCTTATTTATGCTTATCAAGTATATAGTGAAGTGTGGTGAAATATATGAGCATGATCATGATTTACCCATTTTTCCCTTTGATATGATGTTGATGAGTTAAGCATGAGATGCATTGTGTAATTGATTATTGAGCATGATAGTGTAAGTTTTGAAGTGTTAAGCATATTGTATATGTGTTCTATAAGAGGAAAAACATGATAGGATTGTATGGACATGTTATAATTAATTATGCATGAATTACATGTTAGTTATGGTGTTTTACCCAAACAAACCAGTTAACTAGTATGGGAAAAACCAATCCACATGTCCATTAGTTGACTTGTCTACTTAGGAAATTATCTTGTTTCGACCCTATGCAAGTTAGATGGGTAAGGAAGAATTAGACTTCTGGTTCATTAGTTAACCGATTGCCCTTAATTAATCAATTAGTTTATTTATCATATGTTTTAGTTTTAATGTAAACTTACCAATTGGTTAAGGGGGAAACAAGTCAATTGGTACCCTAAAAATGACTAGTTTAGTTGTTTTTCTTAATTATTTTGTTGGTGTTCCTATACTAGTCAGTTGGTTTGTAAAAATAGTTAACAAGTCCCTTAGGACAATTTTGTTGATTTTTATGTGTTTGACCCTATGGGTTGACTAAAGTTTAACTTTGTCTTATATTTTTAACCTTTCACATTATCCTTTATTTTAGTTATCATCTTGGTTAACCTTGTTTTAGACCTTTAGTTTAGCTTTGATAGTTGGTTTAGTGTTGGCCTTAAAAACTTGAAAATAGTTTCGCTAAAAAGAATTGAATTGAATCAAATTGATTGGAATAAATGTTTCAAGTGATGGCTTCATGTCTAATCCTATGCCTAGATGACTTTGAATTGATGTGACCCTTGTGGTCCTTTGGCTTAAATTGATATTGAATTATTGTTGATGACCCTTAGAGTTCAATGAGGTTTTATTTTGGTTGATTGGTTTGTTGTATTGGATTTTAGTACCCTTTGTGGAATAATAATAATTTTGATATTTGAATAATACATTAATCATTTGAAGTGAAAGACTTGAGTTTGAAAAGGAATCGCATGCTTTTGTACGCTAAAGAATGCTAATTGGTCCTTCAGGTCAAATGGATCATTTCTTCTCATATGGATTCACGAACCTTATAATGGGTACACATAATTTAGGACTCGAGTATTGATATTATGTATATAAAACTTACGTTTTGCGAATTCTTTCACATGATGTCAAGAAATAAATGTGGATTTGTTGATTTTTCCCCTAGTGATCATTATTTTAGATTATGATATTGTATTCTACTTAAAAAGTAATGATTACTTTGAACTGGAAATGGATTAGGTAACCAAGTTCTTTCCTAAATAATTTAAATTAGGGTTTTCCTCAGTAGTTGTTGATTATATAAGTCGACCCTAAAAACCCATGGGTACCTATGGGCTTTTATTGACTAGATCATTATTTAATTTATTATTAACCTATCTCTTAATAAAACTATAGTAACCCTCATCCGACATTGTGTATTATGCTTATAATGACTCATATTTAAACTATTTTTGTAAGAACTAGCCATTTTTAGGCAATAGTAATAATGATAAAGTTGCGGTAAATAATAGTACAAAAAAACTTTTACCTTTTTTTCTCTTGAAATAAATTATAATGTTAACAAATAGATTAACATCAATTTCATCTTAATTCTAAAGTATTTTTAAATGAAAAATGACAATAATTGTAAAAATTGATTTTATAAATATAATCTACCGTATAAAAACTAGCTCTAATTATAATATGATATTTAAAGACGAGGATTTAATAAAGTAAGATATCAAATAAATTTGTTTTATAAATATTCGCTAAGGTAATATTAGAATTAGTATATATAGTTATTCTAATTTTAATTATTTTTTTACTTATAAAAGATAATAAGAACAACCAACTATAAAATAAATAAACATAAAATATAAAAGAGATCAAGGCCTATAGACCAAACCCACCCTAGTTTTTTGTCTACGCCTGATTAAAGCCCATTAACAAATGATCTGATCAATCCATGATCTGACCTGCTCCAAACCCAGCCTAAGCCCACCCTTGACCTGACCTTAACCCACCTAATTAATAGGTATAATCACATGTTATTATATGACCTATGCATGATTTTGCTTTTGTACGATTGATTGCAATGTGAGTAGGCCACCTCTCTAGAGGTGTTGTTATTTACTCAGTACAAGGAAGTATTATCAATATTATCACTTTTTAGATAAGTATGTGTGCACATCATACAATGGATGAAGGACTTTGAAGAGTAGTGTTCTGAGTGACCCGCTTAGTTTGGGCATTTAGGGTAGAGAGTTAAGATAAATGGTGTTGTGTCATTGGGTGTTCTTTTGTTTTAGTTTTTCTTTGAACTTTTGTGCCCTTGGTTGTAGTTTGATTAGTGTTGTAGTATGAAAGTTGTATTATTGTTAACAATTTATTTATATTATTAGTTTTTAAATTATTTTATCCTTAGAACTTGGTGTAAAAAATGTAAGAATATTATATTGATGCTAAGTGAGGTAGTAGCACCTGCTATTTTAGGAGTACGCTTTAGCATCAAAACATAATTTTTAAGTAGTACAAATAGGGCACTACATAATCAACCAACTTCCTAAGGTATTTCTCCTTGCATCATTTTGGATTAGTGTTAAAAGTGATGATGATTTTCCCAGTCTTTAGTTTTTGGCAGGCTACCTCTTAGGTTTTCATCGTATTTTACACATTGTTTACACTCCCTAAAAGTTAATAGGAGAAGTGTTTGAAGAGGAAGAAGAGAAATCAAAGGTAGGAGAAGATGAAGGGGATGAAGGATAGGAAGAATGTGACGAAGGAAGAGTGGTTCAATCTTGAATAGAAAGACAAACATTCATAGAAACCCAATAGTGAATTGGGTAAATAAAAACAAAGTGACAAAAAATTGTAATAGAATAGTGAATTTAGAGAATAATTGGAGAGGAAGTAAGTTAAGAAATCTATAAATATGATCAATCCAAGATTACAACATGAAACAAAATAGGATTTAGTGGATAATGAAATGGGAATTAAAAGAGGATTTAAGGTAATTGGATTGGTTTGGGAAAAGAACAAGAATCACTCGTACATACTTCTAGCAGCTAATCAGTCAAAGTCAAATCTTCAATATCTGTCTCGTCCTTAGCTTGCAAACAAGCCCTTATACCAAGTCTAAGAATAAGAAGATAAAGGGCAAGCCCTCCTACAAAAAAGTAATAATTCAGCCTCCCACTAGAAGAAGAAGAAGAAGAAGAAGAAGAAGAAGAAGAAGAAGAAATAATTGTGAAATTTAATGTTTAAAAGGTTGTTTGTTCACTTTGGACCAAAACCATTATAGTACCCCCATCGTCGTATTGGTTTTCTGTACTAGTATATCTGATATGATGATATCTAAACTATTTTTTAGCTATATAATAGACTGAATATGGACAAGGACATATCTAATTTGTTACATATATATGATTTTGTGCATCACTATTTGTGAAATTCACTGGTTATACTTGATGCCTTGTGGGAGTTGTCGATTGAGAATTTAAGATGGACACGTTGTGACATGTGGTGGTTTTTGGGGATGGGGGCTAGTAAAATGAGAAAATCTAGTTAGGGCAATCGATTTTGAATCTTGCACGAGGACGGGGACGGGAAATAGGGAAGGGGGAAACACAAAAACGTCATTTAAAAAAAATATAAAATAGGGATGGAAGGAAAAGGAAAAAAATTATATATATATATATATATAATAGACCAAATCTATTAAAATTAAAAGAGAAAAATAAAATAAAAAATCCTAAAACTACCATCTACATTAGATGACGTAAACAATTAATAATTTTTAAAAAATAATTGGAGGCTTTTAGTATTGATTTCAACATCGAAAAATTTCCAGGATAGAAAATGTTTGTGTGATGTTTTGGGAGCAAAAAACGACACTTGGGTGCCATTTTCATGCATCACTATTTGAATCTAACAATATGTGCTTTGTCCCAGTGACTCTATAAAAATAGTGAGCTAAAAATGGAAACAAAATACCAAAATAATCTTTTCAAATTTCTTAAATATTAAAATAATTTATATGGTTAAAAAATAATTAAAATAATTTATATCGTTAGTCCTAACTAACAACACTTCACTTTTTTTTAATGTCAACAGAGAACATGCCTAATTATCACAAGTGTTTTACTAGGGGTTGTAATTTTGTGTGATAGTACATTAGATCACTGGACGTATCAGTTTTTATACCATACACCATCATATGTACATCATATTTATTATTTGAATATCATACCTTGATCATTTATATATTATACTCGGATCATTTTTATACCATCACTGCTATTGAAAGAGGAAATAATAATGGCACATTAATAACAGTGATTTTAAAATCGTTGCCAAACACATGAAAATTAATACACGGGATAGTTGAGGAAGTTTTGATAACGGTAATAGTTTAAAACTATGAGCTTGTAACTCATATTTGGTGTGTATAATAACTTGGATTGGTGTGTGAAGTATTTCGGAGAAATTTGGAGTATAAGTGTGAGTTGTGCTGGAAATATATAAATATTTGATCTTGATGCAACAAGAATTTCGAAAATTGTTTAACATTAAAGTCATATATTTTTCTATTATCTTTCCAAAACATCAAGAAAAAACTCTATTGGAGCTCAAACGAAGAAGTTGTGGTCAATATACTAAAGATTATCAAAGTTGGAAAGAAACGCAGGAGGCCCGTGTTTAGTATAAATACTATGCGATTAGATTTCTAATTAGCATAGCATCATCTTCTTCTCTCTTCTTGAGTTCTCTTGTAATTCCTTGGTGAATTGAGTGATTTAGGTGATGATTTCTTTGATTCTCTTTATAATGACAATTATATCATATCAATAAGATCATATATTTCCCCAATTTGTATTCTTCAGTGTTCATCTCTTCTCAATTCTTGTGTGTTCTAATTGATTCCAATTAGATTCTTTTTTTTATTCTAATTGGTATCGATCCCCAACCAAAACCTTTATTAAAATCTCACCATAAAATTATACATGATAGTTTTAATAACACTACATATAAAAACCATTATTAAAAGTTATTAAGAACCATTATTAAAGGACCACCATATGAAAATAATAGAGGGAAGATTTTAATAATGGTTATTGTAAGAACCATTATTAAAGCATCTTTTAATAATGGTTCTTATAGGAACCATTATTAAAACCCCGATCTTCTGCCTCTTATTTTATTCAATTCTTATTTCGTGCCAAAAATTTCAGATTCTCTTATTCTACACCTTCTCTCTCTTACTCTTGTTCTATTGCAAACCCTTGCACCACCACATTGTGCGCCACCACTCCTCCTCCTCTCAACTCCAGGCAACCACCACTCTTTCTCTTTCGCACCACCAACTCTGAGCAACCACTCATTTTCTTGTACCACCACACTGCTGCCATTCTTGGTGTTGTGTTTCTTGCCATTCTTGCCTACCTTGCCTACGTTTGGTCCTTCTTGCTCCACCATGTTCGTAGGTGGGCGTCATTATCCACTTGCTTGCCACCACTTCTCTTACTACCTCCACTCCTCTTACGTGTGGTTTGGCTCTTCCATAACTTATTATCTACACTTATTATATATATATATATAAATGTATGCATGTTGATGCAGGTTGTAGTGTGTGTTGTTGAAGAATTGCAGTTTGGTGTTGAAAAATGTGTTGTTGTTTGTTGTTGAATGTCTTGGTGAAAAAAGTTGTTGTTCGTTGTTGAATTTGTCGATGTTATATATTGTCATGCATGAATGTGTTGGCCAACCTTACACACACACACACACACACACTATTGTAGTGCTTAATTAACAAGAGAAATAAAATACTTAAAAATATTAGTAATGTCACTTGTAAAAACTATATATATATATATATATATATAGATATATATATATACATGTTCATTAATAACTATAGAACATTAGGATGTTAGGAAATGTCATATAATTAGATAAAAAAATGTTTTACATATGTACATCATTAAATAAAAGTTTCAATTAGAGTTGCATGTTAATAATTTTTATTTGATGAGGATTAAATAGACATAGAAAATAAAGAAGATATAAAAGTGAATAATTAAATAGACAGGAATGGTTGTGCATAATCATGATGATGATGATGATGATGATGATATATAGGATTTATTAAGGTTTAATTATAGTTATCTAGGTTTAAAAATAGGGTTTATTAGGTTTAGGGTTAGTTTTTATTATAATTTATTTGGGTTAGGATAAAGTTTAGGGTTGGGGTTTAGCATTTATTATACTAAATATAATAATTAATATGTTCTCTTATAACAAACTATTATATACATTATTCTCAACTCTACTTTTAATAATATCATATTATTATACTTAACCTATATATATTATCTTATTAATATCTACTTGATTTTACTATACGAAGTTGAACGGATGATAGTTTGATGTTCAACTGGTTTTTTAAATATATAAGTCAAGATCATATCATTATTTTAAACATGTCATGTATAACAAGAAGAAGTTTGATTCAACTTAACTCATTGAAAAATCCAGTCGGAGTAAATGAAAAGACGTGTTTGGTAATTTATCTTTTCTTGATATTTAATGGCACATTTATATCAATAGAGAAATAAATAAAAATCAATTCAAGATTATAAGATTTATGATGAGTATCTTACGTGGGTATGTTGTTAGCTTTACATAGTTGGTTAAGATACAGTAGAATATATTTATGATTTGTCTAGTTAGCTGAAGAATTTACATATTCTATAATTTAGATTCTTTCGAGAACAACCTTGATGATAAGATTTAGTAGTTGTTCTCATTTGCAGGTAGTGAGATGTCACTCATTGCTATGACATACCCTCCACCATATCTATGTATGGCGTCAAATGCTGATCTACAGACTCATGTCATATGGTTACACAATGAGCTAGGTCGATTGTCTGTGAGTGACGTGTTGTATGACCCATTCCATTTCAAATTGTATCACCTACTTTTGACCTTACCTCAAATGGAGCCATAGCCGTTGGCTACATTTTTATTTTTGCATTAGTTTGTCCACCACACTGATGCACCACACCCGAGATTTATTAAGGGTGAGGTGCTTGCCAGAGAATATGATCGAATATCTAAAAAGCTGATGGTGAATGATGACGAGTGAATGTTTGGTCATAGCTTGCCTCTGAGTATCCATCTCGGTTATCCTAGAGTATTCGTGACTAGAATCTATATTAATGATATGAGGGAACAAATGACATATCGAGATGAGTAGAATTTGAGAGTGATAGTTATTAGTTCGGCTTGACAAGGCTACCGAGGGATTTAGTTTTACTGTTATGATTTTTTCTTAGTTAGGTGTTTGGGATTTAGAAACCTTTTGATGTATATAGTGTTGTTATTGCTTTAATCCTGTAGTATGTATATCTTTTGTAATTTGAAAAATTATATAATGTTTTGCTATGTATGTGTGTGTGTGGGTCTATATATATATATATATATATATATATATATATATATATATCTGTGTGTGTGTTTGTGTGTGAACTCTTTCTAAGTATGAGTGGCTTGTGTATTGATATATTTTTGGAAATGTGTTCTCATGATTTGTATATGTATACACACACACACACATAATATCATAATACATTTGAGATTAATTCTTTTTTAGCATGAGCAGTTTGTAAATTATTAAACTTATAATTAAATTAAATTGTAATAATTAATTTTGTGTGGTATACATCTAGATTGAAAACTATGGATCGAAAATGGTTGTCTGCAAATCGTTTGTCTAGAGAATATAACAAAGGAATGAAGTTTTTCATCAAGTTTATAGTTAAACATGCTCGGGACTCTAGTATAATATTTTGTCCTTGTTTGAATTGTGCTTGTATTTAGCATGTCAATACTAATGATTTGAGAGAACATTTGCTTGTGTATGGAATTGATACAAGTTACACTTGTTCGATATGGCATAGTAAGACAGAGTCTAAATATGATAATGACGAAGTTAGGAGGAAAATTAGTGGATCATCGTTTGAGAACTATGAGGGACATTTGTTAGAGGAGATGACTCAAGAGGTTAAGGAAAGTGTTCAAGATTGTCCAAAAATACTCAAGAAGTTATTGAATGATTCGGAGAAACCTCTGTATGGTGATTGTAAGATGTTTACTTGATTATTTGTTACTTTAAGGTTGTACAACTTAAAAGCATGAAACAAATGGAGTGATAAGAGCTTCACAAAATTATTAACACTTGTAAAGGATATGCTTCCTAATGACAACATTCTACCCGATTGCACCTATGAAGTGAAGAAGATTCTTTCCTCTATGGGCATGAGTTATTAGAAGATACATGCATTCCCTAATGATTGTATTTTATTACGCAATGAGAATGCGTCTTTGGATAGTTGTCCTAATTTTGAATGCAAAGTACCACTATACAAGGAGAACAAGGTGCCCCCTAAGGTGTTATGGTATTTTCCTATTATGGTACATCTAATTGTTCATTTAGTTTAAGAGATAAAAAATACTAGGACTTATTCGTGGGCATTAGATGTATCCCTTTAAGCGGTTTATGAGGTTGATAAAAGGTTATGTGAAGAATAGATATCAGCTAGAAGGATGCATTGTTGAGAGTTACCTTATAGAAGCGGAAATTGAATTTTGCACAAATTACTTGTCAAATGTTGAAGCTCTTTATATTCCTAAGTTTCGACATGTAGGAAAAATTGTAGGACTGGGTATTAGGGGAAAGCAGTTTGGGTATATAAACCGTGACATGTTTCGTGAAGCTCATCTATATGTATTACACAACAACGATGATGTTCGGCCGTATATTAAAGAACATATGCTTTCTTTAATGATTGAAAATCCATCAAAGATTGAGAAATGAATAATTGATAAACATAATCTTTCATTGACAGATTGGATAAGAGATTGCATCACTCCATTAATCAGACATTCCCCAACTTTAATTTTCAAAACCCTGCATTGGTTGTTTCAAAAACCTCGTTATGAATTTTTTTCATATACTAGATAGGTGATCAGCAATTACACTTTTATACAAAACAATAATATAAGAAGAGTACAATGTAGAATAGTGGGGTGACTTTAGTGCTTAAGGTAATGTATGTTGCTAGTGTGAAGGACAAGAATCCAACCTATGCAGATATGATTTTTATAGTGTGATTAAACAAATATGGGAGTTAGATTACACTATATTTTAAGTCCCTGTATTTGGCTGTAGATGGTTTGATAATAGTGATAGGGTTACATATGAATATGGATTTACATTAGTAGATCTCAATAGGGCAAGGCATAAACAAGACCCATTAATCTTGGCATCACAAGTAACACAAGTATTTTTTGTCACTGACCCTACTGATAACAGATGATTTGTGGTACTCTCTACAAAGAAAAGGGATGCCAATGAATGTGACGATTAAACTGATGCCAATTTAAATAAAAAGTGTGTCTCAGTTGTGCAAGCAACTCAATTATTGAATGATGGTAACAATAACATTAATGAGGAGGAAATATATGCCAAGGATGATCATCATGAAGTAATATATGTATTAGATCCTAAAACCAATCCAAAAATAAGAAAAAAAACAAGTAAATGAAGGAAATGAGGGTAATAATATTGTAACATATGATAAGTATGATTGTTTTCTTAAATGCATATTTTGACCTTCCTCATTGAATATTTATTGTATCAAAAAAAAATTTAGTGGTACATTATGGTCAATACATAACATTCTAATATAATTTATTTATTGATTTTTTGTAGAGATATGGCCAACAAAAAAGTTGATAGGGAATGAAGAAGGGAAGAGAGGAAATACTATTATGATAGTCATCATGGACATGTGGAATAGAGGAGAATAAGTCAATTTGGGATGGAATACTTACAATCTTTCCATTGTCCCTTACGCAGACATGTTTCTGACGTACAATTCACTCGTCACGCATAACCGTATTCTTATCTCTTATAATAATTGAAATCATATTCTAAAGGGCCACAGGGAGCATATTTGGTAGGAAGTCACCGTAAATATGCTATTTTACTTAATCACTTTTATATGTCAAATGTTATTAATTTTAATACATTAACATCAGTATATATCTATATGTCTTATTTTGTAGAGAGTCTTCAATGTCCCAGAGACTAGGAAGAAATAACTTCTTAGATATTATAGTGAGCGTCTAAGAAAATTTAGGACGTACTTGATTAGTAGAAAAATGTAAAGAAATAGGGATGTCTCTCTACAGTAGAACCCACCCAAGTGATATGGTTTCATTGATCAAGAAAGTTGGAACCAATTTATTGTATATCGGCTTTCGGAGGATTTTAAGGTATTTGGTAGATAAAAATTAAAATTTTTGATTAAAAATATTTCATTAATATTTAAATAACCATGTTCTTATATTTTGCCTTGTAATATAGGAAAAAAGTGCCAAAGTAAAGAAATTGGTAAACAAAATAAATACCGGCATAATATGGCTCGTAAAGGCTGTGCAGACCTTAAAGAGGATTTGGTATGAGATTTTGATTTGTCTATTTACATCTAAAAGTCTAATGTTATAATAATATTCTTAATGCAAGAAATTTTTTTTGATTTATATCTCATAGCCTAGGACTTAGATCAATATACCTTATCCATCAATATTGGTACATTATGGAAGAAGAGCAATGAAAGATGGATATCTTAATGAAGATATAGATGTTGCTACCAAAAAATTTGTAAGTTTGTAGATATTCCAAACCCTACTTAGTTTTCTTTTAGAAAACTATTATATTATACTTATTCCTCTAACCTAAATTTAAAAATATTGCATACATTACAGGACGAACTTGAGACGTCAGATTATGTGCCAGGGGAGTAGGCCAATATAATATTGTGTCCCAGGTGACAGGAATTGTAGAACACCTCGGAAGACATAGGGGTCTTGGATAAGGTGTTACGAGAACGAGTGTGTGTGGTTGATCTCGTGGTTCTCATAATATTAATAAGCAAGTGGCCATCCTCACCCAAAAATTAAACATGGCATTTGAATGAATGGCAACAATGGAGTAAGAGTTGTCATTTATTAAATCTCAAGGGTATAAGCCATCCGATTTATTTGGTCATGATCAGCTTCACATACCTAATATAAATAGCGTTAGAAACAGTTGTAAAGCTTATGCACATCTTTCTTCTCTTTTCGAGGTAAGCATTACAAATTATGAATTGTTATTAAATGTATTCGATGTCATAAATAATCAAAAATATATAATATTTTATTTCATGATTTGGGTAAATGTGACTTGTTAACGAATGACCTTTTAACTCCTTTGGCGAAAGGAAGGGTATGCATCAGTTATAGTACCTAAACGCAAATAGTCCATTGGTATAACTTAGCCCTAAATACAACCAGTGAATATTGGCATTCCAATCATTGGCAGTGCATCCTTTCCTTGTTATAAAGAAGGCAATAAGATAGCCATAGTGTTAGAAGCTTATGGAAGCTTCGTGCCTTGGTGTGCAAATAAGGTACATCTCACTACTGAAGATGTAATGACATTTGACATCATTATTAGACCTTATTTGTTATTTACATTGTTTATACCTTTTTCATATATATATATATATGCTCAATACATATTTCGTTTATTATTATGAATTAAGGAATCAAAAAAGAAGAATGCTCCTAGGATTAAAATAAAGAGAGGTAATAGCAGAACGAGCAATACAAAAGAAGGCGCTGCTAAAGGAAATAGAGCTAAATTAGAAAAAAGCAGTTGTCCCATGAAAGATTCCATCTTTAGAGAAGAGCCAACCTCTACTAGCACTGACTTTATTGTATTTCTATACCCAAAACTATCTCAACAACAATTATATTTTCATTAATTATCGTCCCGAGTATTTTGGGAGGGACAAAGCTACTTATATGGTATCGACAATTGACATAAGTAACATTTATAATTTGGAATAGATTTCAACCACGAGTGTTGCCTTCTATGTCTTATAAGTATTATTTCATATTTCAGATTTTAGTACTTCTTATTACATTAGAACTTTTATGACCTCTTGTATGAGATATCAGTTATTAACAAATATGCATTGTTATTTTTATCCATATGTTGGTAGCGACTCGTATGGCGGTGGAGAAAATGTTGTCCTCTATTGTGTTTGTGTGCCCATACTACATAATTGATAGTACTACGATAAGAGAGGGTAGACACATAAACTATTTAGCCATTCGCATTTTGATTGATGGATACACCAAGCTTTATCTCATTCCTCACTTGGCAAATGAACATTGGGTTTTGTATTCCATCCGACCTAATATTAATAAATTCTATGTGTTTGATTCCTTCGAACATATGTCGTACCTTTTAATATCACTCATCGTTGTGGGAAAGAATGTATTAACATGTTAGTATACTTTTTACTTCTTACTGCATTATCTTATTTATGCATATATTCTACTTTAATTATTTTAGGTATATATGCTTATAATATTGTGTATCCAACTCTATTTATTTAGACATTACAGACAACGTATCAAAGGAGAGGTGGGAATGGTAACCCATACCTAAAGAGTCTTGAATAGGAGCCAGTAATGGTAAGTAAGATAAAAACTATTTTGTATTTTGTTTTAATTTGAATTAATATCTAATAGTTAGAGAGCTAACTGAATTCATTTGACAGTGTCCACAATAGTAGAACAACAATGATTGTGGATACTATGTATATAGAGCAATGAATGTGATAGTCCAAAATAGAGTAGTCAATATAGATCCAAGACATGTATGTTTGTTTTTCCATATTTTTCCATTAACGAATCATGAAATATATATTTGGTAACTGACCTAAGTATTAACTAAATAATCAAAACTTGTGAATTTGCAGTTTTTCACCGGTGGTTATGTACGAGACTAGAAATACAATGATGATGAAATTGATGAATTTAGAGACCAATGGGCCAAGCATGTGCCCTTAGACATTCGGTATTAGGGATCTACTTTCTATATACATGTTTAGGTTTATATTTCATCTACGTCTTTTAGTTATCTAGGTTATAATCTATGAACTTTTGATTTTGGAGTGTAGAGCTACCAAGTTATAGTACACCTACTAATTTTGATTCCCCGGTATGCCTAATGTATTGAGACACACCAATTAGAGATTGATTGACAATATGTAGTATCATTTGGGAGGAAGACATGCATGTATATATGAACTGATGTTGTTTTACATTGTAGATTTGGTAAATATTTGAACATATCATTGTGTATGTGGGTTGGAATAAAATAGTAAGAATATAAAAATAAAAATAAAAAATAGACAAGTTTTAATAATGGTTCTTACTTAAACCATTATTATAAATGTTTTAATAATGGTTTTAAGTAAGAATTGTTATTAAAACCCATTTTTAGTAATAATAGTTATCCTTAAAAAATCATTATTAAAAGTTGGCATTTTATTTCAATTAAGATTTAATAAATACGTAATAAATAATTAAAACCCTAAATTGACTATGTTTTAACAATGATTTTAACTTAAAAACGTTATTAAAAATCCATTTTATGCTTATTGAATATGTATTATGGTTTAATAAATGCATAATCAATAATTAAAACCCTAATTTGTTGACATTTTAACAACGATTTTTGGATTAAAAGTTATAAAAAGGTTATTTTTAACAACGGTTGTGACTTACACATCGTTATTAAAACTAACCCAATTTTAATAACAAGTTTTATATAAAATCGGTTATTAAATACCAAGTTTACCCCCAATATTTGCCCTTTTTGTATATTTTTTAAGATGGTTATGAATCGTTATTAAAGATTTAATAATGGACAGTTCAATAACAATTCAAAACCGTTATTAAAACTCCTTTCTGGGGTAGTACATCCTCAATCATTTGTAGACCATACCTGATAATTTATACCACATACATCATCATTTTTAAACCATATCACATTTGTACGCCATATCTGATCATTTGTATGACATATCACATCATTTAAACATCATACTCAATTATTTGTACGTCATACCCATCATTTATACACTATATTTTATTATTTGTATAACATACCCTATTATTGTGTAAAACATACCTATGTTTCTACAATTTTTTTTTGAGAATTTGGCTCCTTAAACACGTATGAGCATTAAATATCTTATATTTCTATAGGATTATATTTTTTATATTGACATCTAATAAAACACACCTAATAATTAACCGTGTTTAATTTGAACAAAAAAATAAATATTTCAAAATAACAAGGACTCTTTTAGTTGGGTTTTAACTGAAAAAATTACTTTAATATTTAATAAATACGTAAGTCATTTTGGTATATGCTTCAAAAATGATGCAAGTGTTTCAGCGATTGATTTAGGGAAAAATAATTAGTGGTATATTTGGATCAAAATAATTAAAGTTAGTCAATTTATTTCATATTTAGTTCATTTTTTTTTGGTATCTCAATATACATGTACATATATAAAATATTACCTATACATTTATGTATAATTAGATGTACATATTAGTATAATTATATATACATAATATTTTATACTTATAACTAAATATTTGAGGACTATTTTAATTTTTATTCTATTAATTTCATCTAAATGAACTACAAAAAAAATTTTCGAATGATTTACGCTTAATTACCATGCTTTTAGTACATTAAACAGTACAGGTGCGTGTGGAGTCTCAGACACGAGACTTGACATTTGAGCAAAAGCACCTCAATCATAAGAGACAACCAATTTGATAATCCTATAATACATACGTAGCACCTCAATCAGTCAATCTACGAGACAACTAATTTGATAATCCTATAATACATACGTAGCACCTCAATCAGTCAATCTACGAGACAACTAATTTGATAATCCTATAATACATACGTATAAAAATATACTACTTAGATATATATATATATATATATATATATATATATTGAATTCAGGTGATTTTATGGGGTCACGACTTACGAGCTCTGCTTGTGTCAGTACGTCAACAAGTTTGATACAACATATGTGGTTTGAAAAGTAAGTAAAAATGTCATAATGATGTCTTAGTATAAATATTTGAAAAACATATTATCACTAAATTATTAAATCGAACATTTTGCTAGCCGCTGGATTTTACCATAAAATATAGCATATAGTGCAGCCACGAAAAAAAAGTGTTAGCATCATTCCGACGTCTAAACGTGAAGGCAGCATATGGCCCGGATCCTGGTTCGTGATTCACGCGTCCGAAGTGATGTAATTTAAGAGCATATATATTATTGAGTGACAAAAGTTCCGTAAAATCAATTATAATATATTATATAAAGCTAACAAAAATTAATCAGACTCCCTTTATTTGATCCAATTAGTATAACAGTTAATTCGATAACTTTTATAAATTTATTAATTTATTCTAATTTAAATTTAATCTAACATTAATCTGATCTGACTTTGATCCAATTCGATCCTCACCTATAATTTATTATCAATCCAACTTTATATCAATCTGCTCCGACTCGACAAAACCAAATTCGATATTAACTATTTATAATAATAAAAATAAATATGTCTTATTATTTATTTAAAACTTTTAAAAATATATTATTATTTAAATTTTATTTAATTTTCTTACTTTTAGTAAATGTTACCAATTTTTCCGTGCAAAAACACAACATTTAAAAATCATAATAATAAAAATTTTAAAAATAATAATTAATAACATATTATTAATCACATACATAAAGTTACACTTAATGCTTACTCACGAAGTTAATGAGTTAAATTAATTTTGATAGTTAGTGTCCGATTTGACCTAAATTCAAAGTGATTCGATCTAATATCAACTTGGTCCGAATCCAACCGGATCCATTAAATTCTAAAAATATTCAATTTATTAAATTAACTCAAACTTAACCTGTTAAATTGAATAAAACACAAATTACGCAAATAAGAGCTTGTTGGATCCAAACCCTACCTAATAGGGATGCAAACATAGTAGGTTCAAGGAGAGTACACCAATACCTTTATCTGTACCTAATAAGAAGATCTTTATTTAAATTTGTACTCGTACTCCGAACCGATATCTTCTAACATATCTATATCTGCATCTATTGAATATCTATTACCCAACGAATAATTAGTTTTTCGGTTAACGAATATTATCTAGTAGATAAATATATTACCAAACAAATAAACTCATTTAGAGTTAAATCAAATGATAATTTTAACCTTAATTTATACTATATTTATTTTAAAATTAAGGGTAAAAGGGTTATTATATATCTGATAAATGGGTACGGATATAGATATAGTTATGGATATAAATATCCCATACCAATATCCGTACCCAAACCCTAACAAGGTTTTTTTCCATCATCTATATCCATTTATTTATATCCGTTTAAGTATCTTATGGATAAAACTCATCGAATTTCAGATAAAATATATTCCGCTTATATTTCTAGACCCAATCTGATAAGCTAACCTGATATACTCCAAACTCAACGCAACTTAAAACTAAACTATTTTAGCCTAAACCCGATATAATTTGGATCTCCAATTATTTGAACCCGAATCATATCCGATCTAAATAATAGGACGATCCGAACTAATCTGAATCTAAAATAACTCAATCGGACCTACAATCGACCATTAAAAAAAATAACCTGCTATAACCTAATCTAATTACTATCTGTAATATTATATTTTCATCGGTGCCATGAATTAATTATAATATTAAAAAAAAATGGAGAGAGGAAGGAGAAACATGTGACTCTCAAGCCTCCAATATTTAAAAGTAAAGATTTACCATGGGATGAAACTTATCCCATTGACCCTTATATTATATACAAAGGTAGGTAATGCTATTAAAGTAATAATTTATAAAGGCTTTCACAGGCGCACGGCTGGGGCCATGTTCCTTGAGGATAATAGCTTGAATGGCAGCAAGTGTGAAACTTCATCTTGGTCACGGTTGCATTTGTACGATAACAAAAGATGGCAAATGAAGATGACGAAAAAAATTATAATATTTTAATTGAAAAAATAAAATTACATAAATTTTAAAAAATAGAAACATAAAAGGTAAAAATAAAAATAATGAATACTTTTTTTTTTACTAATCTCACTATTAAAAAAAAGCAGCCCTACCATGAAAATTATAATATTATTGAACTATACATTATCTTTACTCATTTGAATAGAACTTTCACTTAATATATTTGTGTGTGTGTGTGTCTTATATATATATATATTGGTGGTCAATGTCCGATTTGATCTAAATCCAAAGTGATTCGATCTAATATCAACTCAGTCTGAATTTAACCCGATCCATTAAAGCCTAAAAAGATTTGATATATTAAGTTAACTCAAATCTGACCCATTAAATTAAATAAAATACGAAAACATCCAAATAAGAGCTTGTTAGATCCAGATCCGACCTAATATGAATGTAAACGCAGCAAATTCACAGAGGGTGCACCTATACCCTTACCCCTACCTGATAAGAAAATCCCTATCTAAATTTGTACCTGTACTTCGACCGTATATTCACTAGCATATCTATATCTACATTAGTTGAATTTCTATTGTCTGATGGATAATTAGAATTTATTCCTTATATTTCTCATGAAACCTATCATCTACTAAATCAATGCATTCTATAGCAAGAAGATCTTAATTTTTCCCATTCGATTTCACTTAGACGAATGAGTTAGGTATATTATCATACTCAATGTTTATTTCCTTTTTTATTTGAAATTTGATATTATCTTACGTAATAATGTATTTGAAGTAATAAAGATATTTAATAGGTATGTCTTATTTATATCTAAAGTAATAATAACTTTTGATAACACATTTGATCTAAAATAATTTATTGTTTGTTGACAATATTAGACATTCTTTATTTTAAAAAACTATATGCTAATCATATTTTTTTTATTGCTTATAGATTTAGTTTTAATAAGATATATTATTAATATTAATATTAATAAATAAATATTAATAATTCATATTATAAATATTAATTATTCTTATAGTATTAATAATTATTCATATTAATTAATATTATTTTTCATAAAATAATATATTATTAAGAATTATGTAATTAATAATAATCAATTATAAATAATATTACTTTGTAATAATTAATAATTATAGTTAATAGTAAAAATCATAATCAGTATTAAAAATAATAATTCACATTAATATTAATTATTAGCTATACTTTTAAAAATGATACATAAATGATTAATAAGTTTATAATATATAATTAATAAGCATTATTGGTGTTATAAATTGATATTAATAATTCATATTACTTAAATTAATTATTTGTAATATGGAATTAATAGTTAATAATTAATATTCAAAATGATAATATCAATAATTAATGTTATTAATAATACGTAATTAATATTAATATATATATAAAAAATACTTATAAGAATGCTTAATAATAATTATTAATAATTAATAGTTAATAATTATATGATTTATAATGAATATTATTAATAATAGTAGTTGTTGCTGCTGATGATGATGATAATCATCATCATCACCATAATTGATATTTAGAAACTTTGGAAGATGCAAAGAGCCTTGTCCCCGTTATGGTGCATTGAAAGAAGGCTATCTTACTGGCAAAAAAGCTGGTGATATCCTCATCGTTGGTCATGATAATCATACAAGAATCCCCTAGTAGTCAAGCAACAATCCATAGAAAGGACAAAATTGATACTTTTTTGAAAGATGGTCCTATGATGGAGACTCCAGGCGCAAAAATGATTGGACAAATTGGCACATCAAATTCATTTTCTAATGTCCCTATGATACACCCTCATGTTGGCACCAAAATGCAGAACCTATTGTGAAAATATAAACTAATATTAAATAGGAACCTGGAAACTCTAGTGTAACACCACTATGAAGCACTAGATGTGTATAAGGGTAAGGTTATTTCAACTATCATTGAGAGGACATAGAGGGTGAGGCAAAGAAATGCAAAAACTCCCTCGTGGGATATGTGTTTGGTGCAAACCCTAGCTTCACATAAATGCACAATTTCATAACTAAATCAACGGTTACAAGTTAGATCACCCAAAGTATTATCACATGAGGAGAGCTATTTTTTATTTCAATTCTAGTTAGATCACCCCTCGATGATCGCAACTACACTCGACTATCTTGAGTCAGCCTATGATGCTTAAGAAGTGGCATAAGAAGGGGGTTTTTTTTTTTAAAACCCAAATGAATTTTAGTTTTTACAAACATGGATAAAGTTGTTGGGGATGCCTTTACACCTTTAGTTCATTAACTCTTTGAGTTAATTTACTAGTTATCTAAGTATCCCTATTTGAGATAGATGGTGTATCAACTAGGGAGGAAAGTATCTCTTATACCCATGTTATAGTGGATATTGGCATATCTATCATCTATAAGTGGAAGCCTAATTCTATTTGAAATGTAATTGAGTCGGACACCTTACAGGTCAGTATCCATCACTTATGAATAGGAACCCACCAAATATAAAATAATATATCATGATAAAAGATGAGAGAATAAGGGAGCATGAGAGAGTATGAGGTCAAACACTCTAGGCAACAAATTCTAATAGTGATGCAACAAGATGAAGTACCGATAGTGCCACAATAATCAAATCTTTAAGAAATACCTAGAGATAGATTTTACTTGAATCAATTAAACTTTGATGAGGCTGAGGGGAGAAATTTGAACCCATGGATGTGTATGATAAGAGGAAAAAGTCTTAGAGGATGATTATTGCTTTGCCTTTAGCATCTAGTTATCATGATTCTAGGAGGCTAGAACATTAGAGAGCTTAATAATCCTCTAAAATATAAGAAGGTTAGGGAATGGATTGAAAGTAATGAATTATCTATGGAAGGTTTATTTTAAATGAGAGTAAGGTAAATAAGGCTCAAAGTTCTTTGATGTTAGATTGACATTGGGCATGCAATTATCAACATCACATGATGGATGCGTATGGCTTCGCTAGCATCCTCATCTTTAGCAAATTGAAGTGAAAGCAAGCAATGATCAAGGCTTACATGCTCAAGTGGTAGATGTTTCTCATACAATATATTTTCACATCTTTGTCATTTATGTCCATAATTAAGGCATTACTCATCGAGCTCTATGTCAAAGGTTGAAGCAACGAAAACATGAATAGGATTAGTGGCAGATTCTTGGTGACTTTAATATCATTCTTCATATAAATGAGATGTTTGAAGGGGAATAGTACAGTTATGACATTTAGGAGTTCTAGAAATGATTGCATGATCTGCACATCTATGACATGCATTTTATAGGAGTATTTTATTCTTGGTTAAATAAATAGTATATAGGATAACAAGCATCTTGTAAACTCAATTAGATCTTATGTAACTAATAGTGGCTTGATGTTTTTGGAAGGTCTAGTGCACATCCTCTCCAAATTTTGGATCGTGTGAAAATATTAGTGTATGGGAAGGAGGAGTCAAACACTAGTCCAAAGCCGTTCCATTTCCATAGCATGAGGACACAAGAGGCTATGTTTAAGTTGATGGTATAACATGGATGGACTTTTATGGGTAGATTTCCACTTCTAAACAACATAAGAATATTTTTGAAGACCTTTAAGACACACCTCTGATCACTCAATAAATGCCATTTTTGCATAATTATAGAGCATGTAAAGGCTATAAGAATCAACCTAAGACATGCAACAATAATTGGATCCCCCCTTTTCAACTCAAAACTCCATTGGCTTTCTCACTTTGAGGAATAATTATTCCTATATAAATCAAGAATAACATGGCTAAAGTTCAGTGATACAAATGCAGGCTACTAACATGGGATGATCAAACTAGAATTTTCCATGTTTCCTCATTCCTGCAAGAACCTTCAAGGCACCACTTTAACAATGATGGGGTGTTTTTCAAATCAAGTTATAAATAGTGGCCCAAAATTACTCTATGAAGCAAACCAGATGTTGCTAGCCCCAATACCAAAGACGAGGTAAGAGGCATTGTTTGGTATGGATACTTACAAAAGTTTGGGACCCAATGGGTTTAATGCACTTTTTTCAAGTTTACATGTGATATCACTAGAAATAGCATGTTGATGGAAATTTAGGAGTTTTTCCTCATATGCTCCATACCCCAAGCACTAAATGTTACTTCTCTCAATCTTTCACCTAATATACCAAATGCTGAGGTGATAGGCGATTATCAACCTATAGCCCATGGTAACACAATTTACAAGATTATAGCCAATGTCTTAGAAAATTGAATATAACAATATCTTCCTTATATTTTAGGAGAAGGCGAGGTGGCCTTTCTTAAGGGAAGGTTGTAACACCCCCAAATGTTACTATTAAAAAATTTTGTTTAACCAAAAAACCATACAATAAGACAAGGGGGTGCTACCACCGTGATCGGTACAAGTCTGATCCCCGACCAGTCTCATACCAATCACAAAGCTAAAAAATCCATAAGACATAAAATTGATTAGGACATAAAACCATATGGATTCAAATAATTCATAATTAAAGGAAAACTAGAGTGCGTGATTAAAGATTTATTACAGAATCAGAAAACTAGTATAGAGTCAAAGCCCCTACGAGGAAAACAGTACGATTAACAAAAGATAATAAAATAGAAACATGTGAGTCCGGACATCACTCACTTTTAAGCCCCATGCCAAGTCCAAAAGGCCATCACTTAGCCCCATCCAACTCATCGAATGTGTCAAATTCATCAAATGCATCATCTTCTACCTGCATCAACTTAGAAAGGGCCACTGCTTATGAGAATGTGCAACACCTATGAAACGAGTGATTATTACGCTACGTACTAAGTAAGGCACTCACTATTATAAATGGTAGATTGGAAAAACTCAAGTACAAAATGCACTTAACCACTATTATAGACGGTGGACCAGATAATAATCCATGACAAAGCGCACCTAACAACTATTATAGCCGGTGGACCAAAAATTATCCACACTTGGCTTTGACTCATGTGGTGTTTCATTGTAAGTAGTTAGTATCTTTTCATTGATTTATTTCCATATAACGTTTGGTTTATCAAGCTCAAGACCTCCACTATTATAGTTGGGTGGACAAGAAAATACTCCATAGGGAAGAACACACCTAACCACTATTATAGCTGGCGGATCAGATAACACTCCATGATAGAATGCACCTAACCATTATTATAGCCAGTGGACTAAAAAGTATCCTCAATTGGGCTTGGCTCAATAATATTTCACTTTAAGTGTTTAGTGTTTTACCTGTATCTCATTCTGCACCAACCCCAACTAGACATGTATGACCCACTAGACTTCCCATTCTCACCCTCTTTTTCCCAGTTCTCCTGAAAAGTCCTGTCCCATATCTTGGGGCCTTTACGCACCCTAAGACTCCAATACTTCTTCCTCACGTTTTCCTCATTCACTATGAGAGACCCAAACTCTTACGAACGTGGATCAAGTCTTACTCCCCATATCTCCAACTCGACTCATCATTGCTCTCTAGGGTTTCCTTCAAAAAACCTAATATGGCCTATGAGGCCTCACTTCTCCCTATCCTACATTGCCCATACTCCCCTTTTCTTCCACTACCACCACTCAAACCACAATCAACATCACAAATTCCCTTTCCTTCCTTCAAATGTGACCAAGGGAACCCCAGTTAGTCCTTTAAACCCTAGTACTTCTCATTTTTTTATATCATCCCCTCATCACCCAAACATCGATCCTTTTTCCACTTGACTCACTTCCCCTCTATGTGACACCCTTCCATTCTTATTCCACACTATAACCACTCCTATTAACTCTCCTTTCCACACACATTTCCCCCACTTAAGGTTTTCCTCATAAACCCTAGCCAAGTCCCCCATGCACCCTTATACTAACCCACGCACTATTTTCCATATATAGACTCTAATTACCCCAACTACTCTTCCCTCACCTTACATAACCCTCAACTAAACTTTTTTCATGTAAAAGTTACCCCCTTGCAAAGATTAACGATCATATGAAAGCCTTACACTCCCCGTACAAGATTTATTCTATCCTCTTATTTTATTCATATTATCTTTTTATTTGTCCACCCATAATTCATGAGATACTTAGGCCTTTCTCACTTCCCTCTTACCACTCCACTCTCTTTAATTCTTTCATTTTCCCACAACCTCATCTTACTACTTAGGGAATCTACGTATGCATGTTATATAGGGTAACCCTACATAAGCACAACACAAGTACAAGTCACATCACCATATAACACATGCTATAAAACATATATAACTCACCTTAGATACATGCTTAGAAAGTTGAAATACAAGTGCATGATCCACAACCACATAAGGTCCACACATATAACCAATGCACATAAAAACATAATACACATATTAGGCCTTTACCATATCCTTACCTAAATGACACCAGGCTTGGAGCATGACTCCTACGCCTCCTTAGGGGACGTACTTGGTTCACTTATAAGAGAAAGACACTAGTGTCAACTTCCCTCTTACTCCTTTCATTATCATCTAATTGATTTTTAGTAAAAAACTAATACCGGTGATGATAATAATAATAGTCTTAGTATTATTAATAAGTGTATTATTATTAAAGTGGCTAACAATAATATTAGTGGTAAAATTAACCAATAGGGTTAGTAGTAGTAATGATGATAATCATCATAGTAGTGGTAGAATAATAATAATAATAATAATAATAATGATGATGATGATGATGATGATGATGATGATGATGATGATGATGATGATGATGATGATGATGATGATGATGAAATAACAATTATATAAAGATAATCTATACTTAAGTGATAGGAAGGGTTAGGGAACAACTAGAAGTGGAGGTAGCAGCTAGGGCAACGGTGGTGGCGGGAGTGGTGGTTGCTTGGAAAAGTTGGGCTTTGGGGTTGCAAGAGAGAGATTAAGGTGGTGATTGGGAGGTGGTGGGCCCCCTAAACTAGGAGGGTTACAGTGGTGGTGGTGGCATAGTAGGGTGGCAACACAAGGGGTGGTGGTTGTGGTGGCCAAGGGTGGTGGAGAACGAGAGAGGAGGAAGGAGAGGGAGAAAGGGGAAAGTAGATGATGGTCTGCTGGGTTGAGAGGGAGCTAATGGGGGTGGTGATTGTGGCAAAAAAGGCAACGCGCAGTGGTAAGAGAGGCGGTAATGGGGTGTAAAGAAGTTATCCACTTTGCATCGTTGGGGTCAGCTATGTAGGAAGAGTTAGGGGTGGGGAGTGGTTTGTTTTGGTGGAGGGTAATGCAAGGAAGGGGTGGGTGGTGGTTTGGATGGTGGCGTTACACGACAGTGGCTAGGGTGGTATCTAAAGGTGTGATGGTGGGGAGATTCGGGAAGTTTCTAAGCAGAGCAAAATGAGGGGAATAAGGGGCGATGTTGGGGTATTTATAGCGGTGGGGAGGAGAAAAGGATAAGGAAGGAAGAGGACAAGGGAGCAGGAGGGACAGGGGCTTGCTGGCAGACGGTGGTAAGTTGGTATGAGCCTATGAGTGGTAGGTTGCAGAAGGGGAAGGGGCATGTGTGGGAGGCAGTACAGGGGTAGATTGGCTTGAAATAGAAAGGAAAGGGACTGGGGAGAGAGTGAGGGGGACGACTAGTTGACATAGGTGTTGCAGGCGCGCATGGTCGACAACAAGCAGGGGAAGAAGAAGAAGAAAAGGAAAGGAGGGATAGGGACGATTGGCTGGTAGGTTGAGGGAATAGAAAGGAAAGGAAGGAAAGAAAAGGAAGGGTCGGCCGGTCAGGCAAGGGGAAAAGAAAAGAAAAAAAAAGAGAGTGAGTTGGGCTTTGCACGAGGGAAGAGAGGGAGAGAAGGGCTAGGCCGCATGGGTGAGGCCTAATCGGGGGAGAAGAGAAGAAAGAAAAGGAAGAAAGAAAAAGAAGAGAAGGGAAGAGGAAAAAAAGAAAAAGGAAAATAAGGTGGTTGGGTATTTAAGATTTTCTTGTATTTTTGACTTTTTTTAAATAATAAAATTAGTAAAATAATTAATTAAGTTCCTTTTTATATTAGTTTAGAAATTTGGATAAATCTTCCTAAGTTCCATTTTAGTTAACAAATTACCCTAATCTTTCTGAATTTAATCCTATATTATTTTCCTCTTTTTTGTCTTAATTAATCCCATTATCTTATAAAAAATATTATATTTATTTAATCTCACATATTAACCCCTATTTTACTATAAATTTCTAAATTAAGGTTTTGGGGGTATTACAAAGGCACATTGAAGATAACATTTTGATAGCCATTGAACTAGTCCATGGGTATAACAACAAAAGCCTATCATTGAGATGCATGCTAAAGCTTGATATGTGAAAAGCATATGATTCTCTTAGTAGTGATTCTATGGAAAGGATGTTACTAGCCTTGAACTTCCTTATACAGTTTGTTAACTCCTAATGGTGTATAATAATTATGTAAGTTACTCATTGAAACTTATTAGTGTGTTATATTCACCCTTTCAAGATCAAAAGGGATTAAGATAGGGTGGACCTATCTCACCCTATCTATTTATATTAATCATGGAGTACTTAAATAGGTTGTTAACTATTGAGTGGAGCAAGCTGAAGTTTAGAGCTCACCTGAAGTGCAAAAGGATTACACTTGTTTCTTTCATATTTATTGATGAATTTTTGTTTTTATGTTGTGAAGATGTATACTAGGTGATGGTTATTCATGAGGTGTTATCCAAATTCTTTGGAATTTTAGGGCCCTAGTTAAATGTAGGAAAAAGTAATATTTATTATGGAGGTGGCATGATGGAGGCAAGTTTTATGAGAAGTTACATACACCAAAGGGATCATTGCTAGTGAAATACCTAGGCTTACCACTTATTTGGCTTATGTTGAAGACAGTGGAGTATCAATCACTGATAAATAAACTCACAACCTGAGTGCATGCATGGCACACTAGAAAAAGAGGGGCCTAGATCTATTTAACTTGGAATGGTGGAATATCATGCTGTACTAGGTCGATTACTCTAGAATATAACCCTCAATAAAGATGAATTGTGGGTATGATGGGTACACTCATACATCTTATATAGGAGGACCTTATGAGATGTAATAGAAACTACTTACCTTCATGGTGTATGAGGATACCACTATAGTTCATACCCTACTTTTTCACCTATATTATTTCAATTATGGGGGCAACATGTGCTTATGAGATGTAAGGGAAACTACTTAGCTTCGTGGTGTTCGGGGAAACTACTATAGTTCATACCCCACTTTGTTGCTTGCTTTGCTATAGCTATAGGGACAACATGTGCAAGGAGGGTGAATACAATATTGCAAAGGCTTATGAGTAACTCAAACCAAAAGGTGTTACTATAGAATGATGGAAAATGGTTTGGAATCCTCTATCCTTTGGCATAGGTTGCACTTGTGGCTTACTATGCAGCATGGGCTGTTCACAAAAGATTGGATGGTTAGGATGGGATTGGCAGTTGACAAGTTATGTGTCCTATGTGAAGAGATAATTGATAAATATAATTAATATAAATAATTAGTAATACTAATCAATATTAATAATGAATAGTTAGTTATATGAATATTAATAATAAATAACATAAATTATAATGATGAGGATGATGGTTAGGGCTGTAAATGAGTCGAGCCGAGCCAAATACCCCTAGGCTTGGGGTCGGCTCATTTAACTAAACGAGCCTAAAATGATGTTTGGGTTTGGCTCTTTTAACTAAACGAACGAGCCTAGCCGAACCGAGCTCGCGAGCCAAAGCTAAAAAATGAATTGAGCCGAGCTTTTTCGAGCTCAGGCTCGGCTTGTTTAATAAACGAGCTTAAAAGTAAGGCTCGGGCTTGGCTCATTTAACTAAACGAACGAGCTGAATCGAACTTTTAATTAGCCGAGCTGAGACGAGCCGAATACCGAACTGGCTCAGCTCATTTACAGCCCTAATGATGATGATGATGATGATGGCAATGGGTGTGTATAATTAATAATGATATAAGAATAACAATGTAGGATATATTAAATATTTAATAAAAAGTAGTATGACCAACTCTTAAAATAATAATATAGTAAATAATATATATAATGAAGTTCTAAAAATAATGTGTAAAATAAACGATCTAAAGTTTATCTAAGGTAATAATGTAAATAATGAGGTGCAAGACTAACACACAATCACCCTGTTTTAGGATGTGTAGACTAAAATTTCTATTGTTTTAGTCTATTTAATTATTATGGCATTATTTAATACTTCATTTGTTTCCATAAAGATAATTTTATTTTTTTTGTTCCCCAATATATTCTTAAGCCTTATTCTCCTCAAGTTATTTTTATAAATTATAAGATTAGATCACAACATATCAATGCCAATAGAATCATATCACATTAGCTCATATTAGAGAAGGTTACATCAATATAACAATTAATAATAACAATAATGAGTAAAATTAATATTTATTTAATGATATACCAATCATAATTAGTAATAATAATTATAAATTAGTCATCAATTTTATGATTATGATATATATTAATAATAATATATTTAATAAATACTACACCATATGCCCTTATATTTTTGTAAAATTACATTAGATACCATCGTCTTCTTTTATTAGGGCACCAAATGCTAATTTTTGTAAAATTCAGGCATATGATTCTAAGAATAAAGAGGATAAGAGCATGGGGTGAAATTTTATCATAATATAGAAGTATATGATGCAATATTCCTATATTTAATAGTAATAATACATAATTTAATAATTTAAATTATAAAATCAATAATAGTTACTAATTAATTTGATAGTATAAAATACAAAAATAATGCTTATCACCAATTGTGATAATTAATATTAACATTGATTTCATAATAATAATAATAATAATAATAATAATAATAATAATAATAATAATAATAATAATAATAATAATTCATGATTAAAAAAATAATGAAATTCCATAATAATAATCAATTTAATAATATAATTATTAATATTAACATTAATTTAATAATTATAATTTAAAATTATTAATAATCATAATATAAATAATTAATAACAATGAATTTAATAGTACTTCAAAAAATTATAATTAATTTAATAATATTAATAATGATTTTAATAATAAATAATACTGATAATATAAATAAATATTAGTCATAGTAATAATTAAATGATCTATATAAATAATCATAGTAGTTAAGAATATCAATATTAATGTTAATTTGCTAATAATAATTTATAATAATAATAATAATAATAATAATTTTGCATATAATAATAATGATATTTAATTCAATAATAATTCATAATAATTAACATTAATCTCAATATTAATATAAATTTGTTATGATAATAATATTGATTGACTTGATACTACAAAAAATATAATATAAATTAAATAGATTTGAATAATAAATAATAGTAATTGTTAATATTATAACTAATTTTATGACACTAATAGCAATACATAGTAATAGTAGTACAGATGAATAATAATAATAATAATTAATAAAATTAGCTTCAATTTAATAATGCTAGAAGAAAACAAAAAATAGTTGGTCAAAGAAGAAACTAGAAAGGTGACGTCATCACATAAGGCCAAATTTGACATAGTTGTAATCAAAACCAGTTGTAGATCCAGTGCCTTAAAGATGTTCCGGGATATTATATTTTTATGCTACATATTGACAGTAGCTTACAAATACAGTTTATTCAAGTACTAAATGGAATAGTTTATTCCAAAATTAATTGGCATCTGATAAGAACAGCTTTGAAAGGTCAATATTTATACTCTTTTGGTTGGTATAGTACAGACATTACGAGTCGTTGTTTGGAAGTGTTGTCTTAGACTAGAATTGTGGAAAACTAAGACTACTAGTAAGGAGCATTTTTTCCCCCATATTATTTTTAAAAATTGTGCTTGACAAGACTCACGGTTCAACTAACCAAAAAAGTATAGATTGTTATTAAAATAAATAGTTATATTGATATGAAATGTTAAATTTATTATTAGATTAAAGATTCATTGTGTTCTTCTAATTTTTACTAATATGATTAATTTTTTTAAATTAATAAGTTATAATAATAATTATTATTGTTAATGATTTCTTTTATCACTATTGTTCTTAGTGTTATCATCATTATTGTTATAATAATATTTATTATTAATTTTATGCTATTTTTTTATTAAAATTATAGTAATCAGATTTGATGAAAAAATATAGTGAAAGAAAAAAATTATAATTTTTTTTTGGATAAAGAAGGGAGTCCTTTAAAATGCATAATATTGTTTTCCTTAAAAACTTGGTACCAAAATTTATTACTAGTAATTTAAAAAAAAAAATCTTATAATCATTGGAACAGTGATCAGATCATGCATGTGCAATTATTGTGGTGGTTTTCCAAAGAAATGTGAAGCCACCCCGGAATAAATGTTTCAACGAATTAGCTTTTGAAAGCGCGGATCATCATACTCGTCAAAGTTTAGACTTCCGAGATAAGAGGGCAAAAGCCAATGTATATAATAAGATCATTACAAACTTATGAGACTCGTTTATAGTAGTAGACTAGCAGTGGTATCTTTCGGCAAGTGCATGAACCAGAACTTTGAATTATAATAGTAACTAATAAACCGGTAAAATGGAAACACGTGAACTCAACTCCCTCGTCTAATTAGTAACCCACACGTCAGTTTTCCTTTTGATACATCCTCCGTCTCAGTTTCGTCATTTCTGCTCGATTTAGGAGCAGGGCGGTCTGACCGTGTAGGAAGTCGAAATGTAAATGTGTTCCATTATTGGGAATTAGTACTTGCTTTGTTTCCCATTCGATGCACCGGCGGTGAAACTGAAACGTGATAGGACTTCCATCCGACTATTTAAAATCTATCATCATGTTAAAAAGATTCGCGAATATATTAATTTTATACTCGATTAGAGATTCGAAGGCGGTCTCCCTCGGGAGTAGATGGTATATCATAGACACTAAAAGGGTAGCTGTCCAGAAGAAACCGAGCACACTCGTACCAGAAAAAACAAAATCTTAATTTTACTAAACAACTAGTCCAAGAGTCAAAGATCGACCCACTACATAGGTAGTTGGCTGTCTGATGATCTCTTTCAAGAGTTAATATAGGACGCATCATAAAGTAATCATAACATATTTATATTATTAATAATGTTATCATAAAACATAAAATAATTGTTCTCTTGTAATATAGGCTGAGGTCAAGGAAACCCTTGCCCCCCCTCATGTTCAATGGCAAAAAAACCCCCCTCATGGGTGCTATCTTTGGCTAAGATCTCCGATACTCCGAGAGTGTAGTTGGAAATTCTCCTCAACAAAACGCTCCTCTTTTGTGTTCGGTGAATAAGGAGAAGAAACCAACTATTTCTAGCAAATTAATACCTACCTCGAATATCAATCCATTAAATCAAGAATTGATGATCGATAAGAATACTTTGAATTTTGTCCCCGAGCATCTTCCTACTTCTTGAAGAGACAAAGTGGTGCAAAATTAGCATCCAAACAATCTCTTCCATATTAAGTATATTTAACACGTGATCAAGGATGGAAAACCTTTAGCCATGCTTCTAGAGGAAGATATCTAGCGTCGGTCGAAGATCTAGGAACATTCAATTGTCACATTTGTTTTGTGTGAAACAACCCTTGTACAGGGGCATGCAACAGTTTGTACATGAATCTTGGTTGCACGTTCCAGTACACCTGTATGGAAAAATGATTTATTATCTTTCAATTTATTATTCAGAAGGATTGTATGAAAATTCTTGAAATGCCTTATTGGACCTATTGGAATTATCCTATATTAGTAAAAATGTGGCAACTTGGGCTGGAGTTTAGCCACCGTGAGTTTCAATTTTTTCATGTATGGTTAACCCTCTTAGACTTACTTCTATCGTTCTGGTCCCCCAATTCAATAAGCATGATTGCTAGCTATGCAGAAAAACCCTTGGGAATGGATAGGGTCACTCCAAATAGGGACCACATATCTTTTTCTTGAGTTTTAATCGAATTTGACTCTCATCACCCCCTTTCGAATCATGTCTTGGTCTGGAAACCTAGTGGAGTACTATCCAACAATGAGTACATTATAAGCAGAAACCCCTATATTATGCCAGTTGTTAGACTTTTTGTCACTTCAAAACTCATTCTGAAGGAAAACATGATTTGAGGAAACAAAAAACTCAGCAACAGTGGGTGAGGAAGCACCCATAGAGTATTGTATAAATCTCGAAGCTCTTAGGGAGGAATATGCTATTGAAGATGTTTCAAAGAGGCATGAGAAGCATATGGCCCTTGCTTCTGATTCGCAACAAATTGTAAGCAAATATTATTCTCCATTTGATCAAAATGAGCCTACTAGGAAGCAAACAATAGATTTGGGTTCTGATCGACTAGCTATTAGAGCATCTTATACCTCTTCAAGCACCAACCATGGTCATGAATTGAACCATGGTAGCAGAGGACTGAGAATAAAAGGCTTTGGCTTTAACCCATCCTTAAGAGTTCACTTGAAATGATATTGAGTTTTTGGAATGTGAGAGATAAATAACCCTCTCAAACACCGAGAAGTGTTTAGTTAAATTAGAAAAAAAATAGAATTTCTTTTGTAGGTTTAATAAAAACATGAGTTAAAGATAATAATGCTTTAAAACTACTAAAGGGCATGCCTAGATGGGAATAACTCGATAATTATAATTCTCATTATAAAAATAAAGTTTGGGTTAGTTTTGATTTGGCTTTTAATGTGTTAATAAAAGTGTTGAATGTGACTAAGCAGTGCATTGTCATTTTAAGCAAGTTGTAGTCCCTATGTCATTCCATGTTTCTATCATTTATGTATCTAATAATGGAAAAAATATGAGGAGATTAAAATGAGCCTACTAGGAAGCAAACAATAGATTTGGATTCTGATCGACCATCTATTAGAGCTTCTTATGCCTTTTCAAGCATCAACCATAGTCATGAGTTGCATGAAGAATATTAAGAACCGTGGTAGTGGAGGATTGAGAGTGAAAGACTTTGGCTTTAACTCGACCTTAAGAGTTCACTTGACATGATATTGAGTTGTTGGAATGTGAGAGGGATAAATAACCCTCTAAAACACTGAGAGGTGTTTAGTTGGATTAGAAAAAATAGAATTTCTTTTGTAGGTTTAATAAAAACATGAATTAAAGTTAATCATGCTTTCAAAATACTAAAAGGCATGCATAGATGGGAATGACTCAATAATTATAATTCTCATAATAACACTAGGGTTTGGGTTAGTTTTGATTTAGCTATTTGATGTGTTAATAAAATTGTTGAATGTGACTAAGCAGTGCATTGTCATTTTAAGCAAGTTGTGGTCCCTTTGCCATTCCATGTTTCTATCATTTATATATCTAATAATGGCGAAAATATGAGGAGATAATGGCTTGTGTTACATTGCTCACTTTAGTGGTTGCATGTGCTATTAAGGGACTTGAATATAATAGCTAACTGAAATGAGAAACAAGCCATCGAGGGGGTATAATCAAGAGGATGTTAATGATTTCTCACAATGCTTATCCTAAATTTAGATAGGTGATAATCGGTGCACTAGAGCCTTTATAAATTGATGTAATAGAAGAGAGGGTGTAGATAGAATTTTGTGCAAGTTGGATTAAGTTTTGGGTAATATGAGTTAGTTCAAAAAATTTCTGTCCTCACATGACACCTTTGTGGTTCCTCTTGTATTTGATCGTTTAGCAATGATCCTAGATTTGGGATAACATTTTTCTTTAGGCTCAAGACCCTTCTATTTCTTTAACATGTGGACTATTCATCCAAAATTCCTTTCCACTGTACGCTAAATTTGGGATAAAGAACATACTCATAATGTAATGCACAATGTGATGTATTGACTAAAGATCTTAAAGAATTCATGATGTGAATTAAACTAGTAGTACTTTGGCAGCATCTTAGAAAAAGTTCTATGGGCTAGAATTAATTTCATTGAAGTGCAAGGGTAGCTAAATGAGAATCCCTTTGATGATGCACTAATAATACAATTAAAAGATTATGTAGCAAGGTTAAAGTACTATAATTCATGTAAGGAAATTTTTTTATTATCAAACGACTCAAGTTTTTTGGATTAAAACGGAAGGTTACAACATTGGATTTTTTTCATTACCTTTTGAAAGGAAGAAGACATCATAATCAAATATCTTCATTAATGGATGAATATTGAAATATCTACTCCACACCATACACTTTTGCCACCCAATTCACTTGATTCTATATGTCTTTCACGGGGACTCCTTTTGAACTAAGGGGAGATTTTTGGCCTGAAATCATGGTAAGAGGACTAATGCTAGATATTCATCACCATATGATGTTAATGGTGGTTTTTTAAAAGGATGAAGAGAACCAGTCCCTTTTCTCAATGAGTAGTTATAAAGTTCCAGGCCCGAATGTATATAACAATATGTTTTTCAAAGTTGCATGGAATATCATAGGAGATGATGTATGGAAAGCCACAACTAAGGTTTTTATCATATGTTACATCCCTAAATCCTTAAATGTTTCCATTTTGAACCTAATTCCTAAGGTTCCAAGTTCATATAAAGTAGGGGGATTGTCGACTGATTGTATGCTGTAACTTTATAAAATTGTTTCTAATGTAAACATCAACCGACTTCAAACTTTCATGGCCTTTTTAGTAGGTAAAAATCAAACATTTTTTATGAAGGGTTGAACCGCTGGGGATAACATATTTTTAGCTTCCAAATTGGTTGGAGGCTTTGACAAAAATAATTTATCTCCTCGCTATATGCTGAAGTGGGATATGGGTAAAGCATATGGCTCAGTAAGTTGGTTGTTCATTTAATATATTCTTCTTTAATTTAATGTCCCTATCCATTTTTTTAAGATTGTAATGAGTTGTGTTACCACTGCACAATATTCTATCTCATTTTATAGGAAATTTTAATGACCTTTTGAAGCTAAGAGGGGTTTGAGATAATGTGACCCTTTATCTCATTATCTTTTTGTATTGATTATGGAGTACTTTTATAGATCACTTTATGTTTTTTGGAGTAATACACTCTTTAAGACTCACCCAAATTGTAAGAAGGTTAAACTAAGTAGCTTGACGTTCACAAACAAGTTGCTTTTCTTTAGCTATGGAAAATTTGCCTCCATAGATGTCATGTGAAAAGTGTTCCAAGTTTTTTTTTAATGTGTCTAGACTAAACTTGAATACCTCAAAAACCATAATCAATTACTATTTATTGGTACCAACTTGTGGACATGAGGATGTTCACACAAAATATTGATTTCCTATGGATTACTTACTAGTATGGTACCTTAGAATCTTATTATCCAATAAATGGCTTACTACAAATGATTACCTATCACTGAAAGAGAAGTTCGCAACAAAGATAAGGGGATGTAGTGCATAAATCCTAAGCCAAGTGAGACAACTACAATGTGTTTGATTGGTTCTCTATGATATCTAAGCTTATTATATCTCTCTACAAGTCATTCCTATAGGTAGGCAATGAAAAATATAGAAATGTTAGTGGCATAGGATATAATTTGTTTACTTAAAGAGGAGGGTGGGTTAGGCTTGATCCAAATTCATCTATGTAACAGTGATGCACATGATAGGTTATTTTGGTGCATTCCTATTGAGAAGGATATACTTTGGGTGCATGCTTATTATCTAAAGGGAAGAAGTGTATGAGAAGTGCTAACTTATCCTTGATGTCTTAGCTGATGAGGAAAGTATTAAATATTTACACATCTCTTCATGCCTTCCTTATAGATCTACAAGTTCAAACAAGGTTTATAAGGTAAGGTAAATAATATATTACTCGGGTATATGCTCATCTACATCACAAATCTTAGAGAGTAGAATGGTTGAGTATGCATGAAATATTGGCAACCGTAGATATATTACATTGTTTTGGCTATGATCTTAATCCATGTGTGTTTTATGCAACTAATATGATGAAAATTTTCTCCATTTTCTTTCATGTGCATTTATGAGATGTATTGGGACATTGATGATGATAGGATTTGGAGTTAAAAAAATCCCGTTAATATAGCAATGACACATGCATTGGTTATGAAAGGGAGGGAGTGGCTCCCAAGGCTATGTAAATATGTCTTACGATCTTCTTATGCTGATATATATGTCATATTTGATATGAAAGACACACATTTTTTAGAACAATGAATGTGCTAAAAGGCTAATTATAAGGGAGATTGTGAGGGATGTAGAAGCAAAGGTTGAGACTTTATCAACTTATGCATCATATGCTAAGCTAGTTTATTATATTTTTTTTAGTTTATCTTATCTTGTATATATGAACTTAATATAATTTATAAGATACCCTTAATATAATTTATAATATGTCAAATACCCCTATATTTTTATTTTTATGCATAGATTGTTCTTTCGTCTACTTTAACATTATTTTTTAAAAACTATCAATTTCACCCCCACTCACTTGTATGCTTAATTAGATTATAATTTGAATGTAATAAAAAAATCACTTTATCTTCTCTCATTATCTTCATCCTCTTCCTCTGTGATCTTCATCCATAATAAACTATTATATATGACCTAAACGTGCTATTCATAGCCCTCTTCAGCCTTGAAATTCTAATTCATCTTTTTCCCCCTCTCTTTTTTCTTTTTCCAGTCCTTCTCTTCTACATCCCAACTTGTAGAAATTTTATTCAATTCCTCCATTCATATTTTTATAATCCATCATGATAACCTCCACTCCTTCGATCCCAATTCCTTAATTGATTCCTTCATTACCTTGTTTTCCTTTCACCTATTATAATTTCCATCGAGATTTTTTGTCGATTATGTTTGGTCTATTTTGAATAGATTTTGATTTTTGAGTTTTTAATGGTATGATTCTTGGAGTTGGTTATCAAATCATTCTAGTTGTTTTTTCTGATTTCAATTCTCCCTTATCCTTTTGTTGACCTTGTTCGAGTTCTCCTTCTAAGATTTTGAATCTAGGTTAAACTCATTTATTAAGGGTTGATTTTTTTTCAATTTCATGATTTTTTTTCTTCCTATATTTGGAATATAAAAGTCCCAAGGCATGTTTTGGTTGGTTTCTTGAATAGATCAAGGTTTGGAGATGCCTATCATTCCATCTCTTTGTGAAATATTAGATTGGTGTGCTTTTGCACAATTCATCTCAAATCTTTTTTTGTCTTTATTTTATCTTTGTGCATGATTTTTCTTTGAATGCCTTAGATCAATTATGATTAAGGGTGTTGTTGTGTTCTATGCCTCTTCCACTATTTATTTCACCTCATATATGCTTTGTTTGTAGCTAATTGATGTAAGTATTTTTCTTAGATTTGGGTGCTTCCCAACTATTTTTCATTTGATCTATGAACTTCAAGGTTGATATGAGATGATTGGATTGATTTATTCTATTATACTGTTAATTTTGGCAATAATTAAGTTTTTTCTATGTTTCCTTTAGAAATATATAGTTTTATTCTTTTTTTGTCTCATGTCATTATTAGAATGCTTCATTGGTTATTGCTTTGTTTTGTGGTGAAGAAATTCCCTACTTGGTTGTTGTTAAATGTAGATATCATGATTATGGCTAAGTTAATTGTGTCTTCTTGTTGGATTTTTTAATTTGGGATATTGGAAAAAAAATACTCTTTGATGTTGCTCTAAGTTGTGTGAGATCAAAAATTTCAAGCAATATCGACTTTCAGACTTGATGGAATGGGAAATTTGTGATTTAATTTGTCATATTTAATGCAATGTCAGCTAAGGTTTCTTTATCAATGTTGTTATATTTAGAGTAGAGTCAGGTTGAAGAAGGAAAATATGGAAGTTAGAGTTAGGGCATTTGTATCCATTTATATCAAAAGTATTACTTAAAATTAAATAACGTAATTTTTATGCAAAAAAAATTGATAGAAAACATAATAGAAAGGTAATATATGCATAAAAATGAAAATATAGATGTATCTAGTACAATATAAATTAGAGTTGGGGTATCTTGTACATACCATTAAGATATAAGGGCATATGGTGCAATATCCTAAGTATAAATTGTAAATCCCCCGAAATTTGAACAAAAAAAATTGTTTTAAATATAATGCAAAAGTTTTTTAAAAGTAAAAATTTATAAATTTCCACCATATCAACCATGAAAGAGGTATGATTATCACCTAACCTATGCTTGATGCAAGGCAAAATAGAACGACCACCAAAAAGTGTGTGCTTTACTAATACTACAACAATACTAATAATAATAATGATGAGAATAACGATATTATAGATAGAAGATATAGTGAGAGTTTGTAAAATCCAAATACAAAAATGAAAGTTAAGTGTTTAAATAGCTAGAAGGAACCAAAAACGTCCCAACGAAGTGGGGAAAATTTACATCTAACCAGTAAGCTAACTCTTAACTACATAGGAATGTAACTCTAGAATCCCAAGCAATAACCATCTATTGGGCCACGGTATCATCCTCAATATACTCTATCTAAGAATTGTAACCTAGCAAGTCATTTTCTGCTCATTAGATCAATAGACAGATTATCGTAGTGACCACACAAATGTAGTATTAGCGTAGTGAAGTACTGGTAAAATAGACTACTTAGAATATGGTAAGGGTTCATTGGTGCACACTGAAGTCACATAGTATCATGGCGATAAGCTTACTAACATAGTATAACATTTAGGCTCATGATAGCAATATAGCAAGTAAGGAAATCACGGAAGAATAATAATACATATCATGCATTAGGACCACATGATGTAAATTATATTATAAATCTTCCTTTAGTGTCTACATAGTTTCTAGTTGTTAATATAATCTATTTTACCATAATTCTCCACCATGAACAAAATTTATGGCAGCATACACACATAATGGGATACCACTCCCACTACATGGGGTTAGGATATATCGAAAGAAATTTTCTCTAGGGATACCACACCCACTACACATTGAGTCCGAGTGCTAATATAGGTTGGGATACCAAACCCACCATACGTGGTTAAAGTATATCAAGAGGGATTGTAATGGGATTAGGGGTGGTAATGAGCCGAGTTGAATTGGGGTGGACTTAGGCTTAGCTCATTTAATAAATGAACCTAAAAATGGAGCTCAAGCTTTGCTTATTTATAAATGAGCAAAGCTTTTAATGAACTGAGCTGAGCTAGCTTGCAAGATTTTGTGGTAAATGAGCCAAGATCATGAGCTTTTGCACTATAAATAAGCTTGAGCCCAAATTTTTTATGCTTAAGCTTTTTTTTAAGACTTATTTAGCTAAACAAACGAGCCGAGCCGAGCCGAGCCCAAAAAGCTTGCAATCTAGTTCTATTCATTTCAACCCTAACTAGGATACCTTACCCTCCATACCTTGAATGCCTCCACCATGAAGGATAAAAAGTTTGGATACCACACTCTCCTAAGAAATGGACAATACAATGTGTTAGAGGACTTGTACTAGGATGCCTCATCCACCCATACTAGATACCGATGCTATGCTGACCTACTATAGTATAATTCTTTACCTCAAAGATATGTGCATAACCCATATCGATAGCAACCTAATAGAGAAGGAAATATGTACTAAATGAAAATATAAAAACATAGGTCTACCTCAAGAATTTGAGAAAAAGGTTTACACGAAATCTTAATCCATTCATTATTAATTACCAGATGATATCACTAATCACTAATTAAATTCATCAATAACTAAATTGGGTGTTTCCAAGTGATAACAACAAACATATCATAAGGTATATAAGCCACTAATTGGGTGTTTAGAGGTGAGATCAAACTGCACCTCTCAAGGCCTATAATGTACTTATTTTGATCCATGTCAAATATAGATTAAGCTTGGTTGAAATCATGATTGACATGTTGTAATGACATAGGAACATTAATACGGAAGGTCTAAATGACAAACATGGTGAGATACATACAGATTAGTTGAACAGTCTTTAAAATAATCACATAGTTCGGTCATACCAGACTTGAACATAAAATAAAACTAAGGAACCTATCGAATGGTTGGTTTAACTGATAAACTATTTATAGAAACCAATTGATGGGTTTGACTAAACCGTTTTATGGATCTAAGATGAGACAGACCACTCTAATCACAAGGTAACTAGTTGATGAGTTTGGCAAACTGATCGATTGACTATAGGAACCAATCAATTTTTTCATCGAACCAATCAAATGAGCTCCCAACCAGCCAATCAAAAACCCCAAATTGAGTGACAGTTCACATGACCAGCTGATCAATCCCAAAAATAGATCGATTGGTTTGGGGTAAAATAATACCTAGACCTATAATCCACATATCATAATATTACCCAATTGTACTATATTAATCTTAGGATGATTTTATGTCATAAAGCACATAAAAATATAGAGTACATGCATAGAATCACAATATTATACGGTAATATTAGCATTTAACGAGATCATGCTCAAAACTACTAAAATCATGTAGAATAATAGAAACTTAAAACATGCTTAAACATTAAAGTGGAAAAAATTACCATATGCTTGAATCCAAGAATAAAATTAAATCATAAACAACATAGAAGTACACAGAGAACATGAAACTAAAATAGACAACATACCTTATTCATATTAAAGATAATAATACATTACCTCTAAGCAATTCTTCTAACACAAAATACTCCTACCTTGATAGTTATCTACCGAGAACTTGATTCCTAATAGAATTACGAATCAAAATGATTTAAAATCTTTTAAAAACTTAATAAAATGAAATCATAATATGAAGTAGAAGAATTCCATATCTAAACCTTTTTCGAAAATAGAGATTCTTGGGGGAAAGAAGCTAGAAACTTTAACATTTATCAAAACCTTAATCATTTCTTGCTTAAAGAGAGACAAGGGAGATCTAAAGATAAGATTAGGAGAAGAAATAAGAGACAATAATTCAACTAAAGGATGAGGAAATAGGAGGAAAGCCTCTATTTTCTCATAAGAGAAGAGAAGAGAAGAGAAGAGAAGAAAAGTGGAGAATGCCCATCACTTAGGAGTTTTCACAAGGAAAAAGGGAGAAAATGAACACATAAAGAAGGTGGAGAGTGAATTAAATTAGGAATGGAGTGTATAGGAGAGATTGATGGCTAGCATTATGAAGTGGGAGAGAAGAAAGTCAGACTTAGGCTGAGTGTGGATACCTAAGATATAAGGGAAACACAAGTTGAGGTAAGGGAGGTAGAGTTTTATTAGGGAGAGCCATGGCAGTGTGTTGGTAAGTCATGTAATAGGTGTGAAAGGTCAAACATACAACCATGGCTTCTAGAAGAGAAAGTGAGGGAGAAAAGAGAAGATGAGAAATTCCTTAAAAAAGTGCTATTGGATAAATTTTAACTAAATAAAAATTATAGAGTGATCGAAATAGTGTAAAAATAATCCACAAGAATCAAAATATGCTTATTAGCACGAATAGATTCAAATTAGAAAATTTTAAAAACATTAGAAAAATATTCAAATCAAAATAAAAAATAGGATATGAAATCATAAGACAACCAATCGGTTGATTTGAGCAAACCAATCGACTGGTTTATTGAGAAAAAAATTGTTACTTCCCGAGCGTACCAACAAATCAGTTAGGGAAACCATTCTATCATTGCATCTAAAATTCACAACTTTAATAGAATTTCGAGCCCTTTCCAAAACCAAAACTAATTTATTTCATATTAACCTAATTTTAAATAAAATTTAAAAGATTTTAGGATAGGTTATTGCATAAATAATCATCACATAGGCACGAAAAGTTATATATTATAAACTAAAACAATAATATAATAATAAAACATATCATAAATATTAAATATTGGAATCTTTCTTCGAATGCAAAATAAAATATTATATGGACTTAAAAGAATATAACATTGAGTATAATATTATTTCATTAAATTTATAGTACAAGATAAGTGATTAAAGAAACTAAAAAAACTATAAAATTTATTGTTATATTATAAGGACCTAGATAATATTTGAATGGGTGAACAAAAAAGTATATGTATAAAATAAAATATGTTGTCATAATTATGTATGATTTATATTTTAAATATTTTTATGCTTTAGATCATAATTCATCAAAATTATTGCTCATTAAAAGATAAATATTATATAAATTTTTAGGTTGAATTTTTATAAGATACAACATTGCTAACTAAAAATGACAATATGTATGTGTGTATGTATATAATAAAATACGATAATAGTGCAAATTGATGTAGTACTATCAAATCATTTAACATCTAATGGAAATTACAAATTTAATATTTATAATCTCCTAAAATAATTATTGTTAAATAAAATGATATTATTGTTCTTAACTCTAACAAAAATTTATAATTGAAAAGAGTATTTTTGGCTACTAATAATTTAGTCAATGATAATATTATATTATTATAAATAGATATTGATCATAAACCTATTCATTATAACAAAATTAATGTGTTAAATAAAATAATATTTAATATTCTAAAATATATAGTCATTGATATATTATTATTATTATTATTATTATTATTATTATTATTATTATTATTATTATTATTATTATATATTCATTCAACATAATAGTGATATCTTTTAAAATATTATTACAAAAATTTATAATATCATTATGTAAACTTTAAATATTTATTCAAATATGCATCGTAATATGATCAAGATTAGTTGATCATGTGTTTTAGCAATAAATAATCATATTAGGTAATATTGTTTTGATCATAATTTGCTTCTATTGTTGATGAAGAATTATTTTTTTTTTCAATTTTATCTTGATTATATGTTGATTTATTGACATTGATGAATTGCATGATTCAATTATGGGCATATTTGTATCTAATATATTTGCGTTTGTTATTCATATTGACTCAATTTGATATAGCGAAGATGTTTGTCAAGTATTTAACAAAACTCTTTTTAACTTGTTTTTGTTTCTCGATAAATTAATCATACTCCATCCATTTCACAATAAAATATCTATATTTTTATTTTATTTTATAATATAAGTGTTATATCAAGTTTTAACAAATATTGATTATTATATTTTTGAATTTACCCTTTTCCATCTCATTAATGGATCACATAACAATTAAATTGTTGAAATTTTCATTTTGGCATTTTAATCACTTTGTTACCATTTTATCTTAAATTTTAATACTTTTTAATATATGTGCTAAAATTCTAGACCCCATGTTGTGAAACTAAGGGAGTAACATGAAATAGATAAAAGAACTTTTAACTACTACTTTTAGCTATGGTTCTCTTTTTATATATATAAAGCTGAGTTCATATGTATGTATGTATGTAGAAGAATGATAACTAACTCTTTTGTTGAAAACTAAGAATTAACACTCTTATTTGAAGAAATGATCCATAGCAGGTAGAAAAAGCTATTATAAGTATCTCAAAAAACTATAGTATTTGAGTGTTATGAGAAAAATAAAGGTGATGTAATATTTGTAAATATTGTGTATTTATATTTTAAGTTTGACAACTATCACAATAGGCCATGGAAACTACTTTTATTAGGTGGAAAAAACTATTGTAAGTCTTTAAAAAAATATTATTTAAGTGCTAAAAAGAAAAATAGTGATATTTTTAGTAATATTAGGTATTCATATTTCAAGTTTAAAACTAGCTTCAGTAGATGGAGAAAACAACTGTAGGTATATCAAAAAGTTATAATGTATGAGTTCTAAAAATCAAAATAAGGTGAAATTTTTATAAATATTGGATATTTATATTTTAGGTTATGAAATTACCCATAAGGAGACTACTTTCAGTTGGTGCATAAAAATAGTGTGAATAGTTTAGAAAACTAAGATGGCTTTTAATTCACAAAAAATAAAATAAAATTGGTTTTCACTAGATATTATATATATATATATATATATAATGAGAACCATTATTTATGGTGAGAACAAAAAATCACCCTAGCTTCTAGTGCTACTAATAGTAGTTTCCACCACCTACTATGGATAGTTTCTTAATTTAAAACATAAATATCTAATATTTATTAAAATTCTACCATTTTTTTTTTAACACTTAAATGTTATAGTTTTCTGGGAGACTTATAATAGTTTCTTCCACCTACATGGTGTAGTTTTCACTACATACTATGGGCAGTTTTCTAACCTAAAATATAAATACCTAATATTTACAAAAAATTTACTATCTTTCTTGCACTCAAATGGTATAGTTTTCTAAAAGATTTATAGTACTTTCTTCACCTATTGAAAATAGTTTCTAAACTTGAAATATAAATACACATTATTTAAAAAAATATCACTATTTGTCTAACACTTAAATATTATAGTTTATTGAGTTACTTAAAGTAGTTTTTTCTACTAACTAAAAGTAGTTTTTACTATTTTCTATGGACATTTGATTCAACTGAGAGCATTATCCTTCAATTCTCATTGAATACTATAGGGTTTGTATGGTATAGTGGCAAGTGGACTGAAAAAAATACCCCCATATTTTTGTCATTTGTATCAAGTATTTAATAATAATGAATTTTTTTAATAAAATATTTATCATAGATCAAATAAAGATCTAAAATAGGTATTCATCCTTTTTTTTAATTTTTAAATAGATTATATAAGATATATAAATAGGGATAATTTTTTAACCTTATTATCTCCATACCAAACGAGCACTAAGGTGAAACAACTTAGGGTGTACTTGTGCCTCATTAGACCTTGATTGGAAATGAGTTGTGGAGAGCTCAATTCTTGCTACTATATTGCAATATGGAATGGACATAATTAGAGGTATAGAAAAGTGAGAACTAAAGTAATTGGCTCTATTGGGAACTCGTCATCTGGGTATCTCAAATATGTTAGTGAGTGTGCTATAAAATAAAATATTACTCCTAGAATTTTTTTAAAAAAAAATATAATTGGAAAATAAGATATATTCCTTAAATGAATTATTATGCACTTATATTTTCATAAATAATATAATGGTTTTAAGTTTTTGTCTTGTACTATGGCTAACGTTTAGTGACTTACAATTCATCACTAGACTTTTTGGCTCACTTTGTATTCACTTGTATGCCACTTATGCATGTTGTTCAATGTTCATGAACATCCAAAGTAAGTACATTTAATATCATGTTTATCAAAAATCCTAGTGGAATCAAGATTATATTACTCAGATATAAAGTTATCTTATGTTATTTGTTTTATTACATTCCTTAAAAATACTTAAAACTCTTGTTATATATTTAAAACATTTCATTTGATTATATTTTTAGCTCAATTTGTACTCAATTGTATGCTACTATTTTTTCTTCTATTTTTTTTCATGATTTGACCCCTATGAGACTCTTTGAACCATTTTTGGTTATCAAAATTTCTTAAAACCCTTCTAATTTATTGATATTTGAATTTATTGTCCTTTTAGGGGTCTTATAATCATTTTAAAAATTATAAACATATGTTTTTATGGAAAAGCATTATTCATTGTACTGGTTGGTCTTAATCATGTTTAAATCTAGTAATCTAAAATTTACAAAAAATTGAGGGATAAATATATTTAATGTTACTAAACATCAACTGATTTATAAATGTTCTATAATTATTTTTAATTTTTAGATTTAACTAGACATTTTAGCACCTTTTTCCTCCAAATTAGACTTTTATTTATTTGATCATTAAGTAACTTTCTTGGAATCAATCCTAGCTTTTCATTGTGGGATAGATTTATTATGAGCCACTCATTCCCCTCTTAGGGTTGGCATCACCTCCCCTTCTTTTAGAGCCTTAGATATTTTCATAAATATTTTACTAAAATTAAGACTTAAGTCTTCTACTACTTATCCTTTCTTCCACCACCATTATTCTCATTACTTTATCCTCCTCATCCTCCTCTTTGTCTCCAACAACTCTTTTCCCTTCTCCTCCATTTTTTATGTCTTTATTCTCCCATTTTACTCCATTATTTTTGGTTCTCTTAGTTTCTATGTAAAGATTAATTCATTAATGTTCACTTACGAAAAAGTGAGCCATTCTTTGAGAAAGGTGAAGAATAATATTTGATTCAAGTTTGGCTTTTGGAGATTTTATTTCTTTCTTTCTCTCTTTACTTGAAGTTTAAGATTTAAGTAAACCTCATAAACTTTTCATTAATAGAAATCTATCTATGTATATGTGATTTGTATATTTTTTTAGGGAAATATAAGATCTTTTTTAAGTACATATTTTTAGTATTTTGTAAGCCTTTCTAGTATAAGTACGATAGCATGATTATCATGTATTTAAGTGTGTTAACTATGTATGTGTTCATATGGAGTTATATATTGAAAAATAAGTTTTATAATCTTTGTCTATCTTTAAGCTTATTTAACCTTATTCTTGTTGTTTTATAATTTAATTTGACGATTCCATTATTTTCATTGATGCTTTAATATGGAATTTGATAAATAATATGTTAGTTTTTGATCATGTTTAGTTATGTTTTTTTGCAAGATTAAGCACATTCAGTATTTATTTTGGTGTTTTACAAATGAGTGGTAAAAATTTAGTTTTTCTTAAGTTCTAATGTGTTCTTCATTGAAATGACCCTTAGGGGTTAATAGGGAAGACTTAAAGATATTGATAAATCAAAATTTGGCACAATAATTTATTGTAGTTCAAGGGTCTCAATGCAACTCTACATCTAATAAAAAAAATGCCATCCCTTTTGGATTCTAAAACTTTATCGTATTTTTATTGATTATCACTAATTTCTTTTTCTAATGAGACTGTAATATCAATGACCCTCTCGAAGATTATTTATAACTTAACCTAGTTATCCACTTCTAGGTTTATGAGCATACTAACTCAATAAGTTATTTTAGGAATACTAGGTATATACAACCTCTTGCTATTGAATTTTGAAAATAGTGTTGTGCGGATAACAAAGGAATCCTCTCAATAAAAAGATAGAAAATTGATGAATGTTAAGTGGGTGTAATCTTAGCTAAAAATTCTAGGATATGAAAGTGATAATCACTCTAGGTAATGTGTTTTACATTTGAGCACAAGTAGATTCTCATGAGAAATCAAGACATGAAATTTAGATTTGAATTCTTGAGAAATTAGAAGAGATTAGGTGGGGAAATAAATGAGTGTTGTTTATGATCTCAAAAGAAGTGTTTTTAAAATCTAAAACTAAACTCTTTCATAACTCTCTCAAATATAAGTGTCATTGGTTGCAAATAATGTACGAAAGGATAACTCAACAAATATTTTGTTTCATGGAGCAAACATACCAATCAAAGAGTGTTGAAGGACCAGTTGGAAGGTGTTAAAATTATACCTAGAAATTTTTTACCGTTAGATAATATAAACTACCCATTGCACATGCTATTTGACTAGTGCATGAATAGTTGAGGAAAAATCAAGATAAGCTAGTGCGAAAACAAAGAGCAATAATTTTGTGAGGCTTAATAGTCTATTGGTGCCATAGACAAGTTAATTGGTACCTAATTCACAGACTATATTTGGGTTAGCAAAAATCTAAGGGACAAGATAAGACTTGAGGCCGGTTAGTTGATGTCTCAATTTTCTTATGAACTGACTAACTACTCGAATTCTAGAGATAATGTTTTTCCATTATGATACTAGTTAACTAGTACTTACCATTAGTTGAATGGTTTATAAAGAACATTATTACCTAATTAAATTTTAAGTGAAAATATTTTCATAAATAAACTACTTAAAAACATTTTTAGAAATAGATTTTAAAGAGACTTTTAAAAAATATAGGGAACTCAAAAGTCTTGAAAATCAAACCTAAAGCCTAAGACTTAATATATAAATATACAATTTAAACATCAAGTTATGTTAGAATTTTTTTTATTATGCATCCATTAATTGATAAACTTGATTGCATTTTTATTAATGTCCTTCTGAATTATTGTTTGGTTCGAATGTAATTCATTATTTTTTGCTTTGATAAACTTGGTTGATTTCTTATCTATGCTTGTACTTGAATGTTTATTTTGAGTGTGCTCATCATCATTTGATATTTTATAAACCATTTACACTTAAAACAATAAAATTAAAACCCTAATTAAGGTTTGTTATCATCAAAAATAAGGATATGTGAACTATAAGGTCACTGATCTCTCCCATTTTTATGTTGACGAACAAAGTTTCTAATATTAAAGAAGATGAGGCACTGTGATGTTAACGTAAATTGGAATACATCTTCAAAATGGATATAGAACATATTATTACCATTTTGTATTTAAAAGCACACAAATATCATAAGAATGATTAACCAAGTCAACACATAACATATTTTCCCCTTTATCCCCATTTGTTAAACCTAAGATTACTAATATTATTTCCAATCAAAAGATAAGTACATAAATAATTACATACATAGGGAATTAATTCCCCTCAAGATATGCATATTTTTCAATTAAAACACAAAGAGACATTTCATAATCAATATCATTTATGAATAATAGGTTTGGAATAGATATGATAATATCTCCCTATTTAGATATGGCTAGGATATAGGTATAATTGATTAAGAGGAAAGGATGTTCCCTGTTATGGTATGCATATATAAGCAATAAGATCAAGATCACTACGTGAATTACCAAGAAACCATTATCTCAAATATTATGAGCATTTAAAGTAGAGATACGTATCAAGAGTCATGCATATAACTCAGATATGATAATGATAAAAACATGTATTATAACAAGTGTGTAAGACAATGAAATACATATTACTAATATATTTCATGGATATAGACAAAAAACTAATGAAATGAAACAAAGTCCATGGTTTCAAGTTTCAATAAAGCACATTCATGGACACAATCCCTTTTGAGTATATACCATGAGATAACATCAATGCATTGCACACTTAAGCATAAATAATCAACAAGTCAAAACAATGCGCAAACAATATGAATGATATGGTAGTAAATTGAAGAGTTTCACATTATCTCATGGAATTAATATTCAATCACTAAAAAAATAATCTAATATGGTAGTGAGTAAGAATCAATCATTTAAATGTTTATGCTAACATATTTAGCTCAGATATAAGCAGGAACCATAACATTATTTATTTTTAAATTATACCAAATTAATTTATGAACTTATTCCATATTTACATTAATAAAAATGATTTAAGGATAGGGATGATGAAGTTGACACACAAAATTATTAAGCTAATCCCATTCTAATACACCAACAAGAAAAAAAGTGAGCTTTGTGTTTATATTTATAATTAAACATATGTCATTTTCTTTTTCTTCTTTTTGCCTACACAAAATAATCAACTAATATTTCTAGATAGCCAAATTTCCTTGGGTCTTTGGGGTTTAGTGGATTATCTTTGAAAGATGGTTCCCTTGAGCACCCATACTTCCTTGAATTTTGTAGAAAATACACAATTTCTATACGATGAAGCAATATGACCATATTTACCACATTTATCTTAAATAATGGATGAATAATGAGACAATTGATGAGATTGTTAGATAATCTTTGGAGGGTTTTATGTTTCATAATTATCTTTTCTCCATAACCAAAACTTTCATAGTTCTTGTTATATATTTGACGCCCAACCAACATATTCAAACAACGTTTTTACCCTTAGTGAAGGTATATGTTATCTTAACAATTTTGTCTCATTTTTCTTCTAGAGTGGTTATCTTTCTCCTAATCATATCAATTTTTTTGGTTGTGTTTAAATGGCATAGACTTTATTTAATCTTCTAGCGTGGTTTTCTATCACATTTTTCTCACCTAGATCCATTTTTAGTTCAGGCACTCTAGATTCAAAAATCACATTGGCACTTAACATTTCATCATGCATTTCTTCTCAATTTTTTTTTATTTTCTTGACTTATCCTCATGAGATCAAGAAAAACCTTATATAACACAAATAGAATCTTGTCAAATGAATGAGATAAAATAGGATCAGTTACCTCTTTATCTTCATAATCATCATTTTCATCTAAACAAGAGCAAGAGTATGAAACACATATTGATAACCCATCATCTTTATTTTCTTCATCATTATTAGCACCTCTAGCTAGTATTTTCTTGGATAATATTCCCTTCTTACTTATTTCTTGGAAAATAGATTGAGTTGTTTCCTCTTGAAATGCAAAGAAATCTCTAATCAAGTGTCCTTCTTAGAGTAATGTTGACACTTGAAAGGTTTTCTTTCCTTTAAATAAGAAGTATGAATATGTCTTGATTTTCATGAATTTATTCTTCCTTCTCTATTATATTTGAGGAATTTATTTAATTATTGTGATATAAGAGCAATTTCCTCATCATTTGCAACTTGATCCTTATCCTTTTTTTTTTACATCATCATCTTCTTGAATCAATCATGTTCTCTAGATAATGAAGAATTCAAGGTAATGGTTTTCTTCATCTCCTGAGCTTCAATATTGGACTCATGCACCAAGTGAATTCCAAAAAGCTTATCAAGTATTATTTTAGTGAGATCGTTTGCTTCTTCTATTGCGGTCACCTTAGATTTACATTTTTTTATTAAGACTAAAGTATTTTCCTCACTTGATCCCCCCTTTTTATAACTTTCCCAAGAACCCCCAAATGATTTTCAATAGTGGTGAATCAATTGCTTAACTCACTAATTGGCTCACTTGGCTCTATAGCAAACAACTTATACTCTCTTGTGTAGAGAGATATTATTGATGCTTTTACTTGCAAAGAGAATTTATGGATGATATTAAGTTTGTTCCATATTTCTTTAGTCATGGTTCACAAGTGGATATGAAAATATTATTTTTTTCCTATCTCACATTAAAGGATCATTCTTGTTTTATTGTTGAGAGTGAGCCTTATCTTGTCCACATTGGTGAGGTCTTCTCTAGTCTTCTCAACTTGATCAACACTTACCTCCTTCGTGATCTTGATTGGTCCTTTATTGAAAATTAACCACATATCATAGTCTTGGTATTTAATGAAAAACATCATCCTATTTTTCCAATAGGAAAACTTCTCACCATTGAATAATGATGGATTAGTGGTGGAGATTACTTCATTTAACCTAATAAAAATTATTCTACCTTTATTGTTCTTTGAGCTTGGACTGTTAGATCCTTATAAGATACCACGCTTTGATACCAATTAAAAAGATCATAGAAGGGGTGAGTTAGGTAGAATGAAAGATAATGATAAATAAAAAATTTACACAATGTTTTATAATAGTTAAAGGTTTTTAATACATATCTATATCCACTACCAAAAAGTCATCCCTTTTGGATTTTAAAACTCTATTATGTGTTTATTGATGATTACTCATCTCTTAATTTATGAGTCTATAATCTTTATAGCCCTCTATGAGATGATTTAAAACTTAACCTAAGTATCCTCTTCTATGTTTATGAACCTAATAACCCAATTAATTCTTTAGGAAATTCTCGGTACACACAACCTCTTGATAATGAGTTTTGAAAAGAGTGTGGTGGTGGTTACGAATTTATTCTCTCAATTACAAGATACAATTTTGATTAATGTTGAGAGGATGGAATATTAGCTAGAATTTACAAGATATAAAATTGATAATCACCCTATATGATATGTTTGACCTTGTAGCATAGGTATATTCTCAAGAGAATTTAAGATATGAAAGTTAGATTTGACTTCTTGAGAAATAATGAGAGATTAGATTTGAGATCTAAATTAGTCTAGTTAATGAGCTCAAAATAAGTTATTTTTGAAATATGAAATAATTTTTAAGTAGCTCACTAGCTAGACTAATTCTTGGTTCAGTTCTCCACCTTAACGACAGAAAAAAGGATTGATAAAATTCTATTAAGTCTGACTCATAGTGATCATTTATTAAAGAATGAATCTAGTTGTCAAATGATTGAACAACTGGGAGCAATTTACTTACGATACTTATTTGACATTCATCAAAAGTATCTAATGAATTATGAGTTCAATACATCCTATTTAGAAGAAAGACGGATATTCCTTTCTCATTATCAGACAATCACTTATTCACAAACCTCGTGTGGGGCTAATAGGTTTCATTTCTCATCTCATGGAAAACCCTTTTCACTCTGCTTATCCCTATTCCCCTCTAGGGGTATTTTAGTTATAGGTTCTATAGGAACTGGACAATCTTATTTGGTCAAATTCCTAGTGACAAACTCCTATGTTCCTTTCATTATGGTATTTCTGAACAGGTTCCTGTATAACAAGTCAAAACATTTTCTTATTGATGATATTGACGATATTGGTGATAGTGATGATATTGATGATAGTGATGATATCAATCGTAACCTTGATACAGTGTTGGAGCTGCTAACTATGGAGCTAACTATGGATATAATGCCGGAAATAGACCGAGTTTATATCACCCTTCAATTGGAATTAGCAAAAGCAATGTCTCCTTGCATAATATGGCTTCCAAACGTTCATGATCTGGATGTGAATGATTTGAATTACTTATCCCTCGGTCTATTAGTGAGCTGTCTCTCTAGGGATTGTGAAAGAGGGTCCACTTAAAATCTTCTTGTTATTGCTTCGATTCATATTCCAAAAAAGTGGATCTTGCTCTAAAGCTTCGAATAAATTCAATACATGCATTAAGATACGAAGGATTCTTATTCCACAACAACAAAAGCACTTTTTCACTCTTTCATCTATTAGGGGATTTCACTTGGAAAATAAAATGTTCCATACTAATTGATTTGGGTACATAACCATGACTTCCAATGCACGAGATCTTGTAGCACTTACCAATGAGGCCCTATCGATTAGTATTATATAGAATAAATCCATTATAGACACTAATACAATTAGATCTGCTCTTCATAGACAAACTTGGTATTTGCGATCCCAAATAAGATTGGTTTAGGATCATTAGATCCTTTTATATTAGATAGGAAGGGTTGTTACACAAAGTGTACTTTTAAGTAATTTCCCTATAGATCCTATATCTATCTATATGAAGAAGAAATCATGTAACAAAGGGGATTCTTATTTGTACAAATGGTACTTTGAACTTGGAATGAACATGAAGAAATTCACGATACTTATTTATCTTTTGAGTTGTTTTGCCAGATTGGTTGCTCAAGATCTTTGGTCTCTACCTGGACCCGATGAAGAAAATGGGATCACTTCTTATGGACTCATTGAGAATGATTCTGATCTAGTTCATGGCCTATTAGAAGTAGAAGACGCTATGATGAGATCCTCATGGACAGAAGAAGATTGTAGTCAGTTTAATAATGATCGAGTGACATTGCTTCTTTAGCCCAAACCAAGGAATCCCTTAGATATGATGCAAAATAGATCGTGTTCTTTTTTTGATCATAGATTTCTCTATGAAAAATATGAATAAGAGTTTGAAGAAGGGGAAGGAGCTCTCGACCCGCAAGAGTATTTAGTCAATCACATAGTTTGGGCTCCTAGAATATGGCACCCCTGGGGCTTTCTATTTGATTGTATCGAAAGGCTCAATGAATTGGGATTTTTCTATTGGGCCAGATCATTTCTGAGCAAGTGGATCATTTATGATGAAGAAGATGACCTTCAAGATAATGATTCGGAGTTCTTACAAAGTGGAACAATGCAGTCTTTTTTTTAATAGGCTAATTCATTTTGGACCATGCAGATCCATTATTTTTCTTATTCAAAGATCAGCCCTTTGTCTCTGTGTTTTCAAGTTGAGAATTCTTTGCAGATGAAGAGATGTCAAATCTTACTTCCTAAACGAATCCTCCTACATCTATATATAAATGCTGATTTATCAAGAATACGCAAGAAAAGCACTTTGAATTGTTAATTTCTTGCCAGAGATGGATTAGAACCAATAATTCATTATCTAATGGATCTTTCTATTTGAATACTCTATCCGAGAGTTATCAGTATTTATCAAATCTATTCCTATCTAACAGAAGGCTATTGGATCAAATGACAAAGAAATTATTGAGAAAAAGATGGCTTTTCCTGGATGAAATTAAAATTGGATTCATGGAACATGAAAAAGATTTGGTATTCCTTAGCCATAAAGATATGTGGCCATTAAAGAGGGATTAAGTGGAACAGAATTGAATAGGTGGTAGAGTCGTGGAAACACTTGTTTTTTTCCACATTTCGAACCTTGACTCCATGGAACAATAGGCTGCTGCTAAAACATGTAAGAATTGAAATCTTAGATCAAAACACTATGTGTGGATGGTATGAACTGCCTAAATAATAATTCTTGAATAGCAAACAACCAAAGACCTATTACTTTACTCACTACATCAAAAAATTTCCATTAATGAAAGATGTCAATCCATTGGAAAATAAAAAATACTCACCTCTGATGAAATGGTTGTCGCTATCTGCTCCAATAACGAATCATTGGTTTGACTGAATAGCTAAATAAAGTACCCTATATGGATAATACAAATTCTAGTTGATCGAGCCTAATTCTAATTGTTTTGTTTAGAAGCAAAGATATACACGGGGTCGCTCATCCTATTCATTCAGATATTCACGACCAAGAATCTTTCTGATAGGCCCTGAAAGGAGAAAGAAGGCTGGAATGCCAATAGGAATCTATTACTGAATTCACCCGACCTGATAGTACCTATTTTGGGAATGTCCAGTGCCAAAGTCACTGAATGGGTATATCACCAATCCCTAAAACTGACTATGTAATTGATTTGTTGAGTTATGTTATGGGCTAGTTACTAGAGGTTTCTATTGTATCAATCTACCTTTGTGTGATTCCTATTGAAGCATATACTTGGGGGTTGGGTGCAAGGCGGAAAATTTCAACGCGGACTCTCCCTTATTAGATAGAGAAGATCATCAAGATTTCATGATCCGTTGCCGAACTTATTCCAAAAAAGGACAACTCAAAGCCTATAAATATTTATTTTTTGTAGAATAGATAGAATAGATATATTAATTGATTGGTGTGAAAGACAAGTTTATTAGTGTCAATATTTCCCTTAGAAAAATATTATTGATGCACATACCAGTTGACTATTCTAGAAAGTTTAGTCGAGTGGTCTAAGACTAGTTCATGCAAAATTAAGATAGGCTATTGTAGAAATATAGATCATAAATTCTGTGAGGCTTACCAGTTGACTGTTACTTGATTTCGAGGATCTATTTGGATTAACAATGAACCAAGGGACATGACTGTACTCGAGATAGTCGATTGGTATCTGAAATTTCTTGTAGACCGGTTGACTAATCTATGAATTCTAGAGATAATGTTTTAAAAATATGATACTAGTTGATTGGTTCTTACCACTATTCAAATGGTTTATGAAGAACATTACTACCCAATTCAAGTTCAAGTAAAAATATTTTCCTAATTAAAACTACTTTAAAACATTTTTAGAGATAGATTTTAAGAGAATTTCAAAACATTTCTCAAGAGAATTTTATAAGGCTTAAGGATAAAATGCATGTATAAATCAAACCTAAAACTTAAGACTTTAAATATGAATATACCATTTTAATGTTAATCCTTGAGGTCTTGTATGGTGTGATATTGCTTGGTCTTGATATGAAACTTTATTTAAGTGTTGCTTGAATCCTTCATTCATTGATTACTAAAATTAATTACTCCTTTATTTCCTTAACACTTGTTTGGTTGTTTTAAATGTGATTTATTCTATAGTACTTTGGGAAACTCAATTGCTCTCTCATCCTTTCTTGCACTTGAATGTTTGTTTTGAGCATGTTCATTATCATTTGATCTTATATAAATCATGCACACTTAAACAACCACATTAAAATCATAATTAAGGTTTCTTATCATCAAAACTAAGGATATGTGACCTATGATGTCAACATTCATGATAAAATTGATACGTGCCTATAATTTCTTGATTTAATTCATTATGTGTTGTGATTTATAGTCAAAATTATTTTTTGAGGCCTTACATGCATTTAGTTGTTTCAACTTTTTGGAATTTTTGTGAGTTTGAAATATTTAATTTGATGTATTTTGGCCTTATTTTGATTTTGATAAATTTATATAAGTGTTTAGTGTTTTTGTCTTGTATTTTTATAAGTTTTAATGAATTTAAGAGCATTTTGGATACTTCGATATGAGTTTAAAAATGTGTTGCATATATTTTGGGATTTTTTTTGTTAATATAATATTATTATAAGTGGTGATCTAATTTTGAATAATGGATTTTTTCAATGATTTTTAAGCATGAATATTTTTAGTATGAATAGTATTATATGAATTATATTTTTAGCAATCTATATATATAGTTTTGTGGGTATATTTCAATGTGTGTGGATAGTAAGTTTTTTTGAAAGGGAATTTTAGATTGTTTTTATCACGTTTGTATTTAATATATTTGAAATTGTTAAGAGCAAATGTGATTTGATGTATTTTTGGTGAACTATATGATAAAAAAGAAAAATATTAATAATTCAAGTGAAAGATTTAGTTGAGAACTAGGTAAAGAGGCATCAATTTAGCCCCTAAGGTAAGGGTTGTATAATTACATGATTTCCCTATCATTTCATTTGCTCTTTCTAACTCTGTGCAGTAGTGATGTTTATATAAATTATCCTCCTCAATGCATGTAGTAAGGCTTCTATCTACTTTATAAGTCATTTATGGGCCATTCATATGATATCAATATTTAATGATATGATGACCATTTATATGATATCAATACTTAATGATATGATGGCCTTCATGATTTTTTGTTTGTGTCTTTAGCTTCTATGCTTTACATGTATTTTAGTTTATGAATCATAGTTTTCATTTGTTTTCTTAGTCTCTATACTTTAGGTATGTTCTCAAATGATGAACCAAAGTTTATCAAAATAAATGGATTATTAGTGTTGCATTATCTTTTCAATGACTATGATATATTTCAATGCTGTAATATTATTTGTAAAATGTATAAGTGATTTAATTGTTTTCTTTTAGATCTATATTAGTGGAATCATACAAGTTCATTGGTTAATTTTAGTGTGTTAATATATGATAAGAATCATATAAGCGAGTATAAATGTTTTTATGATCACATCATTACCTAATAGAATAAGTAGTTGGCCTTGAGTGCCTATGATAACATGATTTATTTGTTTATGCCATAAGGATGTGTAGCATGTGAGAATGTTATTTTCTATTAGGTAGGAGTGTCTACTCAAATATTCTTATATTGATGCTCTTGTTTAATTTTTAGTGTGCAGATGCATTTGTTGCTTCTTAGAACTTTTGTGTATGCAAGGTTGATATTAGAGTTATCTAGTGCTCTTTGTTGGGGTCTATGACTTTTTTCTTTGAGCTTTTCTATCTTTTCCTTACTATGTTTTATTTCCTTAGTTTTTTAACCATGTATCATTTAGGGTTAGGTGCTAACACCACTTGATTACTTAATGTGAGTTTTCTTTTGACCTAACAGCTGACTTAGATTAGGTATGATTTGTACCTCTATATTATATATGATGGTATCATCATCCATTTTGATTTTATTTTCTTCGCCCTTATCTTTAAAAAAAATCATTTGATAAAATTGGTGTTAGAGTACATATACCTTTATTTAGTATTATCATTCCTAAGTTCCTATTCCCCTATTTTTTTTTAAAAAAAAATTTGTTCCTTGATGAGAAGTAATATATCAAGAAACGATTACTTATAAGTTAGAGTCCATATTCATACATTTGTTAATAATTGTCCTATGAATATAGGCACATTTTTCTTTTCATATCCATTTTTTGAGAAAATCATCTACTCACATCTATGTATTGTTGCTGGCAATGCCAAATGGTAAAGCTTTTAATTTTTGTTGTTATTTCTAAGTCCTACGTAAAATAATTTAATTGATGTTTTCAAATGGCCAATCTCCATGGAAGTTGGTCTTTAAAACATGAAAGTGAATTTAATTAGTTATTGGTGTTTTTAAACATTTAGCAGTCATGAAAGTTTTTATTTAAAACATTTAAGTGAATTTAATTGGTTCTTAAATATTCATTACCATTTTTGATATAGGAACATCTCACTCTTCTTTTATTGGATACTTGGAGATGACATAGATTATTCTTGAAAACCTTAGTGCTATTAATATTTCATTAAGTAATTCTTGTAGGTATTATATATGTTTGCTAATACCTGCAAGAATCACCAAAGATATCTATTAAATAAGATAAGGACAATACAAGGGTTACAAATTTTCATAGAAGATAAAGTTACAAGATACAAAGCTTGGTTAAATGGTTATTGCATGTATTGCATGGTTTGGATTTTTTGTAGCTTTGAGATTTTATGTATACTTTGTAATGTCTAGTAACTTGTAATTGTAGATGATTATATTTATGATATAGGGGTGTAGTATATTAGTTTAATTCGTTTACTAACTAGTCAATCTAGATAACTTAAGGTAGGTTGGGCTAGATCTTGGTTAGTGAAAGGTAAGCTTAGGCCACCCGTGTGTGTGTGTGTGTGTGTGTGTGTGTGTATGATTTTCAAACTTGTACATGATAACATGAAGTTGAATAAGATCTTAAGAATATTTTTTTTGAAAAAAATAATCTCCCTATTCTTATCCAAACCAATGAGTGCTTGAGACTTAGATATAATCTAGGAATAAAACTATGTGATTTCTTCTTAGATGTAGGTTTGTTGCATTGAAGAGTGATATCCCCAATCGGAGAGTTGAAACCTTTATCATTGATCAAACCATAAATTGAAACATCAAAGGAAAATGGAAGATCTAGCTTTAGTGTTTGATTGTGTCCCTTTGAACACCCACATCAATTTTCTTTATTTAAATTGATTTTTGGTTTTGTTTTGAACACACAAAAAAAGTAAGAAGAAGAAGGAGACTTTGTATTCTACTCATATCTTCTATTTTATTTTCTTTACAAAAAGCCTCTCTATTTTACATACAAATTATGGGCATCAATTTTTGAGTTTCAAAATCTTCAATCTTGAGTATACAAGATTGAAGATCAGTTATGTTAACCATAGAGGCCAACAAGCATAGATGATTGCACCACAATTGGAGTATAATCTGCTTTAGGATAGTGGTTCTATTCATGGCCTAATAACAATATGATAAGTTTGATTTATATTCTGTGTTTTTTTCCATCTACTGTGTATACTATTATTTCTAACAATCTAAAGCAAACTATATCATTATATGTACCATATTTGTGTTATGTTATTTAGTATTAGTGACATTAATTTCATGTTTTTTTTTCTTTCATTCCATTTTCCTATTGGTGGGAGATTGTTGGTGGAAATGACAAATAATAGAGCTTTTAGTTGTCGTTGCCATTCCCAAGTTCTACATAGAGAATTTAATCGGTGTTTTTTAAATGGTCAACCATTATGGAAGTTGGTGTTTAGGATATTAAAGTGAATTCAATTAGTTTGTTCTTTAAATGTTCAATTGTCTTGAAAGTTGGTTTTTAGGACATACAAGTGAGTTTAATTGGTTCCTAACTCTTCACTATCGTTTTTTCTATTTAAAGAGAGTTTTGGTTTTAGTTTGAACACCAAAAATATAAAAAATAAAAAAGGACCCTTCTTACTCTTGTTTGATCCTATCCTTTTCTTTTCTCCTCAACAAGCTTCTCTATTTTACATAAAAATCATGAGCATTGATTTTTATGTTCCAAAATATTCAATCTTGAGTGCACAAGAGATTAATTGTGTTAACCTTGGGGCGAACTAGCATAAATAATTGCACCTTGATTAGGTTGTGATTTGCTTTAGGGCAGCGAAGTTATTCATGATATAAAAACAATATAATTTCTATTCTATGTTTATGTTCAAATCTACTACATATATTATTTTTAACTATCATTTATGACAAAAGTCCCATATACACACTAAATGCATCTCATGCGCAATAAAAAGCAACAATTAAGTTCTTTGTCTCCATAAGAAGCAAGTGATCGATAATCAATAAATTAAGTTCTAGTCACATATACATGCATTATGTTGGTCCAATCAAAATACCTTATCTAGTTCTCTTTCATCTTTATTGAATCTCATATGATAATAATGGTCAACTTAGTTTAAAAGTGATCTTTCTATGAAAATGGTAAAGTATAAATATGAGTTTTTCATTATATAAAAGCCTATCATATCATATTATTATTTTTAGATAGTTTTAAGATAGCATAAAACCTTATAGGAGGGATGATGCATGAGCATCTAATGATTGTCATGATTCTATTGATTCTTAAGGTAAGGAAGAATTATCTTTCTTAATATTGGAGCCAATTATTTTAAATATTCTTAATAATATGTCTATGCTTGGTATTGAAAATGATTCAAGATATTCCTGCAGGTATATTACATATTTGCAAGGAGAAGATGTTAGCACACCAAATGAGACTTAAAATGTACAAGCATTCAAAGCATGGAAGGCTATGGCATACATGAGATAACACTACAACAAGATATAGTTGGTGATATCATTAGTTATATTAAACTTGTTGTAAACCCTAAGTGTATTTTCTGTAAGCTAGGTTTTTGTTGTAATTTCATGTATGTACCATAGTTGATTGTTAGGCTTTGTAATGTTAGTCATTAATATCATTTAAATGATGATATTATGAGTAAGATTAAGTATTATATAGGCTTAATTCAAGTGAGTTAAATTTAACTTGAATTAAGAAGGATAACCGGCTGGATTAAGTCATTTTAGCCACTGGCTACTCTTCCTATATATACCTCCTTGTACACGCCATGCATAAGCTGAATGTAATAGAAATCATTTGAATAAAATTCTCAAGTTAACACTTGATTTGTCTCTCCCTTTGGAGTAGTATATCTAGGAAGTGCCCAGGGCATTCCTTTCTGTATTCTTTCCTTCATTTGAAGTTGAATGCAGCTTCAACATTCAAAGAACATCAACCATTCCTCCAACATTATTCATCGAGTTTAATCTCCTTAAACTGAGCTTTCTTCTTCAAACTTCAACTTATGGATGATCGAAACAAAGTAGTTACTAGATCCTGCGCTTCTCTCCACTTTTATCCACAACAAGGGAACTTACTGCTTACAATAGAGGGAATCCAGGACCAAACACCCGTACGAAAGAAGTAACTCAAACAAAAGCAGACACTAAATAGTTCTAAGAACCAAAATGGGCTAGCAAAAATGATGTGTGTAGGAATATGGACTTGTAGTTTGGGTGGTTTTATGGTTTGGTTAGGGTTATTTAATGGTCGTGATGGTTCAAAGATGACGAAGAGATGATGATAGTGACTTGACAAGGTAGCATTATTGATTATGATGCTCGAATGATGAAGGATTTGGGATGGTTTGGCTCGTGGGCTAGGGTTAAGGTTCACAAATAGGGTTTAGTAATGATATGAATATTATGATGATGAATGAATGGAATAATGGTGATTTCATGATTATATTATGAAGTTAAGATGTTGAAGATGATCGTATGATAATAATAATATTATTATCTTAAGTTTGGAAATAGATAAAATCAAATAAGGAAAATAGGTTAATGATGAATGTTGAAGATGATGGTGATGGCATTGAATATAGCGATCAGGGTTTAGAATGATGTGGGTTTGTGGAGGGTTTAAAGGATATATCTTAATCTCTAATTCACACAAATAAAGATATTAAGGATTTCAATAATAACCACTCTCATAGAATTGATTAAAATTTAGAAGAATTCACACAGAATTCAATTAAGTAAAAACTTACAAATTTTATCCAATTTCATCTCCCATTGTGTCGTGTACTTCTATGGTTTTTATAGCCATTGGACCTCCTAAAAATCTTATAAGAATCAACACAAAAAGTATTAGCTTGGTCCCTACTGCAAACAGAACTTAAAAGATAGAGTAAGATTACCCCAAAATATAGAATTAAGTTAATTTTTGACTAATTCTACTTTCTTATCTTTTTAACTAATATCAATGTGATAATACTCAATATTACATGTCCAAATTGATGATTAAAGTCTCTTCATATAGATGCCACATTCAATCCTTCCATGCAAGACGTCTTTGCCCTCCATGCATGCCATGCATACACTTCGATCACTAGTGACTTATTTTGCAAGTTTCACCTATAAATACCAATTTAGCCATCCATTTATCTTCAAATTTGTAGGAGATACTCTCTAAATAAAGGATAATAGGTTATATAATAATAAATGCTAAGTTTTGACCATTTTCCCCTGCTCTAAAAAACTTGTATGAAGCCCCATCCCTAAAGAAACAATACACATAAGAGAAAAAAGAACCAGAACACACCCAAGCTCAAAACCCCTTATCTCTTGAAAGATTTAAGATTTCTCATGCATTGTAAAAATTAAAACCAGTCTTACTAAAAAATTAAAGCCATTCTTAATGGTGATGGTGTTGAATATGGCGATTAGGGTTTAGAATGGTGTTAGTTGGTGGAGGGTTTGAAGGACATATTTTAATCTCGAATTCACACAAACAAAGAGATTAAGGATTTAAATAATAATCACTCTTACAGAATTGCCTAAAATTGAGAAGAATTCACATAGAATTCAACTAGGCAAAAACTTGCAAATTTCATTCAATTTTGTCTCCCTTTGTGTCATGTACTTCTATGGTTTTTATATCCCTTTGAGCTCCCTAATATTACAAGATAATCCTCCTAAAAATCTAATAAGAATATACACAAATAACATTAGCTTTCTCCATACTCCAAAAATAACTCAAAAGATAGAATAAGATAACCCTAAAAGATAGAATTAAGCTACTTCTTAACTAATTTAGCATTCTTATCTTTTTAACTATTATCAACGTCATAATACTCCATATTACATTTTCAAATTGTTTAATAAAGTCTCCTCATGTAGATGACACATTCATTCCTTCCATGCAATACATTTTGACCTTTCATGCATGTCATGCATACACATCTATCGCTAGTGACGTATTTTTGCAAGTTTCATCTATAATTAGCAACATAGTCATCCGTTTATCTTCAAATTTGTAGGGGAACCTATCAAATAGAGGATAATAGGTTTCATCGTAATAAATTCTAAGTCTTGACCATGTGATCCTACTTCATTCTCCCTTTGTTGATTTAAATTTGCCCTCAAATTTACATCTCTATCGTAAGGACTAATATCTCCAACATTAAATGTTCTAGACACCCCACCATATGAATTGGGTAAATCTAGTTTACAAGCACTCTCTCAAAATTTTATAATTATTTTTAAAGGACCATTTTCCCTTAATATAATATTATTTTTCCTTATATTAGGAAATATCTCATTCCTTAAGTTCAACTATACCAAATTCCGGTTGAAATACATGTTGACTCCTATGCTTATTTCCTCTTATCTTGAATACTTCATTTTATTTGTCAATATTGTGCTTGATTTATTGATGAAGTTTATAAAATAACTCCACCCTATCTTGTGCATCATAATTATTCACTTCCCCCTACTTCAATTGTACCATATCAATCGGTATATATGGATTAACACCATATACTATCTCGAACGGACTAGCATTTGTTGTAGTTCAAGGACTTTGATTATAAGAAAACTTCGCATGTGCTTACTTAACATCCTAATCTTTAGCACTCTCACTCACCGATCTCTTAGCAAATTACCCAAAGTTTTATTAATAACCTCTGTTTGACCATCCTTTTGAGGATGATGTGATGTATTAAATAGAAGCATTGTTCCAAGTATATGCCATAATGTCTTCTAGAAATAACTTAGGAACTTCGCATCTCTATCCCAAACTATACTTCTTGAAAACCATACAATCTCATGATCTCCTTGAAATACAAATCCACAATATGAGTAGCATCATCTGTCTTGTTACATGAAATCAAATGAGCCATATTGGAAAATCGAGTCACCACCACCATGATAGAATCTTTGCTTCTTTATGTTTTAGGGAATCCCAAAATATAATCCATAATTACACCTTTCGATTTTTGAGTAGGCATAGGTAAAGACATTTAAAAACTGTTGTGGATGAAACTCTTGCTTCTTTGACATATAGCACACCTAGCAACCATGACTTGCACTCCCCTTTGCATTCTTGGCCAATAAATATATTCTTGCAACAACTCCAAAGTTTTGCAAACTCCAAAGTGTCCTACAATACCTCCTTCATGCACCTATTTGATTAGCAAATCTCAAATTGAGGTCTTTGGCATACACAATTTATTTTTCTTAAACAAGAATTCATCTTGAAGAACATAAGCTCTATGACTTCCTTGTTTCTTACACTCTTTGAAAATTAAAGAAAAATCATCATCAATGGAAAATTAACTTTTCAACATCTTGAACCTCAAAAGCTTTGCATCCATCATTATAAATACCATGGTCCTCCTCGATAATGCATCCACAAAAACATTCTCTTTACCATCCATATGACTTATAGAGAACAAAAATGCTTGTAAAAAACTAATCCACTTGGCATGTTTTAGACTCACTTTATCTTGACCATGTTGATACTTCAAACTCTCCTAGTACAAGTGAAGTAAAAAAGGCTTGGTCCTCAAATAATGGCTCCATGTTTCCAAAAAATGAATAATAGTATAGAACTCCTTATTATAAGTTGAATAATTGAGTCTTGCACCATTCAACTTTTCATTGAAAAATGTAATTGGTCTCTTCTCTTGTGAAAGTACCCCTCTAATACGTACACCACTAACCTCACAAGTTCTTTCAAATACTTTATAAAATCAAGGTAAAAATAATACCAATGCATTTAAAAGCTTTGTATTCATGTCTTCAAAAGCTTTTGTTGCATCTTCATTCCACTGGAACTCTCCCTTCTTCATCAATTGTGTAATAGTTTCTATAATTATGGAGAAATCTTTGATAAAATACCTATAAAATGAAGCAATCCATGGAAACTCTAAAACTCATGGATATTAGTAGGAATATGCTATGTTTTAATAGCTTCCACCTTTGAAGGATCAACTCTAATACCGTCTCCACACACAATGTAGCTAAGGAAAACCACACTTTTCATCATAAAATCACACATCTCCATTTTGCCATAAAGCTTCACCTCCCTCAGTTTATCAAATAATCTCTTCAAATGCTACATTTGTTCAAACCCACTCTTATTATATATCAAAATATCATCAAGGTAGATAACAACAAAGATTCTAATGAAAGGTTTAAGTACTTCGACCATCAACCTCATGAATGAACTTGGTACATTACATAACCCAAATGGCATCATCAACCACTCATACAACCCATACTTAGTCTTGAAAGCCGTCTTCCATTCATCCCTTTCTAGTATCCTCATTTGATGCTATCCACTTATAAGGTCAAGCTTAAAAAAAACCTTTGGTCCCTACAGCTCATCTAACATATCATCTAATCTTAGCATTAGAAATATGTATTTGATTGTGATATTATTAAGTGCTCTAGAATCAATGCACATCCTCTATGTACCATCCTTTTTAGGTACCAATAAAGCTAATACACTACATAGACTCATACTCTATCGAATATAGCCTTAATCCAACAACTCCTGCACTTGTCTCTATAACTCTTTAGACTCCTCTAGATTGCATCAATAAGATGGATTGTTTAGTAATGGAACTCCTGGCATAAAATCAATAGCAGGCTCGATACCTCTCAAAGGAGGTAATCTAGGTGGCAACTCATCTTGGAAAACATCTATATACTCTCTCAACACTTGTTGTAATTTTAGATCCGTGTTAGCACACCCCCTTGTTGAACTTCTTTCACTACCAAGGCATAGCATACACTCTCACTCTTGATAGCTGCAATCATCTCTAAATCCTTAAGGATGAACAAACCCATGCTACATTTCTTTCTTTCTCATTTACCTTCAACATTTTCCTTCTATTGTTCTTCCTCCCATTAGCATTCAAACTGTCTTTTTTTCCTCCTCTTTTTTGATTCCTACCCTCGGTCTCTTCCTACCTTTCACTCCGTAGAGCCGAACTCTCCATCTATATTAGACTTAACTCTAAACTTCTTTTTGCCTTTCCTCACCATATATTCATTAAGGACCTGCATCATGTGTAACCTACCTATCAAATTTCCAAGGTCTCCCTAATAAAACATGACAAGCATCCATAGGTAGAATATTGCATAAAACATCATCAACATAATTTATAATTTTCAAATAGATAAGAGCTTGTTTTGTTGCCCTTACACCTTTGTCCTTGTTGAGCCATTGAATTGAATCTAGCCTTAGATTATCTATGGTATTCAATTCGAGCTTACTCACTATTCTTTCATTAGCAACATTGGTACAAGATCCACTATCGATGATGACTTCACACACTTTATCTTCCACTCTACACTTGGCTTTAAAGATATTCTACTTTTGAGTAGGTTGAGGTTGTTTTTCACTTAAAGCACTCATTGCAACACACAACAATCTAATTGGCCATTTTTTGAATCATCTTCTTGATCTTCACTACCTTCCTCAAGGTCTTCATTAAGTTCATCATTCTTCCATCACAAGCTTCCATACTCGCTATCTCCTTCAAATTCGTTTCCCTCTGATTTTGATACTCTGGAGCAAAATTACCATAGCCTCTACACTTGAAGCATTTCTTGTTTACCTTGCCAACCATCTTTTCCTTACCCTTTTCCTAACGATAGAACCTTGTAGTGTTGTCTTGAATTGTGGCTTGAGAGGATGATGTATTCGATACCCCCTTGAAGTTCGAACCATATGGTGCATAGGTTGATTTATTCGGTGGCTTGGTTATCTTCAATTGTTTCTCAAATTTTATTACTAATTTTTTAAAGTCTTTAAATAACTCATAAGGATACGCCTCCACCTTCTCTCTAATATTCATATTTATACCTCCAATAAATCTAGAATATCTTTGCTCTTCTCTTTCTTGCGCATCACAAATAAAAGTTAATCTTTCAAACTATCTATTGTACTCCTCCACTCTGAGCAACCCTCACCTCAAAGTAGTCATTTTAAGAAAATCCTCTTGCTCATATTCTCTAGGCATGAATTTTATTTTAATTACTTTTTCAATTCCTCCCATGATCTTATTTTTATTTTTCCTTCTCTTTCCCTTTTCCTTTTCAAATTTTCATACCGTACTTTAACAAAATTCTCAAATTTCAATATGGCAATTTGACATCTTTTCTCATCATCAACCTCTTTATATTTAAAAATAGATTCAACACTTTGTAACCATTTAAAGAAAGATTCTGGATTAAGATTATCTTAACAATCAAGTAGGTCAATTTTAATCTCCTTCTCCACATCCTCATATGATTTCCTTGAGGTTTCATGAGCTCATACATAATTCCCTACACTTTCTTCTCCTCCTTCCTCCATTCAGCCATGTGCTTCCCTTCTATGATTTTTTTCTACTTGATCTCTTCTGATTTAATGTTGGATATGTGATCCTTGGGCTTTTAATGCTTTTATCCTACCCATATACAACTTAACTTCTTTGATCTCATCCACTAATTCTTTGAGAACATCTCTCAAATCTTCTCATTGGCTCACCATGCCTTCTTTCCACCCATAAATGGTGTGCTTATAATAATGCCCTCTCAAGTTAACCAAAATTCAAATCTTGGAACCTCTTTGACGAGTTCTTATAATAATCTTAAAGTAGGAACTTGGTTTTGAAAAAGCTTGGAGGAAAAATTAGGTCTTGATCATGTATACCAAACTAGATCAAAACTAGGCTTTGATACCAAAATTAATGTGTGTAGGAATATAGACGTATGGTTTGGGTGGTTTTATGGTTTGGTTAGGGTTATTTAATGGTTATTATGGTTCAAATATGATGAATAGATGATGACTATGACTCAAAAAGGTATGATTAATGATGATGATGCTCGAATGATGAAGGGTTTGGGACAGTTTTGTCCATCGGTTATGGCTAGGGTTTATGAATAGGGTTTAGTAATGATATGAATATTATGATGATGAATGAATGGAAATGATGGTTTGATGATTATATTATGAATTTAAGATGTTTAGGATGATCATATAATAATAATATTATTATTATCTTAGGTTTGAAAATAGATAAAATTAAATAAGGAAAATAAGTTAAAGATGAATGTTGAAGATGATGGTGATGGTGTTGAACATGGTGATTAGGGTTTAAAATGGCATGGTTTTGTAGAAGGTTTGAAGGATATATATTAATCTATAATTTAGAGAAACAAAGGTATTGAGGATTTTAATAATAATCACTCTCATAGAATTGATTAAAATTGAGAAGAATTCACACATAATTCAATTAAGCAAAAACTTGTAAATTTCATTCAATTTCGTCTCCCTCTATGTCATGTACTTCTTTGGTTTTTATAGCCATTTGACCTCCCTAATATTACAAGATAATCCTCATAAATATCTAATAAGAATCAACATAAAAAGCATTAGCTTGCTCCCTACTCCAAACACAGCTCAAATGATAGAATAAGATAACCCTAAAAAAATAGAATTAAGCTAAATTTTGGCTAATTCAACTTTCTTATCTTTTTAACTAATATCAATGTGATAATACTCAATATTATACGTACAAATTGTTGATTAAAGTCTCATCATGCAGATAACATTTTCATTCCTTCCATGTAACACATTTTTGCATTCCATGCATGTCATGCACACGTCTCTATTGCTAGTGACTTGTTTTACAAGTTTCATCCATAATTTGTAATTTAGTCATCTGTTTGTATTCGAATTTGTAGGGAATCCTCTCTAAATAGAGGATAATATTGATTGGAGTGTTATAAGGATTGATTTAGATATTTATATCAACATGGTATACCATCCTTTTGGTGATTCCATCCTAAGAACTCCATAGTTAAGCGTGCTGGTTGTCTAGCAATTTTTAGGATGGGTGACCCTTCTGAGAAGTTTTAGAGATTTTCTAAAAATTTATCAGGAATCATGTGAGTGAGGACAAAGTATGGTGAAAGGACTTGTGTTGATCTGTGGGGCTAACCGATCAACTCGAAAGCACTCCAACCATGAGCTGAACTTGGATGAGCCAGTTAGCCACCTAGCGGGAGATTCTTGGGATAAACAATATTTAGATAGTTAGTGGATGAGGCACAATGAGGACTTTGCGTTCTTTGAGTAGGGGGGAATATAATATCCCAAATTGAGCGGAGTGTTATAATGATTGATTTAGCTACTTATATCAACATGGTATACCATCCTTTTGGTGATTCCGTCCTAAGAACTCCATAGTTAAGCGTGTTGGCTGTGGAGAAATTTTTAGAATTGATGACCTTCCTGGAAAGTTTTGGAGATTTTTAAAAAATTTATTAGGAATTACATGAGTCAATTTTTAGAATAGGTGACCTTCCTAGGAAGTTTTAAAGATTTTCTAAAAATTTATTGGGAATCACATGAGTGGGATAAAACGTGGTAAAAGGACTCGTGTTGATATGCGGGACTAGCCGATCAATCCGAAAGCACTCTAAGGTAGCTCTCGTGTGGTCGTAACGACTCAGGGTGTTACAAATAGGTACCATAATAATGAAGGCTAAGTCTTGACCATTTTCTCCTGCATCAAAAAACTTGTAAAAATTAAAACTCGTCTTACTAAAAAGTTAAAGCCGTTCTTAATGAATCACTTAATTCATCATGCATTGAACCCATTCCCAAAATGCATCACACATAAAGTATCTTGAAAAGCATAAGACACTAGTAGGGAATTCCTTGGTTACTAATTGAAGGCATTGATTGACTTTTTGGCTCCTATACAACTTTTCATCTTCTTCATTGCTAGCTGCTTGCTATTGTTGAAATCAAATATCTTTGACAAACAAATGAACCTACCTCGATAGTAGGTAATCATTCTGCCCAAACCCTATATATTGGAACACACATAATGATTCTATACAAAAAAAATGGAGAATACCTTCATTCCTAGTTTTGGGGAGTCAAAATTTTAATTTGTAGAATCATTTTTCACACACCTAATCAAGGGAGCAGTTCAAATCATTTGTCATGCTTGGTGCATGCCCCATCTTAAGTAAGAATACTGTAGCAAGTACCCCCATCATAGGTTAGTCTAACGTATCATATTCTGATCAATAAACTAAATAACAATGTGGGAAAAGGCATATGTTTTCTAATCCTATTGTAGACATATATTACTTTATCATAATAGAGTCTAGTTCTTTTTTTTTCATAATATAAAACCTCTTTAAATTTTTAATAAAAAAATTATTATTATATTTTCTAGTCTATCTTTTTCTACCTCATTAATACATCTCATAGCAATAAAAGTATTCAAGTTCTGATGTGAGTATTTTAATCAATTTGTGAATTATTTATTAATAATTTAATTACTTTTTAATATACACCGTGAGAAACTATAGGATTTCTATTGTGTAATGGGGAGATATAAATTTAAAGACTCCAATTTTTGGTCTTGAGACCGTCTTCTCATATTGATATTCTTATAAAAAAAATTAAAAAAAAAAACTACCGCACTTGTGTTTATAAAAAAAAAATGGAATTTTAGCACACAATTTTTTTTTTTAAAAAAAATTCTTTTTTGAGGGGTTTAGACCGACGGCTTATTATCTGTCCAGGAAAAATCGCATATTACAACCATAGAGAACATGCTGCTCAAAACTCCACTTCCTGCCAACTACTCCCTATCAATCTGGCAGCAGCCATGATTACAGAATCTCTACCCAACCTGAAGCACCTCCTCACAGCAAAACTAAAAACATTTATCAAAGCATTCCGACCCAAAGCTGGAGACCTAAAACTTCATATCCATTGATCCATGTCTTTCTTTCAACTTTCAAATTATTACGTCGTCTGCGCTCTTCAAGTAAATTGGCAGTCAGGAAGAGTGTTTGGCACATGATATGATGCACATGCACAAGTACTGGTGACCGATTAGTGGTAATGCTTGCCTCAGCACTTGCTGCTTCAACTTCAACAGAAAAATGATTGGTAGATGTACGACTGCATATATGCGAGATACATGCACGGCGATTGAGGTATATTTTAACATAAGTCTAAAGTTTGTTGATGTCCAAACTTTAGCTTTTATGTACCTGATCTTTTGAAGCACTAACTAGCGAAAAGCAAGAATCCGCCTAGCTTTTTTGAATCATATTGGCAACGTCATCCGCAAAGACCCTTCCCAAGAATCCAATTTTCAACAACATTCATCTTTTTTAGTAATATCTAAGGCGGTGGCGGTTGTTAGTGAATGTCGTCTCTCCAAATGTAGGGTAAGGAAATTAAGAAAATATTGTAAGTGAAAAGGATCTTGGGCGTATGGAAAACCTTTTGATAGATTACATTTGGCTAAATGAGGGAGACCGTATTGGTGCGGCTTGGTGCTCCCGAATATTTTACCCCACTGTCGTCCACTTCTCCACTTTGTTTACTTTTCCTACATGATGCCAATTATTACCCTCGCCACCGCAAGAAACTTAACCTTTAGCTATCAGTTTTGTCGATCAACTAATATGTTCGGTGGTTATTGACATAACATTGACAACCACTACTATTAATCTTCGCTATTAATATATCTATTTTGACAATCTCAATATTTGGTTATTAATAGCTATAATTTTTAGTCGCTAATACATTTACTACGTAAACTCAACATCAAATACACGCATATTGGACTGTTGGAAAATATACGCGATTACTTCAATTTTGAGATCTAAAATAAAATCTTCAAAACCAAGAACACAAGCACTATACAGAATAATAAATTAAAAAAGAATTTACCAAACTTGAATCTTTATTGCTATCTTTTCAAGCGACACAAAAATCAAGAGTACTCTCCCCGTATTTTTATCCTTACCAATTAATCAAGAATAACCCTCTTGATTAATTCACTCAATTCCGGAACTCCATATCTAATTGAGAATTTCCTAAATCTACTCTCTAGATCTATCGCACATCGCCGGATTGTATTGTGCATATATCTCACTTTTCATATCTCTCGACTCTATACAAAAGAGCCTTTAAATAAGTTTTAGAAAAAAACCTAGAACTAAATGTGAAGTGTTACAAACCTAAGGAAGAAAAACAACCATATAGTTTGGTAAAAATAACGGACGAAAACAATCAATACTTTTAGTAAAAGGCCTTATATGTCAATTAATACTCTAATTGACTATACCAGCTATTTCCTAAGGACCAATTAAACATTTGTCATAAATTTTTTAATTGACCATACACCCCTCCTTAGGTTACGCACACCATCCTCCACTCTAGGTCCTTCCTAACCTCCATCACATTGGCTTAAATGCCGGTTTGAAAACCAACACGGACCATTAGAAAACTACAAAATCTTCAGAAATAAGTCCTTGCCAAAAAGAGTATTTCAAACTTCATAGAACAAGTCAAAATTTTCTAACCTCCTTTATATCCTAGAATCCATGTCTTCCAAAAAAAAAATACTAAATCACAAAATAGATATACTTTCTCCTCTCATCCATGACCATGACTCTATGACTGGCATGAGAGAAAATGTATTGATGATTGTTATTTGTTTTTTTTTCTCATTGTAATTTCTAATTCGTTGTTTCCATTTTCCATCTTTTCCTAGCCTCCCTAAAACATAACCCACTGATGTTTAATCCTCAATCAATATCATCCATCCATCATTTCATTTCCTTACCTTGTTCAATTTAAACCTTTTATTTTGTTGATTTTTCATCTTCGCCATTTTTTTTCCTTCATGCAATTCCTCATTCATCATCAACATTAGTCATCATTTCCCAACCTCCCTCAAGAATAGTTCACTGATTTTTGATCCTCCATTGGAATCATTCATTGAGTATTTTGTTTCTCTCTTGATTAACTATTAAATTTGTGAGTTTTGGACTTTTTTGTCTTATTGATTCCAAACTGTCCAATGATTATTCACTCTCTATTTATTCTTTCATAGAATTCCTACTAATTTTATTTTGTTCATTTCTACATAGTTATTGCAAAATTAGAGGTGTTAGGGTTATGTTGATGGTGGTTTAGGGTGCTTACATTACCTTGAAAAGGGATTTTAATAACGGTTATTTTATGATTTTAATAACGGTTTTGAATCGCTATTGATTCCTCCATTATTAAATCTTTAATAACGGTTCATAACCATCATAAAAAATATACAAAAAACTATGAATATTGGTGTAAACTTTGTATTTAATAATAGTTTTTAAGTCAAAACCGTTGTTAAAAACTAGGTTTTAATAATGGTTTTAAGTCAAAACCGTTGTTAAAAATAAAGTTTTAGTAACAGTTATTACAAAAATCGTTGTTAAAATATGATCTAATTAGGGATTTACACATTAATTATGCATTTATTAAACCCTAATATGTATTAATTAAGCATAAATTTGAGATTAAATATAAAATTTTAATAACGGTTCTTACTCAAAATTGTTATTAAAATTTGTATTAATAACTGTTATAGTAGGGAGCCGTTAATAATAGTTCTTACTCAAAACCATTATTAAAATATCTATAATAACAGTTTAAGTAAAAACTATATGTTTTTTTCCATATATTTTTTCTGTTTTGTTCCATCCCAAATACACAGTTGTATGTTCAAATATTTACCAAATCTACAGTATAAAACATCAATTCATATATACAAGCATGTCTTCCACCTAAGTGATACTCCATATTTTCAATCAAGCTCTCATTAGTATGTTTGAATACACTGTACATACCCAAAAGTAAAAATTAGTATGCGTACCACAATTAGGTAGCTCTACACTCCAAAGTCAAAAGTTTATACATCATAGCCTAGATGACTAAAAGACATAGATGAAAAACAAGCCCGAATATGCATGTAGAATATAGATCCCTAGCTAATACCGAATGTATGAGTGCACGTGCTTGGCCCATTGGTCTCTAACTTCATCAAAATTATATTTCTGGCCTCATGCATAGTCATCAGTTAAAAACTACAACGTCTATGTTTTGTTTATTATTTAGTTAGTACTTAGGTCAAGTACCAAATATATATATCATGATTCGTTAATGGAAAAATATGAAAAAGCAAACATACATGGCTTAGATCTATGTTGACCGATCTATTTTGAACTATCAGATCCATTGCGCTACATATATAGTATCCACAATCATCATTCTTCTATTGTTATGGACACTGTTAAATGAATTCCATTAGCTCTCTAACTATTAGATATTAATTTGAATTAAAACAAAATACAAAATAGTTGTCTTCCTACTTACCATTACAGGCTCATATTGAAGATTCTTTGGGTCTAGGACACAATTCCTACCTCTCCTCTAATACGCCATATGTAGTACCCTAATGAATGGAGTTGGATACACAATATTATAAGTATATATACCTCAAATAATTAAAGTAGAATATATACATAAATAAGCTAATGAAGTAAGAAGTGAAAACTATACTAACATACCGATAAATTCTTTCCCACCATGATGAGAGACATCAAAAGGCACGTCACAAGTTTGAAAGAAATCAAACACATAGACTTTATTAAGATCAGGTCAGAGAACATACAAAACCTAATGTTCATGTGCAAGGTGAGGAATGAAATAAAGCTTGTTGTATCCCTTAATCAAAATATGATCCATTAAATAGTTTATGTGCCTACCCTCTCTTATTATCGTATAATTAGCTATGTAGTATGGGCACACAAACACAATAGAGGACAATATTCCCTTCATCGTAGTACGACTAGCTACCAACCCATGGACGACAATAACAATGAATATTTATTAATAACTAATAACTCATATAAGAGGTTATAAAAATTCCAATATAACAAGAAGTACTAAAATCTAAAATATGAAATAATACTTTCGTAATATAGATGGCAACTCTCATGGTCGACATCTAGTCCTAATTATAAATGTCACTTATGTCAACTATTGATACCATATAGGTAGCATCATCCCTCCCAACATACTCAAGATGATAATTAATGAAAACATAATTGTTCCTGAGGTAGTTTTGGACATAGAAATATAATAAAGCCAATGCTTGTGGAGGTTGGCTCTTCTCTAAAGAAGGAATCTTTTGTGGGGCAACTGATTTTTTAGATTTATCTCTCTTTCCTTTAGCAGTTCCCTCTTTTGTGTTGCTCGTTCTACTAGTACATCTCTTCATTTTACTAGTAGAAGCAATCTTTTTTTATTCCTTAATTGATAATGATAAACGAAATATGTATTGAGCATATATATATGAAAAAGGTATAAACTGTGTAAGTAATAAATAAGGTATAATATTGTTTTCGAATGTCACTACTCTTCAGTAGTGAGATGTATCTAATCCGTAGGCCAAGGAATGTAGCTTCCATGAGCTTCTAGCACTATGGATGCCTCATCACTTTCTTTATAACAAGGCAAGGGCGCATTACCAATGATTAGAGTGTAAATATTCACTGGCCTTGTATTTAGGGCTATGTTATACCAATGGACTGTTTGCATTTGGGTACTATGACTGATGCATACCCTTCCTTTCGCCAAAGAGTTGAAAGGTCATTCGCTAATAAGTCACATTTATGAAAACTCTAAAATAAAATATTACACATTTTTAATTATTTATGATACTGAATACATTTAATAACAATTCATAGTTTGTATGGCTTACCTCAGAAAAAAAAGAAAGACGTGCATCAGCTTCGCAACTATCTCTAATGCTATTTACGTTTGGTATGTGAAGCTGACCATGGTCGACTAAATCAAATATCTTATACCCTTGAGATTTAATAAATGACAACTATTGCCCCATTGTTGCCATCCATTAAACTGCCATGTTTAATTTTTAGGCGAGGATGGCCACTTACTCATTAGTGCTACGAGAACCACGAGATTGACCACACACGCTCATTCTCATAAAATCTAATCCAAGACCCCTATGTCTTCCAGGGTGTTCTACAATTCTAGTAGCATGAGACACAATGTTATATTGGTCCACCACCTCCACAGCATCTGATGTTTCAAGTTCGTCCTGTAATGTATACAATATATTTAAATTTAGCTTATAAGAATAAGTATAATATAATAGTTTTCTAAAAGAAAACTAAGTAGGGTTCGGAATATCTATAAACTTACAATTTTTTTTGGTAGCAACATCTACATATTCATTAATATATCCATATTTTATTGCTCTAACCTTCTTCCATAATGTATCAATATTGATGGATGGGGTACAGGGATCCAAGTCTTGGGCTAGGATCTATAAATCAAAAAATAATCTTATATTAAGAATATTATTATAACATTAGACTTTTACATGTAAATAGCCATACCAACTCCTCTTCAAGGCTTACATAGCCTTTATAAGCCATATTATGCCAGTATTTATTCTGCTTAGCAATCATTTTATTCTTAGCACTTTTTTCCTATGTTACAAGCTAAAATATAGTCATATGGTTATTTAAATAATAAGCATAATATTCTTAATCAAAAAGTTTAATTGTTATCTAACAAATATCTTAAATCCTCTGAAAGACGATATGCAATAAATTGGTTCCAACTTTCTTGATCAATGAAAACATATCATTTGAGTGGGTTCTTCCGTAGAGAGTTATCCCTCTTTCTGTAAATTTTTCTACTAGCTAAGTATAACCTAATTGTTCGTAGACGCTCTCCATAATGTCTAAGAAGCCATTTCTTCCTAATCTCCGGGACATTGAAGACTCTCTATAAAATAAGATATATAGATGTATACTAATATTAATGTATTAAAATTAATAAAATTTAACATATAAAAATGATTAAATAAAATAGCATATTGACCATGATTTCCTACCAAATATGCTCCTTGTGACCCTTTGGCACCTACTTCCAATTATTATAAGAGATAGGAATATAGTTATGCAGGACAAGTGGAATGTATGTCAAGAACATGTCTGCATAAGAGCCAATGGAAATATTGTAATTATTCCATCCCAACTTGAATAGTTCTCCTTTATTTTGCAAGTCCGTGATGATTCTCATAATAGTAGGTCCTCTCTTCCCTTCTTCATCACTATTGTCCCTATCAACTATTTTGTTGGCCATATCTCTACAAAAAATTAATAAATAAATTTTGTTAGAATGTTATGTATTGACCATAATGTACCACTAAATTATCAATACAATAAATATCCAATGAAGAAGGTCAAAAAATGCATTTAAAAAAGACCAGCACATATATCATATGTTACAATATTATTACCCTTATTACCGTCTTTTCCTTCTTTTTTCCCCTTGTTTTAGGATTGGTTTTATGATCTGATATATATATTACTTCACGATGATTATCCCTGACATATATTTCCTCCTCATTAATTTTATTATTAACATCGTTCAATAATTGAGTTGCTTGCACAACTGAGACACACTCTTTATTCCAATTGGCATCATTTTCATCATCACATTCACTGACATTTATTTTCTTCATAGATAGTACCATAGACCATCTATTATTAGTAGGATCAATGACAAAGAATACTTTTGTCGCTTGTGGTGCCAAGATGAATGAGTCTTTTTTTATGCCCTGCCCTATTGAGATCTACTAATGTGAATCCATCTTCATATCTAACCCCATATCTATTATCAACCTATCTACAGCCGAATACAAGGACTTTAAATACAGTGTAATCTAACTCCTATATATGTTCAATCACACCAAAATACTTCATATCTACATAGGTTGGATTCTTCTCTTTCGTACTAGCAACATGCATTGCCTCAGCCACTAAAGTCACCCCATTGTTCTATATTGTACTCTTCTCATCTTGTTCTTTTGTATAAAAAGTGTAACCATTGATCCCATACCTTGTATATGAAAAAAGTTCATAATGAGGTTTCTGAGACAATCGAAGCAAGGTTTTAGAAATTGAAGTTGGGGGATGCCCAATGAGTGGAATGATGCAATCTCTTATCAAATTGATAAAGGAAAGATTGTGTTTATCGATTATCCATTTCTCAGTCTTTGATGAATTTTCAATCCATAAGGAAAACATATGTTCTTTAATATTTGCCCCTAATACCCTATCCTTTGATTTTTCTTGCATGTCAAAACTTAGGAATACCAAGAGCTTCAGCATTTAGCAAGTACTTCGTACAAAACTCAATTGCCTCCTCTACAAGGTAACTCTCAAGTCTCAACAATGCATCATTTTGGTTGATATCAATTATTCACATAACATTTTATCAACTTCATAAACCGTTTAAAGGGCACATCCAGTGCCCATGAACATGTCCTATCATTTTCATCACATAAACTAAATGAATAGTTAGATGTACTATAATGTCAAAGAATGAGGGTGGAAAATACATTTCAATCTAGCATAAAGTAATCAAAATCACTCTTTGCAAGGCATCAAAACTATTAGGATTTATGAAATTAGATCAGATAGCGTTAAAGAAACAACAAAGCCTCGTGATAGTAATTCGAATACAATTTGGAAAAATTCTATATATAGCTATTGGCAACAAGTGCTGCATCAAAATATGACAATCATTTGACTTCATGTTAATTAATTTCAACTCTTTCATTGACATGAGCCTTCTGACATTTGAAGAATACCCCTCTGGAACATTGACACTGTTAAAGAATTTGCAAAATGAAAATTTCTCTTTTTTGAAAAGAGTATGACACGCCGGTGGTAAATATGTTCTTCTTCCATTATCTTGCGGTGCCAGTTCTTGTCTAATACACATTTCTTCCATATTCATTCAAGCATTGATGCTATATTTAGTCTTTCGTGGAAAATTAAGTAATGTACTAATAAGACAATCACATATATTTTTCTTTATATGTATCACATCAAGGGCATGTCTCATGTATAGAGATTCCCAAAAATAAAGGTCAAAGAATATTAACATCTTCTTCCACCCAATTTATGGAGGCTTATCTTTATTCTTCTTCCCAAACTTGACATTTAAATGTTTCATCTTCAGCCACACTTGTCGACCTGTCAACCGGAATTATGCCTACCCTTCTTCTCGAAAGCTATTGATTGCTTTTCTTTGCCTACGATAATGATGATTCTTCGGTAAAAACCTAAGATGCCCAAGGAAGACGGTATTCCAGCCATGTGTTAGCTGAAAAAAAAATGAAGCATTCTTCCCACATATCGAACATGCATAATGGCATTTCAACCTATAACCTGATAAGTTGCCATAAGCTAAAAAATCATTTATAGTATAAAATAACATTTCTCTCAAAGTAAAATTTTCTTCACTATATGCATCAAATAATTCCATGCCCATGTCTCATAAGAACTTCAAATCATCAATCAAAGGTGCCAAATAAACATCAATATCATTCTCCGGTTGGTTTGGCCCCAAAATGAATAAAGACAACATCATATACTAATTTCATGTAGAGCTACGGAGGTAGATTATATATAACCAAAATCAATGGCCATACACTATAGGTGCCTTGATTGTGCGGATTCATTCCATCCTCAGAAAGCACAAGGCACACATTTCTTGCTTCTTTACCTAATTCAGGGAACAAACCATCAATTGTCATCCATTATGGAGAGTTAGATGGATGTCTAAGAAGCCCGCCATCTTTCTTCTCATCAGCATGCCACCTCAAGTTCTTGGCATCTTCAGCATCATTAAACATCCACCAAAATCTTAGTATTATAGGAAAATAACATAACATCTTATGGGGCACCTTGTTCTTCTTGTATTGTGGTGCTTTACATTCAGGATTAGGATAACTATCCAAATATGCATTGTTATTACAAAATAAAATGCAATCATTAGGGAATGCATATATCTTCTCATAACTCATTCCCATAGAGGAAAGAATCTTCTTTGCTTCATAGGTACGATCAGGTGGAACGTTGTCAATAGGAAGCATATCCTTTACAAGTATCAATAATTCCATGAAACTCTTATCACTCCATCTATTACATGCTTTTAAGTGTCTCAAGTTTAAAGTAGTGAATAATCGAGTATATGTTTTACAATCACCGTATAAAGGTTTCTCCAAGTCATTCAATAACTTTTTGAACATTTTTGGACAATCCTGAATACTTTCCTCAACCTTTTGAGTTATATCCTCTAATGAATGTCCATTATATTTCTCAAATAATGATCAACTACTGTCCCTCATAACATCGTCATTATCATATTTAAACTCTGTTTCACCATGCAATATCCAACATGTGTAACTTATATCAATTCCATACACAAACAAATGATCTCTCAAATCATTAGTGTTGACACACTGAATATAAGCATAGTTCAAACAAGGATAGGCTATTCTACTAGAGTCCCGAGCATGTTCAACTACAAACTTGATGAAAAACTCCACTCCTTTATTATGTTCACTAGACAAATGATTTGTAGGCAACTATTTTTGATCCATAGTTTTTCAATATAGATGTATCCCATGCAAAATTAATTATTACAAATCAATTAAATTATAAGTTTAATAATTCACAAATCACTCATGCTTAGAAAGAATTAATCTCAAATATATCATGTTATTCTGTATATATATATATACATGAATCATGGTAACATGTTTCCAAAAAGATATGGTGGAGGGTATATTATTTCACTACCTACAAATGAGAACCACTAAATCTTATCATCAAGGTTGTTCTCAGAAGAACCTAAATTATAGAATATGTGAATGAATCTTTAACTAGCTAGACAAATCATAAATATATTCTACCATATCTTAACAAACTATGTAAAGCCAACAGTATCAAACTATTTAAAATAAGGACATAATCCTTAGTTATATATTTAACAAACTGACTAAACATCAAACTATTATCAAATTATTCAAGCAACGCATAGTAAAATTAGGTAGATAATAATAAGATAATATATATAGGTTAAGTATAATGATATGATAATATTTAAAGTAGAGTTGAGAATAATGTATATAATAGTTTGCTATAAGAGAACATAGTAATTATTATATTTAGTATAATAAATGCTAAACCCAAATCCAAACCATAACCCAAACCCTAACCCTAATAAATTATAATAAAAACTAACCTTAAACCTCATAAAACCATAATCCTAAACCTAGCTAACTATAATTAAACCCTAATAAATCCTATATTATTTTTATTTTTATACACAATTATTCCTCTTTATTTAATTATTCACTTTTATATTTAGTATAATAAACGATAAACCCTAACCCTAACCCTAATCCTGATAAATTATAATAAAAACTAACCCTAAACCTAATCAAAACAATAATCTTAAACCTAACTAACTAAAATTAAATCCTAATAAATCCTACATTATTATTATTATTATTATTATTGTTGTTGTTGTTGTTGTTGTTGTTGTTGTTGTTGTTGTTGTTGTTGTTGTTGTTATTGTTGTTATTATTATTATTATACATAATTACTCATCTCTATTTAATTATTCACTTTTATATTTAGTGTAATAAACATTAAACCTTAACCCTAACCCTAATCCTGATAAATTATAATAAAAACTAAACCTAACCTAATCAAAACAATAATCTTAAACCTAAATAACTAAAATTAAATCCTAATAAATCCTATATTATTATTATTATTATTATTATTATTATTATTATTATTATTATACACAATTATCCATCTCTATTTAATTATTCACTTTTATATTTAGTGTAATAAACTTTAAACACTAACCCTAATAAATTATAATAAAAACTAATCCTAAACCAAGCTAACTATAATTAAATCCTATATTATTATTATTATTATTATTATTATTATTATTATTATACAATATTATTCCTCTCTATTTAATTATTCACTTTTATATCTTTTTTTATTTTCTATATATATTTAATCCTCATCAAATAAAAAATCATTAACATGCATCTCTAATTGAAATTTTCATTTAATGACGTGCATATGTAAAATATATTTTCATTTCATTATATGACATTTCCTATATCTTATAGTGTCCTATACTTATTAATGAAAATGTGTGTGTGTGTGTATTATGAGTGACATTACTAATAATTTTAAGTATTTTATTTCTCTTCATAATTAAGCACTCATGCATGTTATATATATATATATGTAAGGTCTCGGCCAATACATACATATGTTAATATATAACAATACCTAAAAATTCAATAACGATCAGCAACATTTTTCAACAGTAACTGCAATTTTTTAATAAAAAATAACGCAACCTATATCAACATGTATGCATTTATATATATACATGTATATATAAAAAAGAGAAAAAGCTATTCATGAAAGAACAAAAGCATACATAAAAGGAGTGGTGGCAAGCAAGAGAACAAGCGACGAGCAAGAGGACAGCAGCGACCACTTACAAAGATGGAAAAAGAAGAAAGAAGAAGTGTTGGAAAGGTGTGGAAGAATGACAGCACATGCAAAGCTGAGAATAGCATAGGTGTGGTGCTGCATGCAAAAGAGTGGTGTAAGGAAGAGGAGAGTTGGTGGTATGAAAGAGCCCAATGGTGGTTTTCATAAGTTGAGAGGAGCCGGAGTGGTGGTGCACAGTGTGGTGCTACGAAGGTTTGCAAGAGAAGGAGAGTAAGAGAGGGAAGGTGCAGAGTCTAAAATTTTTAGGACGAAATATAACTGAATGAAATAAAAGGCATAATGTTGGTCTTAATAGCGAATCTTACAAGAACCATTATGAAAACATATTTTAATAACGGTTCTTGTAATAACCATCATTAAAACTTCTCATCCTTTTGACAACAGTTATCATAGAAACTGTTATTAAAAGATCTTTCAATAACGGTTTTTCATATACCATTATTAAAAATGTCATGTAAAATTTTAGCTTTGGGGTTTTAATAACAGTTTTGAACTATAACCATTATCAAAACTATCCCACACATTAATTTTTATGTGTTTGACAAATGTTTCCTAACCACAGTTATTAATATCCCATTATTATTTCCCATTTTTTTAGCAGTGTCAACTACTTTCACCTCCCTCTCTTCCTCATTTTTTTTTTCTTTTTTGTTTGCTAAAAATAGGTTTAGGTTCATGTTGGATTGTTTCATGTTTCTTTTTTGGTTCATGAATTGGATGTTGAATAATAAAGAAGGTAGGGGCTTTCTATTTGGTATACTCTTTTAGTTTTAATTTCTAGGAGTTACTTGGGACAAACTCTGAGCTAAAGGGTTCTTGTTTTGTTCTTTTAGTCTCTCTTTTGAGTGAGTGCATGTGTAATCTTTGGATACAATGTTATTTTTTTTGTTGTTCTTTGGTGGGTAGGGTTTATGTTCCATTTATTGTATTGTATGTCACATGAGGCTTTTTTGATTATATTTCTTTGAATTTGATGTTTCTTTAGTTTGAGGTTCTCCCGACCATAACCTCCTTGATACTATTGAGATCAGCTATGTAATTCCCCGTTTGTAAAAATCCTAGTTATAAATCCTAATTATGAAACTATAAATTATATGTAATTAATTATAATAATTATTGTAGGTTATTTTGCATTAAATGTGTTATTAGCATATTTACTATTATAAAAATTATATATAAATTTAAGTAGGTTAAATTTTAATAGAATTTGGATTGTTAAATTTAACTCTAGTTTATACCCTAACCTATATATTTTTTATCGAAGAACCCTATTGCTACTAACTGGATGTTTTTTTCTAGTTCAATTATTCTAACTAGCATACCTACCATATTATGTTTACTCTTCTCTATATTTCACACCCTGGCCTGTATTTCTCCTTAGTCGATCTCCCCATAGTCACCCCATACCTCTGCCCCATCTTCTCCCCATCAATGCCTGTTTTTCATTTTGCACACCATCGTCTATATAAGCTCCCATTCATCCCTTATTAATGTGTTTCCATCCACCAAAAACCATACCCTTGGTCCATGTTCTTCTTCTCCATCCTTAGCAAATCCCCAACTTTCTCCTTTGTTGTTTCACAATTATTGTTGCAACCGTACCATTTGATGTGTGAGAAACTCATGCTGCACCTCCATTTGTAGTGTGAGAAACTCACATTACTTACCCTCCTATTGCGTAGCACCCTCATGCAAACTACTAAAATATTACCCTTTACTTTTGCTATGTGAGAGTGTGACATTGCCTCCCCTCTTTTTTATGACCTTCTTCCGTAGATCTCTTTGCCCTTGTGTGACTTTGTGACTCTGCCTCCCTTTTTGTAGCATGGAGATCTCACACTGCTAAGGCCTTTCATTATGAGTTTCTCCCAATTTTGAACCACTGCTACATTGTTGACTTGCTTATTCTCCCCTTACCCTGGTTATCTTCTAACCCTTTTTCTAAGTTGGATTTACTTAAGGACACCTAAAATTATCTTCTAACCCTTTTTCTAAGTTGTAGAATACTTATATGGAAGAGAGGGGTATTACTAACACATAAAGATGATTTTTTGTATTGTGCAAAGGAAATACATAAAGCTTCATCACCCTACTTTAGAGGTCATTTAGACTAAATTGATCTAAATCCTAATTTTAATCTTTTACTTTTCATTATTAATATTTTGTGATATTTCAAAAAATAACCTTGATTTCTAATGAAAAACATAAGATACCCCTATTCTAATTTAAACTATACTAAATGACACTATTTAAATTTTCACACATACCATACCCTTTTGTTACATTTTCCATTAATTTTGATAATGTTGTAGATAAATAATATTCTAATATGAAGTGATAAAAATGACCCTATTTCTATAAATATATACTCATCTTTTCAACCTTTAGTCATCCCACTCCTCTTCAACTCAATTAATTTCACACATTCATAGATTCAAGTTTTAAAATCATTTACTCAAACAAACATGGGAAAATCCTTTATTTTAACTATAACCATAAATCTACATGACCACGACTTCAAACTTAAAATATTTCTTAACACCATCCATCTACATCATTATATCTCTCCTATTTCCTTTCACATTAAAACTTTCATTGAGCCAAAAATTTAACTCATAAGGAAGAAAATGCCTAGTGCCCCCTCATGAATGACGCCATCTTATGATCTATCAAGCCATCATGGCAATTCTAGTCCTCTACTGATATGATATCAAGACAACCACAATTCATTAGCTTCTCATTCAAGTGGCTGAGTTCTTGCGACTTATCCCTTAGTGAAAATAATTTTTTTTTTGGTACATACTTTATTGTGATTAAAGAATATGGCTTCTCTACCTCCACTTGGATTTTAAAACTGTTGTAACCACTTTATTGATGATCTCCTTTTAAGTTTATGAATCTATAACTCCAATGACCTTTGTGAGACAGATTTACAACTTTATTTATTTATTTTTCCTAATATTATACTCAGAGTATCTTCAAGAATTATAGACACACTCACAACCCCTTTTCATAAACTTTGACAAACACTTAGATTCTCTTCTTATTATAATAATCGACACAAGATTACGCATATGAAAGTGTAAGAATAATTTTTTGAGGGTAATATAACTAGAAAAATAATATGTCATAATGAGATATTTGATTCTAGATAAGCTAAATGAGCAAGAACAATTTTGAAAATTTCTTTAAAAAATTCAGATTTAAATGTGTTTTATTGAGAACTATTAATAAAAAGTGGTGATAATTGATTGTGTAGTAAATTGGAGTTTAAAGAAAATTTTAATTATTTATCTACAATAACTGCTCCATATACCATGAGCTAATAAGTATTCATTGGAGTTAAAAAAAACATGTTATCATTTGTGAATATTAGATAGGATTTCCATAATTAAATTATGCTAGCCAATTGATGACCATAGCCTGTCAATAGGTTGGTTTACCTAGCCAAAAGGTTATTTTCATACCTTTTAGAAAATTGTTCATTATAGTAATGAGTTGATCGGATAATAAACCAAGTTAACAAGTTTAGTCTACACATTTTTTGTCTTTGAGCATATTAAAAACCTATTGAATAGTTGAGCAAATCAATGCCTTATTCGGGAAATTGGTTAATTTGTTTGGGACAACTAGTCGATGTATTTAAGTCAAAGAAAAATAAGAATTTTGCAAATAATTCAACTCATGGCCTAGTTTGTCAAAACAATTAATTTTTTTTTGGAAACTAGTCAATTAGTTTTCAAAACTTATTTTACATCAACTTTAATCATTAACTTGGTTGAGTAAACCATTCAATCATTTTTAGAAACAAGTCAATTGGTTTACCAAAAAACTAGTATATGTGTTAAAGTTGAACCTAAAAGGATTTTCTTAGACTTGATTGAGTAAACCATTCAATCATTCTTAAATAATAAGTCTTATGACCTTGAGTTTTTATACATCTTTATATAATGCTATGTTGTGTTTGTAACTTGATGGTTCTGTTAAAATCTTGCACTTGCAAGGATGATTGAGTAACTGCACTTTGAAACTTGATTTCTCCTTTAAACTTGAGTATTCATTTGAGTAAGTTTCGTTCATACTTAAACACACAAGTTAAACCCTTAAACGCATTTGGTATCATCAAAACACTAATCAAGATAGTGATTGGACTAAGTGTTTAACAAGATTTTCATACTGTTCCGCTAATGTTATTCTCTAAATCACCAAATAGATATTAGGTAACATCAATAGATGAATTCAATTTTATAGATTTATCTTTCCAATGCCCTCAATTCAAAGTCTTTAAATGATTGAAGTTGAATCTCACATCTTTCTTAGTCAATTCAAACCCTCAATGTGTTGATTTATTCTTACATTTTGATTTGTGCTTTGATCTCGACCCTTCCATGGCAAAAGAGTGATGATGATGAAGGATAGGCAATGAGGAAGGAAATATTTCTCTGATTATGATATTATTTTTTCTACTTTTCAAATTAATTATTTATTTTAAGAACTATATGGATTTGATAGAGGATTTTTTTTGTCAAAAAAATTGGTTATGATATAAAGAGAAATGATTTTGGTTAGAACATTAAGCATGTTTGTTTCAGGTTTATAGATTTAAGTGAACAATAATTATGTAGTTCTGAATCAAGTTTATAAACCCTCAATTTGTATGTTTTTTAGAAGAAATTAATTGGTTGGTATTCAGAAATCCATAATAAATTTTATTTTTATGAAGATCATATAAATTTGTAAATTTAATAAATAAATATAAGCATGAAGAAGATGTAGAAAAAGGAGGAAAATGATGAAGATTGAGAAGGAAGAAAATTAATTGTTTCAATATTTTTATTTTTTTCCTTTAAAATATAAAGTTAAAGCAATTAAGGAAGGATATAATAAGAATTTATTAAAAAAAATTAATGTTTATAGTGATAAAATAGACAAAAAGGTATGGTGTGTGAGAAAATTAAAATATAAGGTCATTTGGTACAATGTAAGTTAGAGTAGATGTATTTTGTCGTTTTTATTAAAATACAAAGGCATTTCATGTGATATCCCTAATATTTTTAGATATATTTACCCCTATTAATACCAAATACAACATATGACCACTTTACACACAAACATACGCATGCAAAAACAAAATCCCGCTTGAATGTTATTCATGTCATCAATTGGACTAAAAATCACTTATACAAAACCGTCAATTATTATTACCATTATTTATTATTGGCACTTGAGTACTATTCATATAAAATATTTTTCCAGAAACATTCAAAAGTCATGGTCCACGCTAAACAGTCCACCATAACCCACTATGATCAAATTTTCAAGACTTTTAGTGAAATACTTTTTTACCCTTTTAATCTCAATTACATTATGAAAAGTCAAATAAATACTAAACACTTAAATAAATTCACAAATCTCATATTGATGCCAAAAAACACCTAAATGAATGTTTTGAAGCCCTAAAATTATATCAGAAAATCCTAATATTTTTATATAAACATTCATGAGATGGACTAAAACCTAATTGACCTATTTTTAACCCAAAATACATATTTAAAGAGCTGAACATAAAATGCTTAAAACGCTTAACATATTAAATATGATAGAAATTATACTTGCACCAAAAAATTTTATAATGATCTAAATTAACCCAAATACCTTGGGGCTTGCAAAATAAAAATTTAACATAAAATGACCCAAACATGCTCAAACCCTAATATCTCATGCATTGAAATTTAAGTAAAAAACATGATGAACATCACAGTAACATCTAAATAAATAAAATATCACAAGAGCATGCTAGAAAACCAAAAGGTCGGGGCATGATTAAGTGAAAAACATTCTCATTTCTCATCTACAACATCATATAAAAGCATACATGATCAAACACTTAAAATCCATGATATACATGCTCTCATACTTAACACAAAATGATCGTATAGACCTTAATATACTCATACAACCCTTTTTTACACTTAAATCCCTAATATTTACTTAGACAACCAAATAATGAAAAGACATGTATAAGGAACATATTTTCTACCATCTATATGTTAGAAATTTTACTTAGAGCTAAACATATAACATAAAAAAAAAAATAGAAAGAGAAGGGGCCCTAGCAAGATTTCTTCTCTAAAGAGTATTTATTTTTCAATTTTTTGATCAAATATTTGCGGAAGCAATATACAAAAACATACAATAAAAATGGGATGGTACTATCATTTCTATAATTAGATAGATGTCTTGTCGTTCATATGATATTAGATACAAGACTATGTATCCAAAACCAATGACACAAGTAAGTTATTTGCTATCCATTTTTGCCCATTATTCATCTAATTAGTTTATGGTTAAGATAAAGGTTAATTGTCAAGGTTAAAGCTAAGAATTTTAGGGTGATAATAAAATATTATAGAAAACTACACAAATCCCCCATAATAGAATATAATAAATAAGTCATAAAATGTTATTTTAAATCATGTTCCTATTTTAATTATCTACGGCTAAGAGTGGTAGTCAATCAAGGTTAAATCATGGTTAAACTTCCAATGTTATATCACATGAACATCATTCAAAGTGTTAATAAATTATTCTACTCATTCATAGAACTAGTGGACTAGTTTAGGACCCTAATATAAACAAAAGGCATCTCGGGCTGAATAGCCAGCTAACACACAATATTTTTAGGCCACCCCTTTGGTAGCTTAATCTATCTAGGTGGTAAACCAGTCAATTGATTCTCACTAAAACTAGATAACTAGTTTCCTACGGCAACTAATCAGATAAAGTTCCTAAACTAGGTGAATAATGACTAAAATAAGCCGAATGGCAAACCATTCAACTACTTCTTTGGAAACATAACACAATTTACTCTAGTTGAACCCAAGCATGTACTTTTTACTCAAGATAAACATCAACTACAGAGCATTGCATGCTTCTTAACATATAGAAACCATGAATTAAAACACTTAATAATTAAATCATGATTAGAATCTCATTAATACATAAACATCATGTTCATACTCTATCAAATCATGAAAAGAGCTAGAGAACCCTAAAATATGCTTTCTTATAGTATAACACCATGTAAAATAGATTATAAATCATAAATATACATGATAATATTTGTTGACATTCTAAAAATATTAACAAAACCACAAATCCTAACAATACTATATATTAAAGCTCATGCATATGCACACAACAGATTCTACTTGTGCTTTTATATATTCAGCCATAACATGTTAAAACTCATACTTCCAACTATTGACCTTCTAGGTCATTTAATATCTGAATAATTGCTTTTGATGATAAAAACCTTAGTTAGAATTTTTATATGGGTTTTTAAGTATGCAGGAGCTTTACAAGTCCAATTCATGATAAATATACTCTATAAAACATTCTAAGTGCAAAGAAAGATAAAAACTAATCAAATTTATCAAGGCACTCAAGAATGGATCACATTCAATCCTACCTTCAAGTGTAAGGACTTTCAACCTTCTTATCAAGTTAAGCACTCAATGGATGAAGAATTAAAAATGGTATAAACACTTTCACATCAAGAACAAACAAAGATTACAAAAATTTAAGACGACAAAAGTTTAGTTTCATGGCATAACGTTCTAAGCCTTATGTTTTTTTTTCTTGTAAGCTTGATTTAGTAGTTACGCTTCTAATATCATATTTTAGAGTATTTTAATAATATTCTATAGAATTTATTTAATGCAATTTATTTGTTGATTTTAAATTCCAAATCTTTTTCAAAATGTTTTACAAATGTTTAGTTTCATCCGGAACCATTCAACTTGTTTGAGTTTAGATTAACGGTTTAAGAACCTATCAAATAGTTTATCTCTTCAAAAATCATATGGCAAACCTTTAAAAAACCTTAGAATTTTCTATGATTTTTTGATAAACTTATTGATTCATTCCTTAGGGACTTTTACCTTAGAAAATTTGTTTAGGCTCAACTTAACATATCAACTAGTTTTAGTATACCAATAAACCAGTTTACTAGCTAGGCTATGGGTTGAATTCTTGTAAAAAATAATTTGCCTCGACTTCAACACATTGATTGATTTGCTAAAATTTATTGTCTTGTTATCATCATTGATTGATTGATTACACTACCCAAGCTATGGGTTTAATTAGGTGAAAGTTGTTTTTTCCTCGACCTAAATGAATTAACTGGTTAGAGCAAACATAAAGACTAGGCATAATGACACATTGATTAGATTGCTAAACCATTAAACTATTCTTATATGTTCAAAAGATCAAATAACCAAAGCATTAAATTGATTTTACTAGTTTATAAAACATTGAAATTTTTATTATATATATGAACATATTCCTTTGATTGGTTTTGATAAACTAGTTAGGGTAACAAATAGATGGGTGCCGCAAATTGATTGGCTAATTAGCATTAAATAGTGAAAAATTTGCCCACTGTTCACATAACAACTACTTGCCTTTTTCCTAAAATGACTAGTTCGATGACTCATAGTATATATAACATCTATTAGGAAGAATAAAAATAATTTGTGACCCATCATTAATTGTACACTAAATTATTGACTCATTCTCTTGCAATTACTTTTTACACATACATTTTCAAATAAGTTTTTGTTGAAAAAATCTCAAAAGTATTTTCTTTCTCACTCAAACAAATTATAGAAGATCTTTAATTATCAAATCACATTATTCTGGCTAGATTAATTCCTCATAATCATTTTTCAATTTCATTATTGAAAAATTGTAAGGAAATTCTTGTAATCAACCTCAACACTTAGTTAAACTTATATTGCAGCTTTTGTGTTGCCTAATAGCCTAATAGAGATTTTTGAGAGAAGAGTCTAGAGAAGATAACTATGAAAATATTATAAATATTCTTTAGAGAGGAAATTGAGTTATTAGACGCATAAACATTAAGAGAAATTATTAATACAAACATAAATGAGGGTCAAAATATAAAAGGAGAATATCTTTTGATAGTGAATATAGAGTAAACTACGTTGGATTAGCTTAAACCACTATAAATTTATGTGTGAATTTTTTATTTGTCTATTTCATATCCAAAAAACCATATAAGAACACCTATTCATCTCTTATAGGGTGTTTTCTTCAACCATAAAAAGTCATGCTTACACAATAATAAAAGACAAACACTAAAACACAACCACCACTCTCCACACAACAGAGGAGATAATGATTTTACCTCAATAAACTCAACAAATTATATCAAAAGAGAATATTAAAAGATTTCTTTCAAGGTTGAAAATCTTAAAAAATCTTCAACTCTCCCTTTGCAAAATCCCAAATACAAGACTTGTAAAAAATGTTTAACCCTATAACACCTTTGTAAATGTATCTATTATGGCTGGAACAAAGCTTAAAATTTAGGTAAAAAATAAAAGAAAGATCAACCTTCTCCCAAAATTAGAAAAAAAAAATCAATATGCTAAGCCTTTGACCTCTCATAGATCTAAGTCTCTTTTTTAATAGAAAATAAAAGGAAGCTAATGGGAGGATTAGAACATGGGAAATAAGAGCATACATTGAGAATAAAGCTGAGAAGGTATTTGGTGGAGAGTGAAAGAGAAAGGGAGGGCAAAAAGGATGAGTGTGTGTGTGTGTGAAAAATGAGGTAAGATGGCAAAAGTGGAGGTGTAGAATCTGAGGGGTTTAATAAACTATGAATTTTCCTCCTCCAACCCTTTATAAATCAATAACATGTAAAGAATATAGGGAAATGGTTGAATAAAAGCTTGACTAACCTAAATAAGGGGATACAAAGCTTGGATTGGCGGTTAAGGTCTAAAAGGGGAAACATATGGGGAGAAATAAGATAGAAGGGAAAAAAATTGGCAGAGGCAATAACCCTTCCCCATTGAATGACATAGGTTTAGAATGTACGGAGGAGTAAAGGATAAAAGAGGAAGAAGATAAGGAGATTTTGTCATAAAAAAATACTTTTAGAAGAATTTATCATCTAAATCATATAAAAGTCCTTTAAACATGAGTGTAATTGATCAATAAACTCTTGAAAAATGAATTATAAGCTCAACATGGCTTAATAGCAAATATTTATACTCAATTAAAAAAAAGATCAATTTGCAATTGAGGATGATACAATCAACTTAGGTAAACTAATCAACTGGTCTAACATAATCAAATGACTATTATAGGTTAACTAGTTGACTAGTTTATGCAAACCCCAAATCTCTCTTATAAATCAAACATCTTTCAAACCCTTTTGAAAGTTAATTTCAAAACATATCCAAACTAGAATTTAATATGCCTAAATCACAACCAAACACCCACATAAACATTAATTAATCATAATTAAATCATAATCAAGCACATAAACATTATATATCCTAAAAAGTGGGGTATTACAATATTACCACCTTAAATGAGGTTTCATCCCCAAATCTAAAACAAAAGGGACATCTTGAACCCTAACAACCAACAATCCCGAATGTTCATGGAAATGTAACAATATGAACAAGGGTAAACTGCCCCCTTAAAAGATAAAATTAAACCAAATAAATAAAAACATAGGGAGTATATTATCCCACCAAGATGGAAACCATACTAATATTCCCTAAGGAGGTTATCCTCATTATCCCATTAGAGTAAACTTATAAGGTATAATGCCTATAATCATAACATAAAGAATATATAGAAGACCATGGAAATGAGAATGTATCCTACTAAACTTTCCCTTTTGGGATGAAGAAGGGTTTGTAAAGGGATAACAACATCAATAACGATAATATGGCAAGAATGCCAATAATCATAAGGAATTGGGAATTCAACTCTACCGTTAAGGGATCATAAGGAATCTATGAAAGTAATTTTTGGATAAAGGGAACAATTGTTGGGAAGGGTTGCCTCCATTCAATTACAATCGAGTACGTCCAAATCAAGAGTCTTATAATATTAGGAGATGCAAATAGTCATTAAAAAGAACCAAGGAAAAAGGAGAATGGCTAGAAAAAGGAGAATTACCACACTAAGGACACAATAATAAGGAAAATATAACATCATTAGGGAATAGAAAGAATAATATGACAATACCAAGGAAAACATGGCACTCACGCAAGGTAAGAAAGCAAAAAGGGTTACAATAAGGTATGACAATATCAAGAAAAGGATAATGATAGAAAATGGATAATAACGGGGAAGAGTCTAAGGAATAAATCCTAAAAAATGTAAGACCATATTTAAGATAAGAAATTAGCTTTGTAAAGAGCTATAGAGAGGAATAACAAGGACATAGTCTAAAATCATGTAGAAATGCCATTTAAAAAGGGTAAACCATCAAATATGAACAACATATGACGTTAATCAAGGTAAAATGCATGTATCATTGAGAACAGACCATCAAAGAAAATCTAGAAATATGGGGTACCGATGTTTTCGATTCTAGCTTCGTCATTGGCAACAAGTCAATGGCGAACTTAACATCTCAAACTAGTTATATACCTAAGATCTCATCAAGGAATACGTTAGAATATTCTCAAATTATAAAAATCATTTTGGGAAGCATCTCTTTCAAGAGATTAATAAGTGAAGTGAATCTTTTATTTCTTTATCCATTACCTGCCTTCAAGTCATACAATCGTAACAGGGTGAATAATTTTATAAATTTAGCAACCATTATAAAAAGGCGTCTCTGAATCATCAACCAACATTTCAAAAACTTGTGAATGATATATAATTTTTTTTTCAATATTATTGGTCAAGTCCTCCATTTAAGCAAAGTTATTTGCAGCTTCAGTATCATCATAGTCAACCACACTAGGTTCTTTAAAATGTGTCTCTCCATGCCATATCTACCTAGTATAACTCTTATCAATTCTATAGATAATAGGATGATCTCATATCTCATTTACCTCTCTTCTTATCATATTTTCACAATCCACACACGAGAAAGATATCTGCAAAGGATCTTTCAAATGTTCAATGACTATATTAAGAAAGTATTGAACACCCTTTATCTATTCTCTAGATAGCCTATTTACATGTATCCACCTATGATCCATGACAATAAGTAAGTAAAATCCAAACCATTAATTAAAAACAAAAATGAGGAATCTAATAATATAAGCTAAGTCAAGCAAAAGCTACCAATATAACCAAAATACATATATACCACAACTACATTTGCACTAATAAGAATACCACGATTTCTATAATACTAAATATTTCATTTTAAAACAAAATAAATAGTAAAAATATTGTGAGAAGGGATAGATAAGGCCAAAGATAGTAAACAAAAAAAAGAGAAAAAAGGAGGACTAACTTTGGAAAAGAAAAGAGAGAAGGAATACAACATTTTTGCTTTCAATGGTTGATATCTGGTTTCTTACTAACAAATGAGGTAAAATGAGAAGTTAGTAGGTGAACCTAGGTTAAGGCACAATGAAGTAAAAAAAGGGGGCACAGGATATACACGATGATTCTACAACATAACCACCATATATTCTATTCTTAATATTAAAAAAATGGGAAAAATAAGAGTGTACACGATAAGTGTAGAACAAAAATGTTGTGTATAACCTCTTGAAGAATAATACTTCGGATAAGGGTATATATGGTTTTTTTAGAACAAAACCCCTGTGTATGCTCTTGTTTTTCCTTTTTTAATATTAAGAATAGAATACACAATGATTATGTATAAAACTATCATGTATACCCTTATCAAAAATTACTTTTCTCATTAAGGATATACACAGTAGTTATATACCAAAACTGCCATGTATACATCCCACTTCAAATTAAAAAAAAATTTCCATCTATACATTTTTCTAACTAGGAAAAAGAATACACAATTCTCAATTTTAAACCACCTTATACTAGCTTCCATTTATTATAATTCGTGTACTCGTGTACATAGCCAAATAACCTTTTGCTTAATTTTTGTGTGCATAAGATATGCACTCCCTATTTAACTCATGGATCCTTTTGTACTAACCCTTATTCCTTTCATCACCTACATTATTTCTAAATGTGTATCTAAAATGTACTCCAAACGTTGTTTTAGAATCTAGAAGAAATAATAATGAAACTTATACATGTAGTTTAAGGTTACAAACAAGAAGAGTTGAAGAGTATCCAAAAGATTAAGTGTGGGAGATTCAAGTTAAAAGAAAGAAAAAAAGGAAAAAAGTGAAAAGATAACTTAAGGTATCAATGTTGAAATCAAGGGATGAAACATATGACCACTAAATCTCTATATCATATTCAGTGGAGCATAAAATGTACCTAAGTTCTTAAAGCATGTCTCAAGTAAAAAAAATGAAATTAAATATAAAAAATCTATCTTATCTCCTTCCTTATGTTCAAAAGAGAATTTATAATTATGTAAAGGCTAATCATGTTGATATTTGACCTTTGTTGATGTTATGTAATATATTCTAAAGATGCATTGATGAGTTGAAATTGCAAGAAGAGTGTTCTATTTACAGTAATCCTGCTAGGTTTTAGGATATCTGTGTTGATTTCCTTTTCCCCTTTTATTCATTAACCTTTAAACCTAAGCTCATTACAATCCTTTATTGACCTTATTTGATTCTTGAGATGGAAAGCATTGATATATTAAATATTAATAATATAAGTTAAGTATATGGTTTGATCCATTTAGCAAGTGACTGGTATCCTTCATGAGGTTCTCTCCACATAAATATTAGTTTTTATTCATCTACATTTGACCAACTTGTTCTATATTCATCTTATCGGTCATATCTCTTAAATAATTAAGTGAATGTGTTTATATACTTTAACCTTTATTTTTATAGAATAACAAAAGAGTATAATTCTTTTGAGGAAGAGTCAAAACGATTTTAATTGAATGTGTTTACATTCCCATTATTTCCTTCTTATTTTCCATGTTTATGTGTATACTATATGTTTAAATTGATGTTTGGAATATTCATAGTATGGATCCTTGGTTGAGTATGAATCATAAATGTTATGAAAGTAAGGGTGAGATGAATGATTAAGGGAATTAGAGTTATTTGCAACAAAGTTTGGTCGCACTTTTGTTCTCTTGAGACAAATGTTTAAAGGCATTAAAATTTCTTGCAATAGAGGTTGTTTTATTTTTAGTCATTTTGGTTTTTTCTCAAGTCTTTTGGTTTTGGCTTTTCCAAGGGATTAGCAAAAGCTAACTGTGAGGGAATTTGATGCATCTTATGCCCTATTTTTATAATGTTACTCCTTATACTTTGTATTACTTTTTCTTCAAAATTAATAATTCAACCTCTCTATAATCATAGGTACTCGTTTCAAATCAATAATATAGGAAATGAGATAAAATGTGGTGTTTTAGAGACTTTTACAAACAAAAATATCAACCAAATCCTTCACATAAAATAACAAAAACAATCTTTTGTATTTCAAGGATAACATTCTCATCTAAGCTTCAATTGTGTTCATTCAAGTTGCATTGGAAATATTAAAAAAAAAAAGAGATATAACTTTCATTCTTATGCCTTTTTATTTTATTTTATTATATCATGGTCAAAATCATGTCAGAATTCAAAGGTGTCAATTAGAAGATGCTGAATTTTACCCTGAGATGAGTAATTGACTGCCTCTCATCTAAATCTCATGTGGAGCCCCTTAATCAGCCACAATAGTCACAAACTACACGAGAAGCTTTTATAAATCTTTTATAAATTCAATATTGTCTTCCCATAAATCTAATACATAATCTTTTAGCCGCTTAACACATATCTAAACATCATTAACTCATACCTTGATTCAATTAACAAATTATTACCCGATCTTTAAGTTTTATGAAATAGATATTTTCATCTTCATCTTCAACCTATGCCCCCTTTATCAATTCTATCAATTCATGCTTTTATATCATCAATTCATTCAACATTCATTCAACATCCATCCTTAATTCATAATTTTCTTCCATTAATTTAGCATCCATTTAGGATTTTCAAGCTAGGGTTCCGTCATATTTAAATGTTCATCGATCTTCATGAATCCTTCAATGAGTAGATTAAATCTTCCAATTGATCCATGAAATCATCAATTTGATATCCACAATCTCTTTATTTGTTAATAACGTGACTTAATTTACACAAAGGATATTCCACTTCATACTAACATTGAATAGGAGGAGCACATTAGTTAGTGCGAGGAAGAAGACAAATTCCACGATTGATGATCAACTAAGGCTCGTCTAGGGGTCATCCTCCTACCTTATTTTACTTATTTTCTCTTCAACTTTTGGTATTTTCTTTTCCTATTCTTTGTATGCCTTGTGTAATTAATGTATACATCAAATGTTGCTAAATTTATTATTATTAGAGGTAAGTTTGAAATCCTAGACTCTGGTTTGCAATATTGATAATAGTTTATTTATTTTCCTTTATGTCATGAGATTATCTTTTTGTTCTATTGTAATTATCATTGTTTATATATGTGATTATGTTAAGTGTGATTTGTTATAGATTATTCATAGTGATAATATGTAGACTTATGTGTTTTCTAGCTAAATATATAAGTATGCTAGAATTTATGGATATAAATTTAATCTATATTAGATAACAATTCACTTAATAGTTTTTTTTATTCTAACCAGAGTATTGGAAAGTTTAGACACATGTGGGTTAATGGTGGAGAGCATAAATAAACTCTCTAGCAATACTAGTTTGACTACTTAGATTACCATCTTTCTAGTTGGTCTTAACACTTTAGACTTAGTTAAATAGGAGTCATTAGAGCAAGTATGCTACTAGAATTTAATATTGATGTTGGTATGTATTAATCATATTAGAGAACTAATATAAGATGTATAAACCTAACAATAAATTACAACTTATTCAATATCTTTCTCGTCACTAATAGGTGACATAGAATTTATTTGTTATTTCTTGACCTAATCTAGTAGCGGATATTGAATTTCCAAACATCTTCATTAATATTGCATTCATCCACAGTTTCTTATTTGATTTGATTTGATTTTATATTTATTGTTTGGTATTTTAAAACCCCCCATAACTATGCTTTACTTATTAGTGATTTATGTGAATCTAGAGTCTTAAGTATTTTTTTATTTTACTAATTGTGTGTTGCTTATAAATTAGGTGTGCACTCTTAATCTCTCGTGTATAACGTTAGACTTCTCACCATTACTACAATAGTACAACAAGAAGGTTTAAATTGTATGATCTTTACAACCATGCTAACATGTAGGAGGGGGAGGAGAGTGTGTGGCGAAAATAGATTTTAACTCTCTAATCACTTGAGTGCAAAGCTTTGTAAGGTATGAGTGTTGAGTGTTTTCAATGTGTGATTAGTTACTCAAAAAGGACTTTGAGGTGTTTTCATGCCCTCATTAACTCATGGAAAGGTGTTGTATGCTATTAAAAGGTAAAATAAAGCTTAAGGTCAAATCAAGTATGATGATAAGAATTTATTTAAATTTTATAGCTTAAATGATGAAAAAATCCAATTAAAAAAATAATTAGCAAAAATTGTAGAAAAATATAGGAGGTCCTATAACTTATCTGTAACATGAAAATATAAAAGTATTTAACAAATAAATTTAATTTTAGGTTTTGAAAAAAATGGGGTATTATAGTATTATAATGTAAAACATTTTTAAAGAATAATTAATATGATTTAAAAATATTAAAAAATAATTTTTTGTCTATTTATAGTAATTTTCTATCAAACGTGAGAAATACAGAAGATTATTTTTGCTTGGAAAAAAGGAAAGATTGTAAACATATACCAGTGAAAGTGAATATTTGTTCATATATATAAACTTGTTTCTTTAACAGGTGTAAGATATTTCTTGAGGTTCTTGGAAGTTTTTTCCAAGTTAAAAAAAAAAACACTTTCTTGATGATTTGGGAAAAAAATGAAGAATCTTGCAAATAGATGATTTTTATGCTATCAAACAAAGCCTTGTTGATTTGGATAATTGGTTGACTAGTTAAAGGTGATGAAATGATAGCAAGAATAAGTCAACTACAACCATGCTATGTGTATAATGACAGCTGGAAAGTCAGTTGTAATTAACTAGGGTTTCGTTTGTTAGTTATGATTTTATGTTAACAAATTTGTAACTATATCCTAATTTCCACAAGCATTAGAGGGGTAACTTATGTTGGTTATAACCTATAAATATGGCTTAATTTCGGGGTGTAACATCCTTATTTTTTACTATTAAAATTTTTCATTTTAAAAACATTGTAGAAGCAAAAATACAAATCCAACCTATGAAAAATAGGGTGCTACCGCCGTGTCTAACATAAGATAGGCGCCTCACTGTCTATCTTACGTTAGACACAAGGCTAAGTATCTGACCAATCAAAAAACAAGGGAAACTAGAGTATGAAAGATGAGTAAAATCATTGTTTATAACTTAGGGCTACATAGGCCTAAATTCATACAAGGTAAATGTAAAGAAAATGCTTAACTGAAGCAAATTGATTTCAATAGAATACACTATGGTTACTCAAAGACCGTATAAAAAGTCTCTAGGAAAGTCTATGCTCAACAACCTAACATTTCTGAGAGGAGGATAGCCTGCTCACTAGTCCTCTTCAAGAAACATGCAACAAACCTCTTGCTTGTAAAATTGAGAAGAGTATTACATCAATAACTCCATAAGTATGCATACACACTGAGTAAACAAATCTACCACCATCATGTAGATCTTAGTACAAGCAAGACCACACAACATACTCATAGTACAACTTACCAAAATGTGCATGTGACTTTCCTATTATATCATTCACGTACAATTACATAGTTATTCAAGATATAAGTGGATCCATTTAATCATGTATAGTTATAATCATGCCATCGTACTAGGGTAGAAAAACTTTTAACATGCATATTGTATACTTATGGAATGTAGATTACTGAGGTCATCCATTTGGTAATAGCTATAGTATAACTTGCATGACAATGAGGAACCAGGATTACATATATGACTTCCTAAAAATTTATGGATCATGAGCATGCGATGACTCATGGAAACATTCTAGAACACAAACATGTACCACAGTAGCCATTCTAGAGGAATATATGATTAACATCAAATTCCAAGTAGATGAGCATGACTTATACCATATATTCATAGCTTAAACAAGGTGTGAGCTCTTAAGTATTTATAGAGAAAAGTGATTATTGTGTTAATAAAATTACCATAATCATGTAACAAGAGTTGGCTAGTTACTTCCTCATTAGATCTCATTCCGGTCATTACTTTTGCTTTAGGTGATACAAAATCCTTAAGAAATAGATAAGTATATAGTTATTTTATCCCAAGTTATTAAACAACAGGTGAGATTATTCACCATGGTCTCTCAATATCATGGAAGTCATCCAAGAAAGTAGAAATAAAGTCCTAGCTCATGCCAAGGATCCTGGTAGACATAAGTTTAGGTTTGAGCCAAAGTAACATGGACATAAGTCCTGGCTCATATTAAGAAACTTGGTGGACATAAGTCTGGGTTCCTACCAAAGTAACATGGACATAAGTTGTAGCTCATGCTAAATAACCATCCTATGGTGACTAGACCCTTTAGCATCAATACCTCCTAATACATTATTAGTTTTTAGATTAGAAAAGACACTTGAAGGCAAAACTGCCCAAAGGCAAACTAGTCCCCGATAGCTAATTATAGATCCAATAATCAAGACTTTTCATGGTGCTCATTCCACTTTAAGTGATTAGTATCTTATTAGCTCTGAAATGTCATTTTACATAAAGACCCACAACAATATCACCCTAGGAAACAAGCCTTTTTAATTCAATATATCCATATAGGTACCCACATCATCTAGTGTTCCCATTAGGGTCTCTTTAAGTGATTATTCCAGTACATGATCCATTATGCTAAAGGGTGGAATTATTTAATGTTAATAACAACCATAATATTCCAAGCCAACCATTGAATTTTCATTTATTCTCTTGTTCATAATTTAACTCTAGATCATACCTAGATTAAAGTCATAGTTCATCTCTTAATCACAGTCTTATCCATTTATTAGAGAACGTTCCAAGTAATTTCCTAAGACTAAAGATAAAGGTACAATTATATTTCAACTAGAGTATAGTCATAATTCATAACGGTTTATTCCTTTATTTCAATAGGTAAGTGAAAATCACTAACCGTAGGTAAGGTCAACTTAAGGCCACCCTATAAGTTCATGTTATCTTCTTTTATCTTTGCTATGCCATTTCACTTTTGGGGTTTTCATTTTAAGGTCATAATATAATCCATTAGAGGTATATTATCCATCATTTTGATCTATTAAATCAATGATAACCATAAGAAAAATCCATTTTCATTCAGTTGATCATCTATTCATGTTGTAATCAAGAAAAAGGCCATATGCTACAGGAAGGCCAAACATTGGTTAATTAGGATAATTTCTTTTTATTACCTTTAATATATAATTTAAATTCATTAATCCATATAATTTCATAGCTATCATCTTATTAGGTCATTATCCAAGCATGAGAAAATTCAAACATCATATTTGAAAAGAAAATAAGGGAGAAAAGCAAAACTAGCTAAGACCAATCGATCGGTTTCAAAATTAGTTGATGGGTATCGCTGACAAGTTGATTGGTTTCATGGATCAATCAATCGTTCAAGGCACTGCCAACCTTCTAATGGTGGTTAACTAATCGGTTGGTTAACCTCACCAGTCAATTATTCTAGAAACTTGTCGATCGGTTTGGTTATACCAATCGATAGGTATAACCTAAGGCTAAGACTACCAGAGTTTCATACCAACTAGTCGACTATTCTAGGATCTAGTGGATTGATTTGGTCAAACCAGTTGATGAGTTTAACCCAATACCAAAACTATCAAAGTCACATACAACCAATAGATCGGTTGACCCAACCAGTTGATGGGTTTAATCCGAGACCAAAACCACCAAAGTCATAGACCAACTAGTCGATTAATTGACCCAACCAGTCAACTATTCTAGGAAATAATTGATTGGTTTGATCGAACTAATTTATGGGTTTAACCAGAGACCAAAACCACCGAAGTCACAGACCAACCAATCAATCATTCTACTATATTAGTCGATTGGTCTTGGGGACCATTTGATTGGCCTAGGGAAAAAGCAACCCCATAAAACACAAACTACACATCACATTATCTTGTCTAATCAAATTTTAACATTAATATCAAGTCATTCAAGGTTCTCAACAAATAATATTCATGAATTTACATGCGAAATACCAAAATCATGCTAGGAATCTTAGCAAATCATGCTTCCATTTTATGACTTTTAATTTAGAAAAGCATACATCACATTCTCTTCTTACTAGTCCATCATGCAACAATCTACTCCAAATGTCACATATATCATTATCACTTGACACACCCAAAATATCAAGGAAATTTTGAAGCTAGAATCATAGATATGAGATTTAGGTATATGAGTCTCTAAACCAAGCTTCCTACTAATCCTTTCATTCATTCTATACTAACTAGTACAAGCATATTGCCATCTCTACTCAATAGGATATCATAGACTTATAGCACATCTACTATACTTACCTATACCATTTCTACAATGATAGGAAAGACAATGATTTACCTTAAAAGAGTTGAGCAACACACCAAAGAGCACAAGTATCTAAAAAATCCAAACCCCTTTTCCTACACTGAAACACCTTTCAAGAAAAGGTTAATTAAAACTCAGTAAAAATATTTTTGAAATTTTACAAAGGAGATTTAATGAAATCAGATACATAGGAGAGAAAATCATAGAAAACCCACCATCCAAATGAGGAAAAACATAGAGCACCAGGGATGAAAATTAACCCTCACTATTTTTCAAATCTAACTTTACCTTGCTTAAAATCAAAATAAGAATGAGCTAGGGAAGGGATTAGATGAGGAAAAGACTATCAAAATGCAACCACAGAGAGGAGAAAGTAGTAAAGCAAATGTGGAGGAAAATAGGGCAGTTCGAAGGTTAGGGAATAAGAGAGAAAATGGTGATTTTGAGTTCGAATTAATGAGGATTTTTGTTAAAAGGACAAGGGTGAGGGAGTGTATAAATCAAGATCCCCAATCCCCAGTCTAAATTAAAGACTCAAAGCGTAGGTTTTGAAGTTTCACAACTGACATTTCTGCCTTGAGCTAGTTTGGTAAAACTGTAGGGTTCTAGGTAATATGCCTCATAACACAAGGGAACAATGACAATAATGGACAAGAATTGAAGTTCAACAAATCTACTAAGGCTGCAAAGTAGATAATCAGTTCAGGAATCTTATTAAAGAGACAGAAAATAAGGAAGAATAAGACAAAGGAGTTGAGGGCATGAAAGTGACTTCTTATGAATTCCTTCCTCATTAATCCATTGAAAATAAGTAAAACAGGTTAATCCAGCTCAAAAGTTTCGTAAAAATTAAAAACAAACAACTCAAAACGTACTTATAATGCTAGAAAAGTTTTGGGTAAAGATTCATAGGGAAAAATGAGTTTGAAGAATATTTAGGTTAATTAAACCAGTCGGCTAGTACCCCAAACCAGTTGATTGATTCATTGGGTTTCAAAATTTAAATTTAATGGACAAACCAATCGATGAGTTTCTCAATGAAACCAAGTATTTTCCCTAATCCATATCAAGCATATATAAGATCAAACACACTTCTAAAATAAGATCAAACACACTTAGATCACCATTAAACACTACATTAGCACACACTAAGGACCCTAAACAGTGGGGTATTACATGTGGATTGTATCATATGCTAATTAGAGATGAATTTCAAAAGTCTCTTTATGAGGTTTTCATTCTCTTTGTGAGTTTATTTGCTATTTGAAAAATTACTATGTGTAGTTTCTTTTGATTGTTTTTAATGAGTGATTCTTTGTGAGTTTTCATTAAAAACCCTTTTATTACTATATGTGTGAAGTTTTAAAATTCTATCTTATATATGTTGGTGTGGTACACAAAAGCTAAAAAATATACATTTGGTGGTCTCAAATTCTTTCAACCCCCCGTCTGTATCGAATACCTATAGAGATAAATAAAGTAATGAAAAACTTGTTGGTGTTTGACCTCAAAAAGCATTTTCTAGGCTCAATTAAAAAAAAAAGATACGAAAGATAATTGTTTCTACAAAAGGTAAATTTAAAAAAAAATCTAAATAATTGCCAATTGAAATTATAAAACAATTTATCTTTCTTTTTATATCAATCGAAATTTCAAAGATAATCTACAAATTTATATTATTATATTAGTAAAATAACAACATAAAATTAAATATTTATCGTTCATATCATTTTTTTTAAAGTTAGTCAAATCATTTAATAAGACCACTTAATATTGTTGACCTATTATATTGTATATTATTAAAAAAAATTATCATCCTTGTCTATATTAGACGTAATTTTCTAAATTAAAAATACTATAGTATCCAAAGTAAAAATATTTAAATTAGTATACTTCATTAGTACATACTGACCATGACTTTCATGGAAAAAGTGGTATGATTGCAAGGTAGTGTTGTGGGTGACTAGAGCTCAATCCTAGGGTGTTGCTTGTTAGGGTACAAAAAATTAGTGTACATTATTTAACTAAATATGAAATCTAGTTTGAGTGAAATTAATAAAAACTAAAAGCGTGATAGATGAATGCTAATTGTGTCTGTCATCATTTTTAAAGGGTGTTCGCCACTCTCTAGCATTAGTTAGCGATGGTGTTATCATGATCGTCGGCAGCCACCATTCGTCTTTGCCTCACACCTGTAATGATTCATCCATCATTCTTACTTTATTGACTTATTTATTCCGAAATTGATAGCAAAAATCCTAATAATTTCATAAATTTGTTTTTCGTACGTCATCGTTCGGGCATAATTTTTGAAAAACCTATCCCTCCCCTAACTCGCTACTTTATTCATTACTTTTGCTGCTTTAATTTTTCTCATCCTATGATGCTCAACCTGAGTGACACAACAAACTAACAATCATAAGCATTTGATGTATATTATTCCTGAGTGCTTGTTTGGTTAGGGAATAATAGAGATAGAAAAATTATATTTATATTTTATATAATTTAATTAAAATTAAATATTCTTATTCTAATAAATATTCATTTTAGATCTTAATTTGATCTAAAATAGATATTTTATTTAAAATATGTTTATTATTATTAAATATTTAATATAAAAGATATAAAATAGAAAAAAAAAATTCACTCCTACTATTCTCATACCAAACAAGTTCTCTTTTTTTTTCTCCTATGAATTGACGATTCTTTAATAGTTACTATTCAGTGGAAATTTTGGTCATTTGACATAGTTTGTGATGATTACCCATTTGGTAAATCTATAAACAAATTCTTAAGTAATTAATATAGAACATTTTTGGGCTCTTGATGGCCTGGTTTGCTGGTTTATCAAATTGGTTTCATCTGGGTTGCAATATGTGTAGACTTGATTTCTCTGTTTTAGTTTTGTAAAGATTAATGTTGTTAAAATCGTAATTTTATCTAGAATCGATATGAATCATCATAATTAAATTGTAGAATTGGATAGTAGGATCATAATATCCTACAAATATCACAAAAATACGACCTGATATATTTGTATGTTATAAAATCTGATAAATTAAAGATGAAAAACCATACAAAAATTTATTCTTAAGTTTTTATTTGGTCACAAATTAAGTTATAGAAAGTAACAAATAACATAAAATGTCAATTCCAAGCATACAAAAAATATTGTTATATGGAATATGTATACAACAAAACTTGCAACACCCCAAAACAAAATAACTATAAACTATACAAAAATTAAAAAAACAAATAACATTATAAATTTAATATATTTGTTTTATTCTACATATAGAGTTTACAATATTTGTAAGCATTTTTCTTTCGAGCAATTGCATTCGCTAATATCTCGCTATTACTTTCTTCGCATAGGTTGATACTCAATATACAATATGTACAACATAATAAAGTTAAGGCTCAGAGCGGGGAGGAAATATAGTTGGAATAAGAATAAATATAAAATATAAGATAAATAAAAAAATTATAGTATGTTCATAGAATTGTAAGAATTTATTTATCCTATAAAGGATTGTAATATACAATCACAATTCAATCACTTTAAACTTCTAACTAGGACCATAGATTATTTAACGACTTTTAGATTTTAAAATTGTAAACTTCTGATCAAAAGTTTAACCGCTACGGAGGAGGAAGGTCCCTAGCCAAATTGGCTCAAGATTTTCAAAGGTTGGTGATGGTATCTGTTCTTTTGCCTAAGTTAGTTACTTGTGGCATTGGAATATACTATGAATAGGTGTTTTGGTGAATTATATGAAGGTAGTTTGGCATAGGGTGTATAGGGACGTCTCTTCTACCCTTCATGTGAGTGTCTAATGATTACACGTATTAGGTGCACCACATCAGTTGCACCCAATTGAGTATAATAAAACAAGTAATTTTATATACTAAAATAATTAATTTTATATAAATTTTATAATTTTTGACTTAAAAGTTTAGTTTCATATATATTTAATAATAATTTCATATAATGAAACAAATAGCTTCTTATAATAAAATAAATAGTTTTGTATATATTTTTTTGACTTGATAATTTATAGATAGATGTCATCTATGCTTCATTATATGAAATTATTGACATTATTAGATAAAATTACTATTAAATTTATGTAAAACTAAAATTAACTAACAAGTCAAAAATTTTAATATTTATATAAATTTTTTATTTTATTATAAGAAATTATTCCTGTTATTATAAAATAAAATAAAAAAGTGATGGTACCCCATTGAAAAAAATAACCCAGTGCACAAGTACACCCAATAATTATTCAGTCTTGTGCACCTTGCTTTATGTAGGATGTTGTATAGCAGAGTTCGTACTTGTGTGAGAGGCATATAATTGCTTGTGTGTTTTCGCCTTCTTTTTTTTTTTTTTCTTTCCTCAACAAGGGTTTGGTGACCCTTCTAAATTCTTCGTAAAAGATGGGAAACTAGTACACAATATGCTCGTGAGCGTGTTTTGATATTTCTAATAAAAAAGTTTAATTGTCTGAACCAAAAAAGAAAACATAAATGATTCAATAAGTCCTTTGTAAAATTTTGATTAAAGAAAGAAAACATTAATTTTGTTTCATTTAGCTGAGTAGAGGAGATGTGTAGGTATTAAATGTTAATTAGTATTTTAAGGATGAAAGTGTAATTCAAGGCCGGAACGTTTAGTATTTGTTGTGATAAAGATATAATTATTTTTAAATTTAAAAGTAAAAAAATTAAGATATAAATATTTAAAATTTATTCTAATTAAGGTATAAACTCTCACACTTTATTTCCATTACCATACAATTGTAAGTGGCCAAAAGTACCTAAGAGTTAAAATTATATGAGGGCGCAATTATTAAAAACATAAATATTTATATCTTTATTGAAGGTTTAAAGATATCTATGCTTTTATAAAAATAAATCCTAAGGATTTATATCTTCAATTATACTTTATTTGATATTTTTACGTAGCAATATACATGGATTCAGTGATTAAAATATCTAAATTATTAAATGAAAACAAGCAAAAGATATGATAATAATAATAATAATAATAATAATAATAATAATAATAATAACAACAATAATTGCCGTATTATGTGTTTTAAGTAATTTTATTTAATTAATATGTACTTTAATTTTTTTTGCTTTTATATTATTATCTTATTAATATTTTTAATTTTATTGCTCCAATGATAACGTTTTAATAGCCATGCATGATTCTATTTCTAGGTAGCTGGGTTGGGCCAAACTGAACGATCGCTGTCGCTGCCTAAGATCGATGAGATCTTGATTATTGGCTGTTCTACTTTGAAAGTTTTTCTGCCTTAAGTGCTGTTGCTTTTTCTTTTCTTTTCTTTTCTTTTTTTACATTTACCCTTTTATTGCTTTCGGCATTTCCTGATCTACATAATGGAGTCAGTACGAAACATTCTTCTTGCGGCAAGTGGCCAAGTATATGGTGAAATGAAAGCTGTATTGTCATGTGAAAAAGTGGATCTTCTTCCATCAATAAAAGCCATAATTTTTCCATACGACTCGGACTTCTTGTCATGGTCCCCATCTCTCCCAAAGATGATAGTCTGTTGCACGGCCTGAAATACATGATTTATTTTAAGCACTTTCGACGAGAGTGTGTGTGTGTGTGTGTGTGTGTTTTTTTTTTTTTTTTGGTGGCTTTCGATATATTAAGAGTTCACGTCTGGAATGATTTTGCCTGACAGGGAAAAAAAAATAATTAGAAAATTGTCTGGAAGTTGTATTTTATATTTGATCAGAAGAATTTTTTTTATATAAATAAAATAAAATAATAAGATTAGATTAGAACTGAAATGTTCTATTTAATTACTATTCTACTCAAACTTTGCCAACAATTATGCACGTCTTTTCTTGCAACTTTGTAACTACAAAGTTACTTGAATCTGTCTCTGTTCTTTTTATAACTAAGATCAACTAGTATATATCATGGCTGCGTATTGTTAGGCATATAATCTATGTCACATGAAAAGAGAATAATTGAAAGCACCATACAAAAAAAAATACTAACTAAATAGTACTTATGTTTAACAATATGCCGAATTCATATATTGATTGTTGCATGCATCAAATTACAACTAATAGTACTTAATCCTAAAAAAATAGCATGTATTATTTAATTTATTACAGCACATATGCAAAGAAAAACCTAGATTATATATTAGTAACACAACATAAAAAGATATGCTCATCTTTAATAATTAGTCTTTTCTCATCTAGATGATTTTGATAGCCAAAACCAAAGATAAAATTCCATCTTACCGTTCAATGTTAGGCATATAATAATCTTTTTTAATGCCAAAAAGCTAAAAATACAAGAGAGTTAAGAACTTCAAAAAGACTAAGAGGCCATATTTTTAGAGATAATATTAAAATTAGAGAAGAAATTCATATCAAATAATATAATCATGTGTGTGTGAGGGTGTAATTCTCAACTATGTGGGATTAATGCTCGAATTGTGTTTAGAGCTAAAGGCTCGATGATGATGAATTAGGAAATTAAATATTCGAATGTGATGGAATAAGGATGAGGATAGTTCGAATATGGTAGAGGAATGATGATGATGATTCAGTGATGGTGATTTAATGATGATGATGGTTCTAATGTTGTTTACTAATTAGTATATGCATTCGATGATGGTACGATGCTGAAGTTAAGCTTCAAAGGTTAGAGTTTAGATGAAGGTTAGAGTCATGGTTTAGGGTTAGAGTTAGGGTTTGGTTCAAAAAGAATGAATAAGGTCGTGTTTGGTTGATGTGCTAAGGTTAGGGTTTCGAATGGTAGGTTTAGGGTTTTGGTTTTGTATACTGAATTAGAGTAGGATTTCAATGGTAATTATGGCAAAAAAAAAAGGATTAAGGAGAGTAGAAAAGATATGGATTAATCTCTAATTCGCACAGATGAAGAGATTAAAACTTTCAAGCTAAACTGTTCACACATATTCAATTTGCTTGAGTTTGAACTCACACAGAATTCACTTGTATTCAACTACAATGTTGATCTTCAATTTCAATTCAATTCTCCATTTTCTCATATTCGACATTCATGCATATTATAACCTTTTTACCACTAGCTAAAAGCATAATTCAAAAGATTCTAAACTAAAAGATATTATGCTAACTTTATTATCCAACTTTACTACTTAATTAAGAAATTAGCTAAATTACATAAAAATGCTCAACAAGTCTGCAAAGAAGCTCCCCATGCACATAGTCACTCCTTTCAGGCATGCCATGCACATGCACATAGACACTTTGTTACTTGTTTGTTACGTTTCGAGTAACATGACCATTTGTTGTTCTTCAAATTTGCAGGAGATACTTTCCAAATAAAGAATAGTTGATTCCATACTTATGAAAGTCAATTCTTGAGTGTTTGCTCCTACATCATTCTCCCCTTGTTGATTTGAATTTGTCCTCAAATTTCCATTGCCATAATAAGGTCTAATACCTCAAACGTTGAATGTTATGGACACCCCACCATATGAATCGAGTAAATCAAGCTCATAAGCACTCTCTTCAAACTTTTGAAGTCCTTTGAAAGGACCATCCACCCTTGGCATGAGCTTGTGCTTCCTTAGATTAGGAAATATTGTCTTTCTCAAGTGTAACCATACTAAATATCCCCTTTGAAAAACATGTTGGCTCCTATGCTTGTTGGCTCTTATAATGTACACTTTATTTGCCTTCTCAATATTGTGTTTGATTTGTTGATGAACCTTTTGAAAGAACTCCACTCTCTTTTGTGCATCATAACTCTTCACTTCACCCTTCTTTAATGGCACCATATCAATCGGCATGTATGGATTAATACCATATACTATCTTAAAAGGACTAGAGTTTGTTGTAGTATAAGGACTTCAATTGTAAGCAAACTCTACATGTGCTAACTTGACATCCTAATCCTTAGTATTCTTACTCACCAATCTCCTTAGCAAATTACACAAAGTTCTATTAATTAGTAACTTTGGTTTGTATATCCGTTTGAGGATGATGTGACATGCTAAATAGAATCTTCACTCCTAGTGTAACACCCCAAAATTCACTATATTTTTATTTTAAATGGAAGTACTTAAATTTAAAACCCGTGAATTCTGGGGATCTTACCGCCTCACTTAGTACCAGACCGTTTCACGCTGATCGTTACAGTACCAAGTGCTAAGGCTAAAAAGGATATTTGTTACACTTAAATTAATACCTCAACCAAGAGTTCATAAAAGAACTAGAAAGATCATAATATAAAAAACCAAAATACGCGTAAAGGATTGTAATTCATATCCAAAAGAGAAATAAGCTTACAACCGATAAAAGATTCATTTAAAATACTCAATACAAGTAATGAATCATAAAAGGGTAAATCCAATACAAAAGAAACAATAGAAGGAAATAAAATCACATAAAGAGTGAATTCGGCCACGCTACTCTCGAACTTAGAGCCAAAACACAAGCTCAACACTCAACCCTTCCTGATGCCTCATGGACATCAAAAGCATCAACATATGCTTCGCCCACCTACACAAAGTAAGAAGGGCCTACTACTCGTGGGAATGAGCAGCACCCATGAAAAAGGTGACCAGTACGCTATATACTAGGCAAGGTAACCGTTGCACCAAGGCCCACACATAAAGTCACATAAACCATGTAGAATAATAAAAAGAGTATATGGTCTAACATAATAACATAAAGGCATATGAATATTCAGATGAATATACAAAGGTCCAATTATAGTCCGGATTAATTACGTAATTAATCTCTTATCGGAATTCTTTTTACAGCATACTCTTTATCAAGTCCACATGAGTGCGGGAACCCCACTATTTTAGCTAGTGGATCGATCTCCAAGGCACTCAGGCGCTTGGCCACTATTCTAGCTGGTGGATCAGTCTAGGCCAGCTCAATACTCTTTCACTTTACATGATTAATGTCTTAAGTGTCTTATTCAAAATTTTTCACCCTAGACATGCATAACTCACTCTTCCCACACCTATCCTCCAATGGACTCGCTCCATATCATCAAACTCATGCACATCCCAACTTACCCCAACATCCTTTCCTTCATATCCTATCTCACATTAGAAGTCCAACTCTTAAGTATATGGGTTAAGGCCCACTACCTTACACTTCCAAGTCCACTCAACGCCTGACTCTAGGGTTTTATCCTGAAACCCTAATTTAGGCCTATGTAGCCCATCTTACTCCACCTCACACAATCCCAAATCATTTTAACACTCCACACATCACAACCCATAGATTCCACCCTCATCATCATATTTCAATCACCAAGTACACGTACTACCATGAAAACCCTAAGTAGCTATACCAAACCCTAATTGTTCACACCGAACCCTAGTTCAATCTCATACATACCCTTATATTATTCTATGTATTATTTTTCATCTAAAGTGTTCAAACACCCAAACAACACTTCCATCACCTTCCTTACACCTCATATCAACTTTCTATACGTAAAATTTACTCCGATGTAGACTTATACATCCCATGCAACCTTTCAAACTTTTCATGTAAAATCCTAAAACTCCCACGTGAAACCCTAGATTCACCAATGAAAACCCTAAATTCATCCATACAAAACTCTAGATTCCTCCATGCAAAACCCTAGCTTCCTCCATACGAAACCCTAGATTTATCCACGAAAAACGCTAGATTCAATTCCCCCATATAAAACCAAAGATTAGATTCTCTCATACAACACCATAGATTAGATTCTCCCATGCAACACCATAGATTAGATTCTCCTATGTGAAACCATAGATTTTCCCACATAAAGCCCTAGATTCTTCCACTCTTTTATTTTATTTAAAATCCCCATTATATTCTTCCACTCATGGATCATTAAAATACTTAGGTCAACTCACATCCTTTGGTCAACTTATTCACCTTGGTGAACTTATTCCCTTTTTTGTCAACTTACTCCCCTTGGTCAACCTCTTTCCCTTTTGATCATCTTACTCCCCTTGGTCAACTTCTTTTTCCATTCTCCTTTTTCATCCTCTCCCCTACACAATACCACATTAAACATCCTCACATGCATGTATTAAAGGGTCACAACACATTACATCTCATTCCACAACTTTTCACCACATATATGTATCGTCATACACACTGAGAAGGCATATAAGCATACCATAACTCCAAGCTACTCCATACATAAAATAGTCAACTAATAGCACATGATACACATCACAACATTATACAAGGCATCCAAGGCATATAATACACATAACACAAATAAGGCCTTAGTTACACCCTTACCTAAAATGACACTAGTCTTGGAGCACGTTCCTACGCCTCCTTAGGGCTTTAACTAGTCTCACCTATATTTGAGGAAAAAACTAAAGATTAGATTCCCTCCTACCAAAAATACTATCATTCCTAATTTATTTTAAAATTAGGTTTTTGATAAAATAAAATAATAATAATAATAATAACAACAACAACTACTACTACTACTACTACTACAACAACAACAACAACAACAATAACATTAAATAGTTACTAATTTTGCTAAACGCATAAGAAATAATAGTAATATTGTAAAATTTGATAATATAATGTTTGAAGATTTAGTTCTAATAATAATAATATTATTATTATTAGAAATAATAATAATAATAATAATAATAACCATAATAAAAATATCGTTAATACTAATAATAATGAAAATGACATAATTCAAAATGAAAGTGAAATAAGGGCTTCGACCCTTCACCAAAATAATAATAATAATAATAATAATAATAATAATAATAATAATAATAATAATAATAACTATAATACGAAAAATAATAATAATAGAAATAATGACAACAACAACAACAACAACAACAACAATAATAATAATAATAATAATGATAAAAACCATAATAATATTGCAAAACAATAATAATCATAATGGTAATAAGAATAATGATAATAACTAAAGATAAAATGAAGTAGGGTTTTGACCCTTCATTGAATAAATAATAAAACTAATAGTAGTAGTAGTAGTAGTAGTAGTAGTAGTAGTAGTAGTAGTAATAAGTACTGATGATGATGATGATGATGATGATAATAATACATGATATTAATAATATTACTACTAAAATTTAAAATAGACATAATAGGGTCTCAGCCCTATATAAAATAATAATACTAGCATTGAAAATAATAATAATAATAATAATAATAATAATAATAATAATAATAATAATAATAATAATAATAATAATAAATTGAAATAAACAGAATAGGGCTTCGTCCCTCCATAAAAATAATAGTAATAACATTAATAATAATAATAATAATAATAATAATAATAATAATAATAATAATAATAATAATAATATACTCGAATTAATGGAAATAAAATAAAATAAAATAAAATAAAGCTTGTAAAAATAAGGTAAAAAGGTTTAGGGGGTTTAGGGTTCCACCTTGGACTATGGTGATAGGCGGCACTGGTAGTAGTGCACGATAGTGGCCAAAAAAAGAGGAGAAAAGGGGAAAAGTTGATGGCTGGGAAAAGGAGGGGAAAAATAAAGGTGGAAGTAGGGGTATTTGTGACTGCCTAGATGGAGAGGAGTGGAATGATGGTGGCGGTGGTGGTGGCCGAAAATGGAAGAAGGAGTGAAAGAGAGGAGGAGAGGGAGGAAGAGGAAAAGAAGAGTAAAGGGAGATAGAGGATAGTCTAAAGTACAGTTTGGGAGGTGAAAGGAGTAGCGGCAGTGGCGGAAGTGGTGGCTAAGTGTGGTGCGAAGGGTACAAAGGTGAAAGGAATGCAGATCGAGGAGGTGAATTCGCACAGTCGGGGTGGCTTGTGTAGAGAAAATCAAGGGATATGGATGGTTTAGATAGTTAGAGGGCAGTGTAGGGAGTACTCGGGTGGGAAGATCGGGCTGTGGCGTTGGCCGACGGCGGCGATAGTGGCGATTGAAGTGGCAGAGGTGTACAGAGGAAAAAAAAAATTCTGGTTCGAAACAAAAACTCAATTATGATGGTTATGGGGGTTTTTATAGGGAAAATGAAGATGATGAAGACAGAGGGGAGACGGAAGAATCGGATAGGTGGGTGAGGTGCACCGGCTGGTGCCGGCAATTGGTGCACAATCAATCGAGTAGGTTTCGTGGCCTACGATTGACCAAGGACAAGAGAAAAACATGTGAGAAGAGGGGAGAAGTGGTTGGGTGAATTGTTCGATGAATCAGTGGGGAAAAGAGAAGGAAAATGGCCGGTCAAACGGTGAGATCGGCGGTGAAATTTTCGGCCATTCAGGGAAGGAGTTGCAGTCAAAAGGGGAAAGGGAGGAAGGAAGAAGAAGAAGAAGAAAGAGGTGGAGGCTGGACCGGCCGACTGGGGAAAAAAAAGGCTGGACCGGCGACCAAGGGGAAATAATCGAAATGCGGCGTTTTGGCTTAGGCCGCGCCGAAGGAGGAAAGAAAGAAAAGAAGACGGGCCACGGGAAAGGAGAAGGTTCGGTCGTGCGGGCTGGGCCACACCGAAGAAGATAAGAGGGAAGGAAGATGGGCACCTGGGCTGGGCCAGGTCGGGGGTAAGGAAGAAAAGAAAAGAAGAAGAAGAAAGAAAGAAAGAAAGAAAGAAAAGGAAGAAAGAAAAGGATAAAGGAAAAAAAAAGAAAAAGAAAAATAGTGAGTTGGGTTAATTAAATTAATTAGGATATTTGGGATATTTAAAAATAATAATATTTAAATAAAATAATATATAATTCCCTTTTTAGGATAAATTAGGATTTTTGAAAGCTTTTTCATAAATTCAATTTTAATTAGAAAATCACTCTAATTTTCTCCAATTAAATTATTTATAACATTCCTATTAATTTGGCCCTATTTATTCCCTCTTATTTAAATAAAATAATTTATTTAATTAATTTCCAAAATAAAATCTTTAATTAGCTAAAGTACCCAAATTTTTCCTAATTAAAATATTTATTAATTTCTTCTTGATTTGCCCTAATTAATTCCCTTTATTTTAATAAAAATAATTATTTTATTACTTTTTATAATAAAACCTTATTTAACTATAATTCTTAAAATTAGAATTTTTAGGGCATTTCACCTAGTATGTGTTATAAAGTCTTCCAAAAATAGCTTAGGACCTTCACATCCCTATATTAAACAATACTTCTCAATATTCCATGCAACCTCAGGATCTCTTTAAAGTATAAATCTGCAACATAAGAAAGGTTAACGGTCTTGTGACATGGAAGAAAATGAGTTATCTTAGAAAATTGATCCACTACAACGATAATAGAATCCTTGCCTTATTGCATCTTAGGCAATCCCAAAATAAAATTCATACTAACACCTTCCCATGGTTGAGTAGGCACAGATAAAGGTACATATAACCCTTTTTGGAAGAAAATCTTGCTCCTCTGACATGTAGCACACCTAACAACCATGGCTTGTACTCCCCTTTGCAGTCTCGGCCAATAGAAATGTTCTTGGTCTTGTGAACTCTAAAGTGTCCTACAATTCCTCCTTCATGCACCTCTTTAATTAATAATTCTCGAACTAAAGTATTCGACACACATAATTTATTGTACTTGAATAAGAACCCATATTGAATAACATAAGCTCTAGAACTTCTTTATTTCTTGCACTCTTCAAAGATCATAGCAAAATCATCATCCATGGCATACTGACTCTTCAACATCTTGAACCCCAAAAGAATTGCATTCATCATGGTAATTACCATGGTCCTCCTCGATAATACATTAGCCACATCATTTTCTTTGCCATCCATATGTCTTGTAGAGAACATAAAAGTCCACAATAAGCTTATCCACTTATCATGTATTGGAATCGCTTTATTTTGACCATACAAATACTTAAAACTCTCACAATCCGAATGAAGTACAAAAGGCCTAGGTCTTAAATAATGACTCTATGTCTCTAACAAAACACACAATAACATAGAACACTTTGTCATAAGTCGAATAGTTGAGTCTTGTGCCAATCAACTTCTCATTAAAAAAAAAAGCAATTGGCTTCCTTTCTTGTGAAAGCACACCTCCAATGCCTACACCACTCACATCACATGTTACTTCAAATAATTTATCAAAACAAGGTAAAGATAATACCAGTGCATTTGAGAGCTTTGTCTTCAAATCTTCAAAAACCTTTGTCACTTGATCATTCCAATGGAACTCTCCTTTCTTCATCAGTTGTGTGATAGTTGCTGTAATGGTAGAGAATTCTTGGATGAACCTCCTATATAATAAGGCCAACCCATGGAAACTTCAAACTTCATGGACATTAGAAGGAATAGGCCACGATTGTATAGCTTTTACCTTTTACGAATCAACTTGAATACCTTCCCCACTCACAATGTAACTAAGAAAGATCACCCTCTCCATTATGAAATCAAACTTCTCCATCTTACCATAGATCTTCACCTCTCTAAGCTTGTCAAATATCTTCTTCAAGTGTTGTATGTGATCGAACTTACTCTTGTTATATACAAAGATATCATCGAGGTAAACAACAACAAAGACCCCAAGAAATGGTCTAATTACCTCCGTCATCAACCTCATGAAGGAAATTGGTGCATTACATAGCCCAAAAGAATCACAAACCACTCATACAACCCGTACTTAGTATTGAAAGCTATCTTCCACTCGTACCCTTCCCATATCTTCATTTGATGATACACACTTCTAAGATAAATCTTCGAGAACACCTTTGCGCCATGTAACTCATCTAACATGTCCTCCAATCTCAGCATCATAAATCTGTACATGATTGTGATGTTCTTGATGGCTCTCAAATTAATACAAATCTTCCACATACCATCCTTCTTAGGCACTAACAAAGCTGCAACTCTGCATAGACTCATACTCTCCCGAGTATAAATACAGTCTAACAATTCTTGCACTTGTTTCTGTAACTCCTTAGCCTCCTCAAATTACATTTATAAGCTAGCTTGTTTAGTAACAAAACTCCTAGCATAAGATCAATAGCGTGCTCAATACCTCTCAAAGGAGGTAGACCACTTAGCAACTCTTCTGAAAACACATTGGCATATTATTTCAATACTTGTTACAATTTCGGATCCATATTAGCATTCTCCCCTTGTTGGACCTCTTTTACCACTAAGGCATAACATATCTTCTCATCTATGATGGCTTCATTCATCTCACACTCCTTAAGGATCAACAACTCCATGATACTCTTTTTTCTTTCCCTTCTACACTAAACATCCTCCTTTTTTCTTCCCTTTCATTCCTCAAAACCGATCCTCCCCATCTAGATTAGGTTTAAGCCTAAACTTCTTTGGACCCTTGCATACCATATACTCATTAAGGACCCCATCATGCACAACCTTCCTATCAAATTACCATGGCTTCCCCAACAAAAAGTGACAAGCATTCATAGGAAGAATATTGCATAAAATATCATCAAAATAATTTTCAGTCTTAAAAGAGATAAGAGTTTGTTTCGCTACCCATACACCTTTGTTTTAGTTGAGCCATTGGAATGAATATGGTCTTGGATGACCCTTGGTCTCCAAACTGAGCTTATTCACCATCTTCTTTCTAGCAACATTATTGCATGAGCCACAATCATTTATGACTTCACATACTTTATCACCAATTTTTCATTTCACCTTGGAAATCTTCTACAGTTGAGTAAGTAAAGGTTGTTGTTGTACTTAGAGCACCCTCTACAACGCATAGCAATCCACTTGGCCTTCTTCCAAAGTATCCTCTGGGCTATCACTTCCTTCTACTAGGTCTTCATCGAGGTCTTTATTCTCTTCACAAGCTTCCATATTTTCTATCTCATTCAAAGTCAATACCCTTTGGTTTGGACAATCTTGAGCAAAGTGTCCATAACCTCTACATTTAAAGCATTGCTTGTTTACCTTATCAAGCACTTAATCTTTGCCTTTTTCTTCATGAGTGAACTTCCTAGCATGGTCTTGGTTTGTGGATTGATAAATTGGTGGCTTCAACACACCCTTGAAAGTCGAACCATATGGAGCATTGGTTGACTTTCTTGATGGCTTTAGCCACTTCAAATGTTTTTCGAACTTGATGGCAAACTTGGCTAGGCTTTTAAACACTTAATAAGGGTACACATTTGCCTTCTCTCAAAGATTCATATTTAAACCCCGATCAACATGCTCACCTTTGTTCTTCTCATTCTTAGACATCGCATATAAGAGCTAACCTTTCAAACTCCTGAATGTATTCTTCAACTCCAAGTAACCCTTCCAAACGCGACCTTAATTACTCGGCCCCTTTGTATTTTCTTGATGAATTCTCTGGGACTCTTGAATATGGGTCACTTTATTGATGAATCTTGAAGAATCTTGAAAAAAATATTGAATCTTAATTGTAATTCCACTAACATATGTCTTTGATACCAAAATTGATGTGTGTGAGATGGTGTAATTCTCAACTATGTGGGATCAATGCTCGCATTGGATTTAGATATTAGGCTAAAAACTTGTTGATGATGAATTAGGAAATTAAAGATTCAAATGTGATGGAATAAGGATGGGGATAGTTCTAATATGGTAGAGGAATGATGATGATGATTTGATGATGGTGATTTAATGATGTTGATGGTTCAAATGTTGTTTACTAATTAGCATATGCATTCAATGATGGTATGATGCTGAAGTTAAGCTTCAAAGGTTAGGGTTTAGATGAAGGTTATAGTTGTGGTTTAGGGTTAGGGTTAGGGTTTGGTTCAAAAAGAATGAACAAGGTTGCATTTAGTTTGTGTGGGAATGTTAGGGTTTCGAATGGTGGGTTTAGGGTTTTGGTTATGTATACCGAATTAGGGTTTTAATTAACTTCAAATTAGAGTATGATTTTGATGGTAATAATGGCAGGAAAATATAGATTGAGGAGAGTAGAAAAGATATGGATTAATCTCTAATTCACACAGACGAAGAGATTAAAACTTTCAAGCTAAACCGTTCACACAGATTTGATTTGCTTGAGTTTGAACTCACATAGAATTCACGTGTGTTTAACTTCAATGTTGATCTTCAACTTCAATTCAATTATCCATTTTCTCATATCTGACATTCATGCAAATTATAATATTTGTACCACTAGCTAAAATCATAATTCAAAAGATTTCAAGTTAAAAGAGATCATGCTAACTTTATTATCCAACTTTACTACTTAATTAATAAATTAGCTAAATTACTTAATAATACTCGAAAAGTCTACAAAAAAACTCCTTATGCACGTGGTCACTCTTTCCATGCATGCCATGCATATACATGTAGACACTTAGTTACTTGTTTGTTATATTTTGAGCAACGTAACAATTCGTCGGTCTTCACAATTAGGGAAAATACTTTCCAAATAAAAAATAATTAGTTCCATGATTATAAAAGCTAATTCTTGAGTGTTTGCTTCTACATCATACAGTTTAGTAAATGGAAAATTGTAACCTTAATTTTGATGAAACTTAAAATATAAAATTGAATTTGAGAAATGATATAACCTAGATTTTTTAATCGCATAAATGAATGAAATCAAGCTTAATTGATTTGAATAGAAGTATAAATCCTAATGAAAAACATATTAATGTAAGAAGGTAAGAAAAATACAAGAGAGAGGCAAAAGACATCTAGAGATGAAACTAAATAGTGTATGGAAAATAATAGATAATGGAAGATGAAATGGTGGAAAGTAGGTTATATTGGTAGAGTTTTATCATCACTCACTAGATCAACCATTTACGTGCTCCTAAATGTACCTAAAGGCTAGGAATGGTGATATATATTGCTCAAAGAATGTGCATAAGTTGGGTTACAACCTAGAAGACATGAGCTTGGCTATAGGTCATGTATCTTGAGTTGTTATCGATTAAAATTGAGATGTGACGATCATTTTGGGCATGTGCATTCCCAATAGCCCAATAATAAATCAACTAAAATGATAATCTTTTAAAGTATAATTAATTTTACTATGATGTACATAAGAACTAACATTAAAAAACACCAACACATAAAGTAAAATACTTCAAGACTTATTGATGATGTAGCTTCCTATTAACATGCTTTAAAAATAATGTGGTGCCCTGTGCATCTCTTGGGTGAGTAACTAGTAATATATTATAACACAATTAATCAAAAAGGTTATCTCTAGCCTAAACTCCTTTGTTCAATTGAAGTTGACTTTGGGAACTACATTTGTAATACCTAAAAATTTTCTAACCCTAATTCCAGGGTGATTAGTCTCCTAATCCCTTCTCTTACCTTAAAACATTGTTTATACACCTTACATATGATTATCAAACTCTCATTTTACCTTCATACCCTTCAAAGGTCTAGTTTTCATTTTATTTGATCACTGTTCAACCAAGCCTTACCTTTGGTTGATTAGCCAGTAACCCTCAAAACCCTACCATTTAGGTCCTTAGGCGGTAAACTACCAACCTCTTATAGACGACCGGAGATGGGTAATTTTTATTATTCTTGATTTTATTAATGTCTTTTGATCTCAAATCAATTCTTGTACCCAATATTTTTATATATTTGAGTTCCTAAATTAATTCCTCACATTTTTCTAATTTTTCATTTTTTTGGAATTTTTTTTAATCATTTCCATTTTTAGCCATTTATTAGATTTTCTACCTTACATAAATTATGTTTAATCATTACCCGTGCTCAGAATTCTAATCTCCTCATACCCCATGATTAGATACTAAATAGTCTTTGCTTATTTAATAAAAATCTAATTATAATCACCTTCATCACCATCCACTAACTCTTTTACACTATCTCAATTATGTCAATCACTCATCTTTCTTGTAAGCAATGCCTCATATCCTATTCTCTCTTTCTATCTCTCCCTCCATCCTGCCCATTTTTTAAAGCCATGAGGGGTTTATATCTTTTAGTTGTTCATTCTACACTTAATCAATTTTATACATTTCAACTCTTATCTCTCTTCTCTCTACTATCCTCTCTTCTTATTCTTGGTTGTGTTTGTTCTTGTGGTGTGTCGTGTAGTAGTTGAATTTCTACCCCTTTATTATATCCATTTTTATTTATTTTTTTTTTACTTCTAAAATCATAGTTTTAACTCTTTGGTGCTTATTTGTAAGTAAAATAGAGTTAAGGTTATAGATTGGTGAAATTTTCCCAAGATTCTTCTCAAGCCTACTTTTTTTTAACCTAGAGGGTTTATTTCCATTCCCTTTTATTGTTCTATTCTATTCTAACCCTTGCCATAATTATTTTATCTAATTACTATATTTTTGTTTATAATGATCAAAGGGTGGAATAAGCTATTTAAGAGTATTTTTTTTCTTAGACACTAATGTAGCCTTTTGTAAGGATACATGTCTCTATTTTAGAAATTGTTGTGACTATATGTTCATTTTATAAATTTCCATGTTATCATGTTTTATGCTAGAAATCATGATAGGATTTATATTCAATTCATGTCCATGTATAAATTGGTAAATTTGAAATTTTATGATTTTTTATGTGCAATTTTTATTTTACGCCTTGCTAGGGTTTGCCTTAAAATATCAAGAATGATAACGTATTTGGTAATAATAATATGTCATTGGAGGAGTAAAATTAATTATGTTTAATTATATTAATTGGTGTAGTTTGTTGAGGTTGAAAGATATGGGATTTTAGGTTGTGATGGTTTCGGCCATGGGCCCCCTTTAACCCTTGTCAAATGTTCTAATTGAAGTTAATTATATTTTTAAGATGCTAATAATATAAGGGTAGTTGTGTATAAAATTGGAAAAAATTATAGACTTGTAAAAGTTTTTGAATTACGTGGGAGTTTTGGCCTTAAGGATAAATTTGTCTTCTTGTATGTTTTTGAAAAAGTAATAAATATGTCATTGTGTCCCAAGAGATTTATATAATAAATGTGATATATATATAATTTTGGACGGGGATGACTTAAGTTATGAAAATAAAAATTTTAAATATTTTTAAGTGAACAAAATACATTTTGTCCTTTTAAGTTAAATATGAAATTTTGGTGTTGTGTGCTAAATTTGGGAAATTAGTGAGGCATGAGGGTGAAGTTATGGCCATTAGTGAATTAGGGTTTCGTGGAGCATTATAAGATGCAGCATTGGTATTTTATGTATGAAATGAAGGAGTCTAGCCTTGATTTTTTTCATATATTAATCATAATGTTATTTTAGGAGGTACTCCTAAATTTGGTAAATTGGCGAGACCTTTGGGTGAAGTTAGGAGTCAGTTGTGAATTAGGGTTTTGGTAAGGGAATTGTGATCTTTGCCCTTGGGTAATATCACTTTGTATTGGTTGGCTTGCCTTATATATTATCTAATTTCATATAGTTATAATATATCTAATTTGATAAATATTTATGCATTTCTAAGTATTTTAATATATATATATATATATATATATATATATATATATAATTGTTAGAATGAATTCCTAATATCCAAAGGTCATTTTAATAAATCAATAAGTAGATTTTTTGCATGGTAAGTAGATGGTAATAAAATAGGAAGTCTAATGATATTAAGTAAATCAAGTGATGCACTATTATTTTGTTAAGTGATGGATAGTGATTTAATAAAATATTACAACTTATAGTGGAGGATCATATGAAATGGGACCAAAATGATTCTAAGTGTTGATTAATTTGACTCTTTGATTATAACACCTAGTCCTAAAGGAACTAGAGACTCCTAGTTTACACTATTAACTAATCTCCTAGCTTATAGGGGGTATGCATACTTAACAATTAGAGGTTTACTAGTGACTCATACGTGTTCTACCCTAAATGTGAGAGTATTAGTGAGGTTTACTACCATTCTTCCATCATGTGGGAGAAAAGGGAGAATACATGTTATATATTAATGAGGTTGACTATTTTTTACCCCTATACTGGAGGAAAGAGGAGAGTAGTGGTTATAATATAAATGACTCCCTAATATCAATGTGACTAAGTAAATGGATTGTGTGATCACTTAATGATAAACTTTAAAAATAATTTTTTCTTAGATCATCTCATATTTTAAGTATCTATGCATGTATAATATCTATCTTGTCATTATGTTGTTTGTGTCATACATTTCCTTTTTTATGGATGTGTATTTTTTCCTTACTCTATACGTAGCATATTAATCATTCATTTTATTGGTATTGTTCATTCTTATGAGTAGATAACACCTGTTTTATAAGTAATTGTTGATTAATGCGTATGATGTGATTGCTTGCACTGAGTGGTTATAGGTTGGTTCATATTTTTTTCTATCATATTTTTTGTTTATCTCTGTTTTATATTATTGTATCATCATGAATCAAATATATTACACATCTGATTACTAAATATGAGTTATTTTTTAGCCTTATACCTGATATAGATGGATTATAGGGTGTATCACTTATATGTCGGATGTGGCACAACACCTAATAATTTATCATTAATGTTTCTACAAAAATAAAAATTTTAAATAATAAAGTTTAGGGTGTTCTAATTTTTATGAATTTTTTTTATAATATTAAAAGTTGTGTTGGTAAGTGAAGGGATATTAATAAATGGCGGACATTGGTTTTTGCGAATTGTTGGGCCCAGATAATTAGCATGTACACTAAAAATCAACATTAACTTTTCTGCAACTAAAATAGCTATATATTTTTATTTTTATTTTCTGATAAATATGCGACTTATATACAGCAAAATAGGCAATAACTCCCCCCGAACCACTACAACAAAAGACGATGCTAGAGTCTAGAGAACTAGGTAAGTATAAGGAGGCAACAAACGACTCCTCTCGTTGATGTGTAAGATAATTGATGAATATATTTTACAAATGCATGACCTTTTTGTTTGTTTTGTAGAACAGCAAAGTCAACCAAAGAAGGAAAAAATTTGATAGTTTATACGATTCAAATAAAACATTCAATTAGAAGGTTTTGATCTTCTCTAAGATAAAAAGAATTCTAAAGAGAAACATCTATTTTTTTTGTATAGAACAACTCCTAAAATTCACTCAAGATTTATTCTCACTTGAAGAGAAAGTATAAAGATAGATTAACTAAGAGTTTTGACTCAAACTTTCTTTCTATTTCATTATGTGATTGGTTGTTTCCATTGTTCACCACAACCGAACGTACAAGGTATATATATATATATATATATATATATACATATATATGAGGCCTAGCCTAACCCCCATTAATTAAGCCCAAATCAATCGGCCTAATTAATAAAGAGTTAAATCAACACATGTCCATATGGTATATATAATGAGTTACAATTACAATGACAATATATTACAAAGCTTACATAAAATATCAAAGTTATATAAAATCTAATCATGATAATATATGGAATAATAAAATAATTAAGCTTCATGTCTTGTAACTGTATCTTCCATGCAACTTTATAACACTTGCATTGTCATTGTCTTATACATTAGATATCATTAGTGAAGTTATATTCTTACAAACATATGTAATACCTACAATAATCACTTAATAAAACATTATTAGGATTATTATGAAGGTGTTCAAGGTTTTTAAGAACCATTAGTACCACCTTTAAATATGTTAACTCTTGTCCTTTAATACGAGAAGAATGAGATAGAAATGCTCCTACGTCACCGATTTAAGTCTTTTTTGGCCAACCCACCTACTAAAGAGTTAGACTCTCTACTTCTATACACCAGCTCCATAAATCTAGAAATCTTTGTTTCCCCAACAAAATTCATAAACTAGGAGGCCTCCCATGACCCTCCTTCATCCATCAAATGCCAATTTACAACATTTTTTGAGCCAAACTCCACTATATAGCAACTAAATTGAGCCACTCCTTACTATAGTGAAGCTTATGTTACTCTCCAATCCGGCAACACTCCTCCGAACGCACATTTTCCTATTTTTGTGACCGGTGTCGCATCTGTATTCCACTTTGCCGACCCTATTAGCAGAGAGGTCCAACCTGCTAGCTCCTACAGCTATCTTCTCCCTGCTTGTTGTCTGGGAAATCGATTCCCAAGCCACTGCATGGGGCAATTCGAGGCAAAGGGAATTAAAAAACTCTTTCCCGCCTTTGACCTACCATCTCATTTGCAGAGTAATAAAATACGTGATTTCTTGGACACCGCAAGACTTGTCCTTGAACAATGAACACCTTATGATTATGGGCTTCCCAAATTGACCCATCATTAAAAAAAAAAAAAAAAAAAAAAAAAAAACATGCTTAACCAGATTTTCTTCGGCACTCCGCACAGTACTGAATTCTTCCAGAAAAAAAATACTGCTGATGTAATAAACTTGGGATACGCCAGGACAACTTCCGCAGGCTTAACCACCGGTAGGGCCGTTAACGAATTAAATCGAGCCGAGTCGGGGTACGCTTGGGCTTGCCTTATTTACTAAACGAGCTTAAAAATAAAGCTTGAGCTTGATTTGTTTATAAACGAGCCGAGCTTTTAACGAGTCGAGCCGAACTTTTAACGAGCCGACTCTTGAGCTTTGGTGGTAAACAAGCCGAGCTTATGAGCTTTTGCATTCTAAACGAGCTCAAGTCCAAATTTATTAGGCTCAAGCTTGACTTGTTTAATAATCGAACCAAACTCGAACCTAATTTTCAAGCTTATTTAATGAGCGAGTCGAGCCCAAAAAGCTCACGAGCCGGCTTGGTTTGTCAACACTCCTAACCACCGGTACCAAACTTCTGAGGTTGTGCGGTAGCGAGCAAACGAATGATCCACATACTCAACATCTTCCTAACATAGTAGACAACTTATGTGCACTACACCTAGCAGTCCTAATTTAACCAACCTCTCTGGTGATAATGCTTCTTACCAATATAAACCAACAAAAATGCTCAACCTGAGTTAGGATTGTGCCCACCTAAAACTTATTTCCAAAGATTGGGACAGAGAGATCGAAAGGAAAAAAATGCAACTACAATTACATTGATTTAACAAAGAACGTACGGACCTAATGGGTTGATTCTCCACCGCGGAATCATCATGATTACACTGAGGAGAAGCTATTGCAAGCAAATTTATCACTTACTGATAAAGTTCATCCTCCAACTCAAAAAAAAATTCTCCAAGCTTAGAGTCTAATTCCACACTAAGCCATCCCACGAACCCATGTTACTCACCTTCATCTCCTTAAATAGTTGTATATTTCAATAAAACAATGTATTATTAGATATTTTCCCTAATAACATTGCATAAGAGTGTTGTTATTATAAATTGTAATTAAATTTTTACATTGTTATAGTATTGTACGTACATGTGTATTACATGGGCCATAAACTAGTCACTACATAATAAATAAGTAGTAATTAGATGTAATTAGGCCAAGATTAATCGGTCAAGCTCGCGAACCCTATAAAACTACTAACCATTTACAAATCAAATGTTTTAATCCAAAGTAGTGTGGTAGTTCACAAGATTTCAACGAATGGATAAATAGACTTTTTTATTTGATACGATATAAGAGATATTATGAGAAAAAGGTAATGCCCGAATGACAGTTCTTATAATATTCCACTATATATATACATGTACATATATATTTGAAAGCATAAGGCATGTGGTGCAATTAAGCTTATAAATATATCTATGTTTCTAACAAGAGAGGCATTTGTATGAGGGTGGACGTTAAAGGATACTATTAAATTATAGGATGTTACAAATCTATTAGCCAAAAGTCTTTGATAAATTATTTGCATTAAAGTGGTCATAGGATGAATATATATATAACATCTTATTGGGGATCAACTAGTTTGAGCAGACAAGATCTAACCCTAAAGGATTAATAATTCTACGATCTAATTGAGAAAGAACAAACAAATATGAAAGCTTAGAAAATGATGTTCTTATTAATTGTAAAATAAGAAAAGATAAGGAAAATCAATAACAATCACTCAATTTGACAAGTTCTCACACAAACATAATAAAGAACTATTGAGAAATCACATTCTTATTCATGACAAAAGAAGAAGAGCATATATACATGTGTTGTGCAAAGATATGGCATAAAATCACGTAATAAAAGATGGCATGAAATTCATGATTGACATGGGCTTACCCATCAAGATAGGTCCCTTGTTTAAGCATTGACATAGTTGTGTTGATAAACGCGGGTCTTCTATACCTTTCTCTACAAAACCATTGCTCTTTTGAACACCATAACCCACTCACATCAATTGTAATGGACACCACAAGTCCCTTGTTTTAACTCCTCCAAGCTTAGTTTCACTCTAATTTTCCTCTGAATATTCACACACATCAATCTATGCTATATGAAACCTTAAATACAAATCACAAGCTCATGATTCTCTTCTTTGATGTAGCATTTGAAGGATTAAACATAGAACACACAAGATAATCATGAGGAAAAAAACATTTTCCTTAAAGGGCCTCATAGCATATTAACACTGACCAAGTCTAAGCAATGCTCAAACTCTTCCATAATCAATAGCTTTGTAGTATCCACCTTCTCTAACACTACCTTGCCTACAATAATGATATCTAAATAGATAACACTTTGACTATCGCTTTAAAAAAAAGAAAAAAAAAGGAGTATCATAATCAAACCTAACCTCATGAATTAACCCTCCAACCCATGCAACTTCTATAAAAGTCTCAGTCATAGCTATGTACTCAACTTTGGTTGTATACAATGGAATCACCTCTTACAAGGATATTCTCCAACTAATTGCAGAACCACCAAGATAAAATTCATACCCATTGGTTGACTTTCTATTATCAATATCTCCAATGTAATTAGAGTCAACAAATCCAGTCAATGCTTTATTTAACCTCTCATAACCCAAAAAACCAAATGTTGTATCCTTTAATACCTCAAAATTCACTCCACGACTTTTTAGTGAGCCTTTCTAATATTCACCATATAGCTTCTCATAACTCTCACAACTTGAACAATATTTAGCTTGGGAGAAACTATAACGTATATCACACATCCCACAATATTAAAGTATAGAATTATGGTCATTGACTTCTCCTCATGTTTGGTTTTGGGGTAATCCAAAACAAATAATCTGGAGTGAGAAACTAAAGAGATATTAACCAGCTTGACATATATTATATATAACCTCTCTAGAACCTTGTTCATATACTGCTCCTCTAAAATGTAAAGATGGTTCTATATGTGGTCTCAAATGATTTACATGGCAATCATCATCTTTGTAGCTCTAACATCCTTCATATAAAACTCAACATCAACATTGCTTTTACTTTGTTAACCTCTAATAAATCTTTTTTTTTCACAACTATGTCATTAGCATACAACAAAAGATGCAATAGAGAACCACCACTGACTCTTTTTAAGTATACACATTCATCATGGTTACTTCTGAAAAACCCATGCTCAATCATAAGCTACTTAAAACTCTCGTAACATCATCTAGGTGATTGATTTAGACCGTATAACGACTTCTTGAATAAGCACAAATGAACCTACTTATATGCAACAATGAAGCCACCTAGTTGACGCATATCATTCTCCTCTTCAAGATCACCATGTGGAAATAATTGCTTTAACTCCATATCTTAAATAGCCACAAGCAAAAGTATAATAAAAATGGAACTATATCTAACAATGGGAGAACATAACTTGTTGAAATCTAAACCAAGTATCTGACTAAACCCACGTGATTCGAACCCCCACATCATTAACTACTACTCTCTATCATAGTTTTAATTGTCTAAATTTATTTACTATTTTTCCTAATAATTTTGTGTTTTCTGCATTTAGGGCTAAATGGGAAAATGAAGTGGATTTGGAATGATGGATAAGAAGATTAGATATCGAGAAGTGAATAAGAAGATCATTCATTATTATTTTCATAATTTTGATAGTATGGTTTCAGGGTTATTTGACCATAGGTAACTAGACAGATAATTATCCCAATTTAATAGTAATTGGATATTAGTAGGAGTAATAGTGGGTAGCCAATGAAGATAACATTTTTAAAACCCAAATGATATTAATCATGAGTTAGGTAGACCCATCCTCTCATCCTACGAGCTAGTAGAGGTAAAGTATAAATGCTTCCCCTAAGATAAAATGAATTTGATTGATATTTTCTAATTTAGTTTAGGCTAAAACAAATAAATGCCTAGTCCCATAATCTAGCCTAGCACTGTCTATGTGTATGTCGTTTGTGTTTTACTTTTAAAACCCTACTTCTCCCACTCTTTTACCTTATGTAATCCTCCCTCTCCCTCCCTCCCTCTCTCTCTCTATCTCTCTCTCTCTCTCTCTCTCTCTCTCTCTCTCTCTCTCTCTCTCTCTCTCTCTCTCTCTCCCTAACATATCACATCCATTAGGTTTTCTTCATCTTCTTTATAGTTCCATCTGCCACCCTACCATCTTCTTCCTCTTCTATTTGTATGGAGGTTACTACTCCCTTCTCTGAATTTGAGGCCATTAAAACCCAAGTATTACAGTTGTTAGCTTCCCTTCCTATTTTTCTATTAAAGCTTGCCCCTTTGATCTATTACTATATATATGCGTGTAAGAAGGGATCCGATATGTATATTTTGATTCAAATCTATAAAATTTAGGTTGATCCATTTTCTGCTAAAAACTATTGATTACAATGATAGGTCTTAGATATTACTTTGGTGATTTAGTGGGAAACGATAACATTTTTGGCACCTCATTTTGCTAACTGATTATGATTGTATCTAGATGGGTTCGATTTATGTGGTATCAGAGCACTGGTTGCTTAGTCACCATCAAGGGCAGTATAATTCCTAATTGTTTGATTTATGTTCAATGTTGATTTGACATATGCTTATTTTTATTCTATATTGATATTATCTTATGGGTATTCGCTAGTATGACTTGGTCTAGGTCAAAGTAAAGCAAATGGTATCTTTATGTTCGACACCGTTTGTTACCTCCACCACCTCTATGGGGTTCCCTTTTCGTATCTAAGTTCTTAGGTTTCATTTGCTGGTATACTATTTCGATAGATTAAGGATTTTTTTCTTTTATTTATTTTCCTTACTCATCTATCAATTTTTGTCAGTGTGTTACCTACTTGTTAGGATGTGGCTATTACCAAAATTGTGCAAAAAAAGAAAGAAAGAAAGTGTGTTAATCTCTTATTTTGGTGGTATTGAGTTGTTGGAAGTTGTGTTTTTGTGTTGGAAGTTCCTTGCAATAACACTTCCTTGAATTTAATTTTTTTCTCTTCTTTATCTCTCTTATTTTCTCCTTACATTCTCATTTCTTTCCATTTGTTGGGAATATTTCCCTCTTGTTTTAATTGCCTCAAGTGAGTTACTGCTTGTTTCTTATCTCATTTTTTTTCTGTTAAAAAATATAAAGACTAAAAGAAGTATGGATAATAACTTACCTATTGATTTGATTAGAGCCCCTATTGAAAAATTTGATACACTAATCGAATGAGTTGGCAACTCTAAGGCTAGGATAGCTCCTGATAATTCGGGTTAAATTGTGAATCAGTGACAAAATCTCAATCAAAATAATTGATAGATAGATAACCTAGACCGGGAATCAATGTGCAATGGTAGGCAAATCAATAATTGGGCTAATAGGGATAATTATGGGGGTTGGGATAATAACCTTAACAGAATCAAATTAATAATCCCTAAATTTTAAGGTCTTAGTGACCCTAACACATATCTTTAGCTGTAAAAAACTATTCCAACAAAAAAAAATTAAGTTAGTTGTTGTTCAATTTTTGAGTTATGCTATGTCTGCAAGGGGTGGGAATTATTAGAAATAGGAAGCATAATTATGAACCCCCTATCACTTCTTAGGCTCAATTTAAGGTTTTAGTTAGTAGATGACACTACCCTTAGCGAGCAGAAAAAAATAGTGTAAGTAGCTCAAGAAACTAGGAGTGGTTTTCTATTATCACTATATGGATGGTTCTTACTATATATGTAAGAAATTAAAAAGAAGCTCAGACTACATGTGAAATTGTTTATACTAAATACTCTACAAACTAACATTTTCCAAGAAATATTATTTCCTACCAATTAATACCTAAAACCTTTTCATTATTTTACCTTCCAAAATCTTACAACGTTCTTCGCAACTTAATTCTCATCTAAAGTACATAACCTTCATTTTACAAACAATATAGGAACACTCTTCCAAATTCTCCATGTAAATAAACATCTTAAATGTGTTATTAAATTTAGTGTATATATATAACTTTTTTTAGATAATTATAATTTTATAAATTCATTTTAGCGAAAGGTGTTGCCATATAGACATCATGGTGAACACCATCCTCACCTTCTATAAAGGGTTTGGAAGTATTTACTAATCCTTTATCTAAGAAAAAAGGTAATACCCCGATTTTTACTACTAAAAAATGTCATTTTACCATGGAAATAATTAGGTAAAATATTGAGGGTTATCGCCGTAATTGAAATAATTCTAGCTTATGCAACCATCATTACATCAATCAGAAGGATAAAATATTTAAAGTTACACAAGGGAATTATAAACAAAAAAACATATATAGTACAATAATAAGTTTGGAGCCTAACTCTGAGTTAATAATACAAAATACAAAAGAAGAGTACTATAGATCAAGAGTCCAAAAATGGTATCTACTTAAACACAACAACTGAATAACAATTACTCTTCACCCAACCCCTAACATAGATGAAGTCACTCATCCCCACATAGTGCATCATAGGCAGCATAATCATCTAGCTAGTCTTCTAAGATTTGCACATAAAATTCATGGCCTCTTGCTCGTGGGAAGAAGAAGCACCTATAAAATGGGTAGTTAGTACGCTACGTATTGAGTAAGGAACAATGCTATCGAAATAGGGATACAAATAGCACATGCTTTCACATTATATAATAAATGAATAACCAAATAAATGAAACATCTCATAAGACAAAAAATTATCCAATTCCTTTGTTAAGTATAATCCATTTTCGTTCTTTTATATACGTTGAGTGTAGGAACCCCACTATTCTTAAATCAGTGGAACGGTCTGAAATACCTTCTTAGGGATAATACACTTGAGCTGCTATTATCATCCAATGGAACATATCTAAAAACATCACCTTCCTGGGGAAACACAAATCCGAGCCACTATTTTCTCCAGTGGAATAAGAATACACACACATATATATAAATAGATCACCTTGTTCCTAATTCACGTATTCTTACACTTTAAATCATTAGTATCTTTTCCATAGATTATGCTGTTATATTTTTAATTCACGATGAGTATGGGACACACTATTCTTAATTCAATGGAATTGACTGAAGTCCTTCTCGAGGTAAAACACTCTCGACCCACTATTCTTTCAGATGAAATGGAAATACATACATACATACATATATATATCATATTGGCCCTACTCACGTGCTCTTTCACTTTAAGTGATTAGTATATTATTCAATATTGATTGTTAGGCATAGAACAAATTAAAACAGATATACATATAGCATAGGTCCAAGTCCTTAAGTCCTCTCAAACCCTAATTAAACTCCTTTTAGCAATCAATCTCCCATATTAATTATTCATCCATCTCACAATGAGTCACTCTCGAATATCATCATTATTATTGTGCCCATAATGCACGGTCTAGTTCCTATACACATACATTAATTACCCTATCCCAATGTATTACTCACAAGAATATCCAAAATCCCGAATTCCACATTTTAGCCATAATACCCCCCATAAAATTTTCCTGATTAACAATTCCAATAAATAACCTCATAAGGCTAATCATTAACAACATATTCAGAATTCGAATAACCTCTAGATTTGACATATGGAATAATAATATTATCATTATAAGATATTTTACCTTAAATTATCCATTAAATCATTTAAGGATCCTAAATAACAATAATACTTCCAATAATTCCTCATGCTATTATTATCGTATTTTAATCCACCTAATACTTATACCAAAATTTCCTTATTACCCCATAATGACTAAATTACCTTTAAGCATAAATAATAATCTTTATTTTGTAAAAATCTTATACTTTCCACACATATTATTTTTTAAGTCCACAAATTATCATCGTACCTATTGAGAATTCTTCATTTATCAAAACTCATTGAACCCATATTTTATACCATAAGGCATATTTTCCCAAATATAGCATTATCACAACAAAATAATAATGATACCTCTTACCCATTCTTACTTTATGTCAATAACATAATATCATTAAGCTCGTATTTCATACCATAAGATATATTTTCACAAATATGACATTACCACAACAAAATCATAACATAATAGTACCTCTCAACCATTCTTACTTCCTTTAAATATAATATTTGTATCGTCACAAATATCATAATCAACAAATATTACATCATATATCAACAAGATCATGAAAAATACATATAACCATACAAGAAAATAACATTAAAGACCCTAAACATGGTATAGTATCCTTACCAACTAGGACACTGAGCTCTAAGCAAGAAAATCCTATACTTCTTCCTCTGAAGCTACTTGAATACCACCTAAGAAAAATAAAAAAATTTATGGTTAGGCTCGAAGAGTTAAATTGAAGGAGAAATCAAGGTAAATAGGGTAAAAATAGATATAACCATAGTCAAATGGGAGTGTGGATGTGTAAAGGAATATGTGGTGGAGCTATGGTAAAATGTTAGTGATGTTTGAATAAGGTTTGGGGGGTGAAAATAAGGGTGCACGACCAAAATTGGAAGTTGCACGGTTATACTGCATGTGGTGCAGCCTTGGTTGAGAGAAAAGATCACGCACAGCCAAGCGATGTTGAGTTGCATAGTTGTGTGATAGGAAATTTTAGTGTTGCACGATCATGATTGAGGCCATGCACTTGTAAAAAAAATGCAACGGGCGAGAGAAAGGAAGGAAAAAGAGGTGGTGGTGGGCGGTGATGGCTAACGATGGTGTTGGGGAAGGTTGGGTAACTTTGGTGGTCAGTCCACTGGCCAATGGGAGGCGAGTGGTGGCTAAGGTCATACACGATGGTGGAATGGATGGTGCGCACGCCAAAAATAAAAGAAAGAAGGAGGAAGAGGAAGAAGAAAAGAGAAGGAAGAGAGAGTCCTCGGACAGTGTTTTAGACACAAAAATGGGCAGAATGGACACAAAAGAAGAGTGTGTAGTGTATATATATATATATATATATATATATATATATATGGTCGTGTGTGCGTGAACAGAAAAATGTTGGGGGATGGGTAGGCGATGATGATGATGGTGATGGTGCAACTACAAGAAGGTGGTGGTGGTGGTGATGATGATGATGATGATAATGATGGCTGTAGAGGATGGTGAGGAGCAGGGTAGTAGTTGCAGGGTGAGGGTGGTGGTGGTTGTGTGTAGGTGTGTTGTGTGAGAAGTAAAATGGCAGGGGAAATAGAGTGTGCAGGTCGAGCAGGGATAAGGGAATAGAAGGAAAAGAATAAAAAGAAGAAAGGAAGCAAAGTGATTGGTGATGGATGAGGGTGCATAAAGGTGATAGGTGATGGTGCAAGTGGGGAGATGCAAGTGGCAACATTTTTCAAATATTGTGGCTTGGACTGACTGGAAAAGGGAGAAGAAAGAAAAGAAATGGAAAAAAGAGAAAGGGTTGGGGGATTAGTTTAGGGGTGTTTTTAGATCAACCATAAGCAATTAGGATTAGTGAAAATTTTAGAGAGTTTTGATTTTGGTTTACGAATTACGATTTATTCAAATAAAGATTTCAGATTTTGATTAAAGTTTCAGGCTTAAGATATTATAATTAAATTATAGAATTAATGATGCAGGATTAAGTTAAGAATTTGAGGTATTACAAAAACAACACAACAAAGTGATCATGCTCCCATTGCTTCACTTTCTACTAAGAGTACACCTATACAACCTAAAACTCTCGTACCATAGGAGTTGGCACCCTTGAGTAAGAAATGTTAACAACTACAAGGATCCACCGGCCAAAGCGAGCAACTGTATAGGAAACTAAAACATTTGAATTATTTACCTATCCCTATACATTGAATTTATTAGAGCATAATACCCCCACCTAGAAAATTCAGGAAAGCAAACATCAACAAAGTGCAAGATAACTCTTGGGCCAAGGTTCAACCCCATGCGTTTATTGTAAAAAAGTCCATGCAAGTTCTTCCTTTGAGATTCTATCTTGTAGAGCAAAAAAGAAGTGAGACACATGCATACAATGTGACTATATCCACACATAAAATTCCACCTATCTAAGCAGACCTTTCTTAGATAATATGTTCACAACTCCATTGCAAATCCATGATTTATGGATGATTGTAAGCATAGTTGATGATTGTCTTGCAAGTCTGACGAAGTTAAGATGTTTCTAACTAGTCCAACATACCCACTGAGTTTGATTTGCACTAAGTTTTAGCATTTTTAGAGCCAGTCTCAGCTATAAAGGTCCATATTCTTTAACCATTCTTTCGACATAACCAATTTGAGGGCATAGTAAATGGATTTAGTCTCTTCTGTATTGATCTCTGTGTAATTAGTGGGGTAGGAAAATAAACATTTGAAGGATCCTTTCCAGTCCCTCAACACACATTCGATTGCTGCCTTTTGAAAATCCCTATTAACTGACACATCTATATTCCATTTTAGGGCACCACAATTAAGTCAAGACCATTACATTTCATCTTTGCCTGTTGCTTTAGGTTTTGGTAAGGGTGTCCTTATCCACATAAGGAAATTAGGTACTCTAACAATCTCCTCTAAAGTGTAAAGAAAGTCATTTTCCTAGGCCTTGATCCACTAACTCATTTGAAGAAGAACCAAAATCTTCAAAATTTGCAGCTACTCCATCTTATTGTTGAAAATTTATTTATTCCTTTCCTTCCAAATGGTCCAAAGGATAATGAAGAAGGTCATAAGCTAGACTTTGATGAAGAAGGTCCCGAAGTAATGACATTACCACTGTGAGAAAGAATCCAGGATAATGTGGGGAACCCATTAGAAATGTCATAAATAAAGCCATTTGTCCAAATATTATGTGCAAGTTTGTAATGTAGAAATAAGTGGCTCCAACTTTCCATAACCATCATAACACATCACACATGACCCATCAGTTGTGAGTTCCTCATTTCAAAAGATGGTCCTTAATATAAACCTTTTCCAACATAGCAAGCCACATGAAAATCTCAATTCTAAGAGGAACTGACATTTCCATAGGTTCTCAACCTAGATTGAGAAAGGAGAAGATTTGACATTCCTAAGAAGAAGGTAAAGTGATTTTGTGGAAAACCTAACACTACCATCATATTTTCAAACAAATCTATTTAAGGCCCCCATATCTGGAACAAACTCACTAATAAGGATCAATGGTTCTGCTTCTAGTCTTTCTGCCTAAGACAACAGTCTTCGTCTTCATTAAAGGTATCAGTTCTAGTTCATGTCATCCCAATCACCTATCTCAGCAACTAGGACATTATGATGTTGTGCTATAGTAAATAAGTGTTGGAATAAAACCTTCAGAGGTGAGTCATTGACCCAATTATCCTACCACAACCTAGTTGAATCACCCCTACCTACTAATTTTCGAATTCCTTTTCGAGCTATCAATTTTTTGCATTCATCATTAAGGATGAATTTGTAGATATCCATCCATTTTCCTTCTATTCTAGGAAGATTCTGGTCATACATATTGCTTAATGAAATAGAGGAGTATATCTCTTGGATGACACTTTTCCTCATCTTATTAATTACAAGGTTGTAAAAGGCACCATACCCATTTAAAGAGAAATGAGTAATTTTTCTTTAGGATGTGTCCCATTTCCAATTCACCTTTGCGTCCTTTTTCTTGAATCATAGTCCATTTAACTGGAGTTATTTTTCTTTGTTCATTCAAGAAGCAACCCTAAAGGAATTTCCTTCAGATCCTTACCATCTCCTCTTCTACTAACTATGATGCATTTAGTAGCAATCCATCCATAATGCATACCTAATCTATATTTCATCAATTCCTTATCTTTCTCATTATAACCATCTTTCCATGTATATGCAACTTTGCATCTTCTTAGCTTAAAAGGCTCGATAATGCATATAGTAGCCAATTACTTATGCTGTAAATTCAATCATATTATCTTTATCTCTTAATAAAGTAGAATGATCGATATTTATGCATAATCTAGCAACAATCGATCACTAAATTTAAGAGAGTATATTTATAGCAAAAATAGCCTCATCTAATACTAATATTAGTAATTATAGGATAAGTCTTTCTATCATGTGGTTTTTATTTCCTTGGCAGTAATATTACTTATCCTACATGAAACAGCTCCAACTCACACAGTCAGATTATGATATCTTTGACATTTGAAGAGGAAGGGAAGCTTATCATAATCACTTTCAATCTCAACTCCCTATCAAGTGAGGTTGGTATTTAATGCTTACCTTTCTTCCTTTTACTTCTTTTGGTTGCACTTTCATCTATTCACATGCTGTAGATAGCGTAAAAGGTAGGGTATAGATACCCTTTAATTTGGCAAGCTCAAATATATATATATATATATAGAAAGACCATTGTAGGTACCCTAAAGGATGGTGTTGCGGATAAAGGTTTATGGTTAATGCTTACTTTATTCATTAATCATTAGTTGGAATCCATATTAATCGACCAATGTAACTACTTATGATAAAATATTTATAATCATGGGTCACCGGATCAACTTCTTGCGATTGGAACATAGAATTTTTACTTTCTTACATGTAATATATAAATATTACGATGAATGTTTTTGATGTAATAAAATAATTTGAATACCATAAAGTGTATAAATAATTTTTCAGTAATATGTTTCCTGATAACTCCCAATATAACTTTGCATATGAAAATTAAGAAGGACCAATTTGTCTACTAGAAATATAAAAACCCAACGCTCTTTGTGAAGATGTTTGCATTTGAAACCCAGGTAGTAAAGTTGTCTATCAGTAACTTCGTCTCAAGCGTCTATAATCACAACCAATCGACCTCGATTGAGTACACTTTAATGAGTATTTTTTGAGTTGTAGGACACTTTACTTTAAAAATAAACAGTCTTTAATATATATATATATATATATATATATATATAAATTCAGTAAGCACAAGCCATGCAAATACGACCCTGAACTCGTTTGTCCTAGCTATCGTCATCACCTTTATCTTTATGCAGAGGGAGGCCGTTTTGTTCATTTATTTCATTGTCAATTTCCTAGCAATCCTTTCAGACCTCACGGTAAGACTTCAAGTGACTCTATTCATACGACAAGTGTCTTGTCACTCTTTCAAGTCATACTTGAATTTTAAAAGTCCGGTGCACGCCGTTGTTGACCTGAGAGACTTCACATACGACAAATTTATTTGTCTTCCAACGCTAAACAATCAAATGCGCGTATGGATAATTCAATATCATTCTCGCCCTGCATTTGTATTATTCGCTAAGTCCAGATTAATAATTGGATTACGTCGCAGCATAATTTTTTTAAAAAGGTTAATTTTCGTCGCTCGCGAAGGCATATTTTATATGACCAGCCGCGCTGTATGTGTTTCGAGTTCAGCAAGCAATATCTGTATTGGGTCAGAGTCTTTCGGCTAACGGATCATTTTGTGTCTTTTTTTTTTTTGGTTTTCAGGGGTCGTACATATTAATGAATAGATAGAAATACTATAAATATATTATAATATTAAAAACGGGTGAAAATTTTGATTTTGAAAAGTTGGATTGATTTTAATCGAATGTTAAATATATAGGTAAATGATACGAATCATGAATTATTGGATAAAATATATTCGTATATAAATAATTATATTTATGTATAAATTATTTGAATTTAATGCATCTAATTAGACACAGACTTATATATATAAAAATATTAGGTATTTTAAATTATTAATAGATCAAATTAAAATAGCTCGATACATACCATGTTAATTGTCTATATATAGGGTTGTGATCCCTAAACCGCACATACTTTGTCATATTTTCATTTTCATCTATTAAAGAAACCGACAAGTGTATGCTTGATCCATAAGACCGTAGTACCACCAATAGATTATTGTCTTGAATCCAAATATCGTTATTATCACGTTATAGATGTAGATACGTTTCTGTAGCATACGATCCTATTATATCTAAAGATTAAATAAATCTATCAATTGATATTAGAGTATGTAACTGACCTTAAATTGACTAAATTGAGCAAGAAGAGAGATCAATATAAAATACATGAGTAAGTCATCTGATAACTTGATATTTAATGCATTATGTTTTGAAGCAGTGTTAGATATCTCTATAATATACAAAAAGTGAAAATGAGCTCTTAACAAGCTCTTTTCATATTGTGTATAAAAAGGAAGAAAGATTGAAGTAAGATAAGACTGAGAGTGCTCATCTAGCATTTACACCTAAAAGTCAGGGCATGAAAAAAATAATGAAGCTACTTATAAGGGTTTAGTTCAAAAGAAACAATAAAAGGAAAAAGACAATTTTTTTTTATACAAAAAGACTGGACATGTTAAGAAAGATTCTCAAAAGTATCATATATGACACATGAAAAAAGGTACAATCCTTACTTTGATATGTTATGAGCTTAACTTAGCTTCAATACCTAGAAATACTTAGATGTTAGATTCTAGTGCTACTACTTACATAAGTGCTTTTATGTAGGCTTGTCTAAGTTGTTGAAAGCCAAATCATGGTGAAAGGCACATCTATGTGGGAGATGGAAAGGCAGCAAAGGTTGAAGCGATTGGCACGTTTAGGTTATTGTTAGAAACCAGATATTATTATTTGGATTTGAAAGACACTTTCGTTGTACCTTCTTTTAGATAGAATTTGGTTTCTACTTCCCTATTGGACAAATTTGATAATTATTGTTCATTTAGAACTAATAAATTTAGACTTTCATTAAATTCAAGTGTTATTGGTAATGATCCATTGTGTCCATATGATAACATGTATATGCTTGATGTCATCACTTCATATTATAAAACCTTACACGTGGAATCATGCGATACTAGACACAAATTAAGTAAAGAAAATTCGGTGTTATTATGGCATAAGCACTTAGGTTATATCTCAAAAGGAAGAATTATGAGGCTTGTGTCAGATGGCATTTTAGATTCCCCGAACTTTACGTAATTAAACAATTGTGTTTAGTGCGTTAAAGAAAAACATGCCAAAATAAAGAGAATAGGTACAAATAGATCTTCAAGTGTCTTAGAATTTATTCACACAAATATCTATGGATCGTTCCTTATGGATTCTAGGATTGGTCAATATTAATTTATATCACTTATAAACGATTGCTCATGTTATGACTACCTGTATCTCATTTGTGAAAAGTCACATTTATTTAACATGTTTAAATATTTTAAAATTGAAGTTGAGAATCAACTCAATAAAAGGATCAAGTGTGTTAAATCTGGCAGTGATGGTGAATACTATGGCAAATATAATAGCTCAGGTAAACAATGTCTAAAACCATTTATTAAATTCTGATATGACTGTGGAATCATCCCACAAGACACTATGTCAAGATCTCCTAACATGAATGGTGTAGCTGAAAGACAAAACACAAATTTTAAAGCTATGGTAATGAGTATGATTACTCATTCTACCTTATAAGAGTCGATCTTGGGAAAAACACTAAAGACAGTAGCTTATATTCTGAATAGAGTGCCAACTAAAGTAGCTACTAAAACACTTTATGGAATTTAGAGAGGCAGAAAGCCTCATATGAAAATTTTTCATATTTGGGAATATCCAACTGAGGCAATGCCATATAGGTCACATGAAAAGACATTAAACTCCAAAATGATTAGTAGTTATTTTATTGGTTACTTTGAGGGATCAAGGAGATATAAGTTCCATAATTCAGTACTCAAGTTGATTTTTGAGATAGGAACTACCACGTTCTTTGAGGATGTTGAGCTTTTGGGAAGAAGTAAGGTTAGAGCCATTATCTTTGAGGGGAAAACAATTATAATTCCTATTGTTGTCTCTAATTATGTTCAAGTCTTTTCACCTGCCATTGATTAGGAGGCAAATCAATAGACTGTACAAGATATTGTTGAATAACCACCTATTGAGAATTAGGTGCTTGTTCCACAATAACAAGCTCAAAAATCTCAAGAGCTAAGAAGATCCACTAGAGAAATGAAAAGGGCTACCTCAAATGATTACATTGTATTTGTCCTAGAATATGAGGTAGACATTGAGGTGATGGAAGATGATCCAATTAACTTCCATTATGCCATGGAGAGTTCAAATTTTCAAAGTTGGATTGATTCTATGAATGAGGAAATAAATTCCATGATAGATAATGACATATATATGGGATATTATTCCATTGTCGGAAGGAAAGAAACTCATTAGTTGTAAATGGATATTTAAGACCAAAAGGGATTTAAAGGGAAATGTGGAGAGATATAAGGCATGTTTTGTCAATAATTGTCTGTATATTGCATACATCACTAGGATACTTGACAAATATCAGAGTAAGCCAAGACTCGATCATTGGATAGAAGTTAAATGATTCATGTGGTACTTAGAGAAAATGAAAGATTACATATTGACATATCATAGTTCAGACATGCTTGAGATCCTAGGATATTTTGATTCGAATTTTGTTGGATTCCAGGATAGAATGAAGTCTAAATCAAGTTTTCTCACTTGATGGCTGGAAGTGTTGTTTCATGGAAGAGTTCTAAGTATACATTTTTGGCTTCTTCCACTATGGTAGCGGAATTTTTAGTCTACTATATGTTCCACTTATTGTATATGGCTGCAAAATTTTCTTACGGGGCTATATATAGTGGATGATATTGAATTACCACTTAATATGTTATGTGGCAATGAGTTTGTTGTTCAATATTCCAATAACAACCTAAGTTCTATGAAATCAAAATGTATTGATATTAAATACTTGGTTGTTAAAGAGAAAATAGAGAAAGGAGAGTTGTCTATGGAGCACAACAATATAGTCTCTATGATAGTAGATCCACTCACTAAGGCTTCACCATCCAAATAACTTCTCAAGCATGTTGCTCATATGGGTATTGTAGCAGCTAATGATATTTACTTTTAATGGGAGTGTTTCACTTCGTTTCCTCTATGTATGGACATTATATTTTGACTTATGGAAATTTTTGACCATATGTTTTATGTAGAAATAAAGTTTTAATTATTTCCTTTCTATCTTTGTTTATGATTTGATCTCACTAAATTTTTAAGGTGGATCAGTTAGAAATAGGCATATTAATATCATATTACATGACATTTCTATGCTACACATCCACATCTTGATTTATATCCTTTGGTTATATTTGTATACGTGACCATTGAAGGTTTAGTTATAAAGAAATGTAGTCAAACTCACTTTGATCCTATGTTAGTGTGACTAATAAACTAGATTGGTTATAGATACATTTCATAATGACAATACTATTAAGCACATTCGATTATTTTATAATTTGTGGTTATAAGGTCACACATATAATTCAAGTGGGAGATTGTTTGTTTTTTATCCAACATTGGGCTTATATGTAAATGATACAAATTGTGGGTTTCTATACAAATTAATTCCGTATATCAGTTATCATATTTATATATAAATTATTTGGGTTTAATATATCTAATTAGATCTAAACTCATATATGTAGAGACTTTAGGTATTATGGATAGTTGATGGACCGAATTAGAATAGACTGACAGATAACGAGTTAGTTGTCTATATATAGGGTCATGGTCCCTAGGTCAGACATATTTTATCCCTAATTTGATTCCCATCCGTCAATAGAAACTGATAAGTGTGTGTCTAATCAAAAAAATTGCAGTACCATCAATAGGTTATTGTGCTAAATCAAAGTATAGTCATTCTTGAATTATGGACTTAGATGCTCATCTACATTATTGTTATATATGGATCATGATAAATTATCATATGATACTACCAGATCTAATGATTAAATTAATATAGCAAGGAATTTTAATACCCAGAAGCTACATTTAGCACTAAATTAAACATCATCCAGTAATGTATCATTTGTTAAATACATAAAAGAACTACAATTTTTTTATGACTTTGGAACTTTTACTTTTAGATGAGACATTGAAATAAAGAATACTAATATAATTAAAGAAATTATTTTTAGTTCATAATAAAACTAATGCTAAATGAATAAATAAATTACTCTAAGCAATTAATTAAAAAAATAAAGTATTTGAGTGTTTATAAAAAAAACCGACACTTTTATAAATATTTATGTTTGTATATTACACGTTGAAAACTATTTTTAATATATAAGGAAATTACTCTAAGTAGATAATAAAATAATAATATTTTAATGTAAAACAAAAGGGATGATATTTCTATTTATATATGTATATATATATGTTATAGGTAAGAGATGTAATTGGTCCTAATTTCAGAATTTTTTTAGATAATACTTTCACACAAAGACAATCCTTTTTGCACAATAGTTCCCAAGTCAATTTTAGGAACATCACATTGTGTTGTTATTTCAGCTTTGTGGAGGCCTAAACCACCATTCTCTTTAGGCATGCAAGCATTAGACCAATTGAAGAGATAAGCCTTTATTTGTTAGATGACATTGCCACAAGAACTATCATCTCAACTTGTCTAGCCATATTATCACTAACTCAGGGAATAAGTATATATGTATATATTTGGTACTAGGGGATATCCGACATGACTGCTTGAATCAAGGTAGCCCAACCTATAATGAAAACATAAATTTGGAACATTTTATAGTTGATTCATCTCTTAATCCTCCCCTAACCTCTCATATTTGTTCAATCATCACATATTAACCCATAAACCCCTCATTTTTACCTTTTCATCACTTAAACCATTTTTTTTTTCTCTTTAGTTAACCATCCAACAATCTTCAAGACCTATTCAAGTAGTGCTTCTAGCTTTTAATACTAGCCTTCTCTGGACGACCAGAGCTTGATGATTTTGATCGTTCTTGTTTTTTCATAATTTCTTTAATATCCTAACCAATTCATATACAATTTTTTATATGCTTAATTTTATACATTAATTCCACACTTTTTTCCAATTTGTTTCAATTTTTTTATGAAGTATTTGACTTTTTTTAACCATTTACTTGTTATTCTACTTTACCTAAACATTTTTTTTAAACATTCTTAGGGTGTTTTAATTCAAAATTTTGACCTCCTACACCCCTCATGATTAGATCTTACCTTATCCTTGCCAAATTAACCAAGTGTTCATCCATAATCAACTTTAATCATCTATCACCAACTTTCTTACATTATTTTACCTATGTCAATCACTTCTATTACCCTTCGTGCTCACAAGCAACCTCCCTATGAAACTTCTCCATCTCTACCCTTGTCTTGGCTGATAATTATAAGAGCTTTATTCCCATTTGGTTACTCACTTTACACTTAGCTAAACTTCCTGACACATCTACTTTTGCTCCCTCCTCTATTTTCTACCTTATTTGTGTTGTTCATCTTGTCTTATGTTGTTCTTGCCTATCCTATTGGATGCCAACTTTCTCTTGTTATTTTCTTATAATTTCTCTGTCATTTATGACTTCTAAATTCTTAAATTTTAGTTCATCGGTGCTTGTTAATGTATTCATGCTCATGTTACCTAAACCATTTTTGAACTTCAAGGGTTTTACCTCTCCCTTTTCACTTCCCCTACTTATATTTTTAGTATCATATTATTCTTCTTAACCTCTTTATCTATGTCGATTATTTTTTGTAGGTGATCAAGGCGTATGAAGAGGTACATAGGAGTTTTTTTTGCTAAAAGGATGGAGTAGCTTAGGTAATGATACATTTATCTAGTTTAGAGTTTTGACTCTATGTGATATTTTTATGTAATTTATCATGATATCATGCCTTACTTGTTGTATGGGTAAAATTTATTCCTTTAGCATGAATAATTATGATAATTTTAAACACATTACACTAGACCAATGTACCAATCACAAGCTACCACATCCCTTAGAATGAAAATAATAATCATGTTTGTTTATACTAGCTAATGTTGTAAATCTCACTTTATGAGATACGACTGGCTCAAAATGTCACCAACTTGAGCTCTCATCAATCAAAAACCTTGGGCTACCCCCACTCGCTAATCCTAGTGTTATATCTTTGATAATCATGGTAATGCAAGCACCCCACTTTCAAACATAACAACACTTGGGCTTAATTTCATTCTCAAAATGTTCTTTAGATTTATCATGCCAATAAAGACAAGAGCCTCCAAAAACATCCTAATTCTTTGAGTAACGCACTTGACATCATTTCATCCAACACAATGAAACATGGTCTCCTCCTAAAAATTAAGTAGTGATACGCCCATGTGTGAATATGCCATAACTAATTGCCATTTCCTAAAAAGTGAAGTAGAGTGCATGCCACTAGAACAATTGGGTGAAACTTTTCAACCTTCTTCTTCCCCCCTTTTTAAAGGGAAGTATAAAGCTACTGCCATTTAAATTTCAAATATCAATTTGAAACTTTTCAACCTTCTTCCCCTATTTTTGAAAGGAAGTAAAGGGTTACCGTCCCTTAACTTTCAAATATCAATTTAAAACCTTTCAATCTCTTTCCCTAATTTTTGAAGGAAAGTAGCTTGAATTTCAAATATCAATATGAAACGTTCAACCTCCTTGCCCCATCTTCAAAAGGAAGTAGAGGATCGCATCCACCAATTTACAATGGTTCCATAGATTAAGAAATATCGGACATAAAAATCCCTAACTTTAAAAAATTTTAAGGTTACATCATAAAAAGGTCATGCCAAATAACTAACATAGCATACACCTCATTGATAGCCTCACCCACAACCCCTTGATGGAATATGACCTCTCCACTACTTTGTTGTGAAGGACTTTGTATCACGAGAGCTCTACCAAGGCAAATCCCTTAACTTTCCCATAATAGGTCTTAATCCCATGTAAACCCTGTCTTGTCTCACTTTTCTACAAGCTTAACCTCCCAATACGATATCATATCCATAATGGTCATAATGGTGAAGAAATCCTATTGCATCTTATAGATATGAGCTTTTTTTTCCATAAATCAGATGCTTGATTCTCAAACCTCATGCTCCCATGCTAACTCAATCTCCTTGCCTTTTAACGTGGCCTCCTTTTGGCCCAATATACCCCCGATGTGTGGTGAGAGGCATGCTTGTCCTCTAGGCACTTCTTTATATTATACATCTATTTCCAAATTCCCTCATATTTTTTTGGACTAGCCTCCTCCAAATGTTGACCATTAAAAAGTTTCACTAGTCGAGGCTCATCAAAAGGGATTATTAACCTCCCCACTTTTCTCTCAAGGATGTATAAATCTTCAAAGGTAGAATCTCCCTTCAAAAAATCCAACTCACCTCTAATACTATCCCTCACCTCATTAGGGGGGCTTCCTCTTGTGAATTAGCATCCATATTTAGGATAGTGTCACATTATCTCTCTAATCACCCTCATCAATAATGTGAATCAGCTAGGAATCCCCCGTGGTTGTGGCCTTTCATTAGACTTCAATGTTCCCAACACCAAACCTCCCGCCTTCCTCAACCAGAAAAGTCATTTCTTTCTCATTGTGGGAGTAGGCACCACCAAACTCGAAACATGGAAGGATTGTCCATTGGTAGTAGTGAACCTCTAGTGAATTTACATCTAATGGATATGACATAGAAGAACTGATGGAAAAGCTCATAATGATCTCTGCAAAATGCTACTCCCTAGGGGTTATAGGCTTCACAAAAAATATTTGGTACCTTAGTACCTTCAATGATGAAAGATGAAAGTCTAAATAAGGTTATGTAGAAGAATATCTCGAGGGTAAATGGTTATGCTAAGGTTAGTGTTGTCACTCAAACTGTTTGCTCCTAGTGAAGTTCCTTTTTAGCTACTCCTAAGAGCTTTTTGATCTATTCATGAATGACAACTAAGGGACTCCTTCTCTTGCGGTTACTGTGGGGAACTACAAAGAAATCATAGAATTAAAAATCATTTGACATTATCACAACCAAAAAGAACAAAATAATACCTACTAAAACTTCACCACTCGTAAAGGATGTTTTAGAAAGAGTGTCGTGGAAGGAACCCTTTCTGATCCACGAAGAAATATAGGTCCTTCCAATCTTAGTAATTAGTCGGAAAATCAAACAATAAATAGTCATGGTCTAGCCTGCTGGTTAGCAATGTCCTCCCTTCTTCCTTATCTTGGACCTCAGGGTAGTAGTACCACGACAACAACTCTAAATTTACAGGCACACATGTCAACTAGCCTAGGAAAATCAGACCCCGCAGAACACTCCAAGCATTAGGGACTAGTTAGGAAGAAAAAATCCCAAACTCGCTCAAAAACTCCCCTACTAAATCTGACAATGGGACCTCAACTTGGATCAAAAGAGATACTTATAAAAGCATACCCAATCTATAGAGGACCAATCTACCCTCTCCTTTAAATGAGAATGACTCATTGGAAGGTCAAAAGGGAACCTATAAACACTCCTTATCGATCCTAGAATGTCTGCATCTAATATCGATGATGACAAGATAATTTTTCTTATTGTAAGATATCCGTACTATGAGTATCCACCGCATCCTTTGATGTAGCCAAATAGTTGGTTCCATTTGCACCCATGACTATTTAAGAGTTAACCACCATGGTGTCTTATACAATGGTATGCACTAGTTTTGGGGTTAACACTATTTTGCTTATCTCACGAGCAACATCTGCCACTATAGGAACATTCATCAAGGTTGCCACTTCATAACCAACACAGAGAACAACATAATGTTTACAAACTAACCTGCATTCTCTCTTTGATCTCAAGGTATTCATTTCATACTACCATATAGGTATTTCCCCTATAAGAAATATGACAAATCAAAAGAATGAAATGCTTGAGGAACTCATTAGAAAATGATGGTTAACGACTCTATAAGTCTTTGTGAATCAATCAAAACAAAAAATGGATAATTGAAATGCCTTATCTTAAAAAGTGAGAAAATATAGAATAAAAAATTTTGGGAACAAACACACCATATAAAAATAACTACATGTGTATCATCCTACAGGATAGGCCATCATTCACCTGACAAGGGCCTTATCAAGCCCTCTACCATCCTATTCACTGAAACATTCGAAGATAAGAGAAAGGAGGAAATGGTTAGAGAAAAATAGATGAAATAAATAAATGGAAAAAGCTTTTGATAACAATTTTATTTGAAAACCATTATTAAAAAGCCTCTATGCTTTTTTTAGGGAGTTAGTGACATTGATTTTCCTTTAAAACCATTATCTTAACTTTATCACGACGATATTTTTTCAAAAGTTTCATTAAAAGATCAATTTTTAATAATGGTTTGTGATTAAACCATTATTGAAAAAAAAATTTCACGCTTAAATTATTTTACTTCTGTTATTGTTTTTTAACCATTATCTACAAAATGTTATTAAATCTCTTTTCTGTAGTTGTATACTAGACTCACATTCAGCCCCACTGAAGATTTTGAAAATAATTTTCAAAGAAACCAATATTCTTTTGTTTAGCCCTATTAAATTTTTGGAAAAAAAAAGGATAAATAACTATAATACCTTCTATTAGTAAGTAGTGACAAACATACCTCACAAATTTTTTACGAGCTCAAATTGTCAACTTTTTTCATAAAGTAAATATACTTTTCATCTCCTTATCAGAAGAAGAAGAAGAAGAAAAGTATGCGTGGCCATTCATGTTTTTTAAACGGAATACCTTCGTTCCTTTCTTTTCTACATAAAACTATTTATTACATAGTCTTTTACATTTTGTTTATTTATTTTTATTTACATAATCCTTTTCTTAACTATGCAGCATATTTTAAATGAAAGAAAGAGAAATATATATTTATATTTTTGAATTGAAAATGGAATTCCAACGACCATTTCTATTGCGATTTATATAAAATGTGTTGTAGAGATCCTAAACTCCTAGTATTAAAAATAAAAGAGAACGATTTTGTTTTGAAGCCCACAGTCCACTACGGTTAATCTAATGATCCAGTCTGTGGCAACTTGCAAACGAATTATCTTGGGTATTAGCCGCAAAAATATGTCCAAATGGTATGAGCCTTTGCGCTGGACTGGACTATGGATCGGTTCATCAGTCCAGAGTGTAGACAATACCCAAACGCTAAGCGCTGGGCTACAGCTATGTGGGAGATGTCTCGAAGCTTCTACACCCCTCGAGACATGTCACAGTCATGAGCAAATGATATTTTTACCTCTTTTGAATACAGTCGTGAACAAATGATTATGCTTGTCCGACGTGATTTTCATATAAAATATCTTGGGGAATGTAACTCTAGTTGTGGAGCTCGCGATGATAATTCAATTTTGAGTTGCCGAATTACTTTTCGTCCGAGTCTTCAAAACACATGTTAAAATTATGATTTCTTTTCGTCGAAGAAAAAGGATATTTCTCCTTATATATGTTTAACGTGGTTATACATTGTACTTCCATTAAAAAAACTCATTTAAAATTGAATACACTCAAGCTAAAAAGAGAGCCGGGGACACTGCGGCCATATTAAACATGAAAAAAATGTATGAGCATTTATCTCATTCATATTCAACAAAAGGTTAAAATTTATACAAACCGACACTTTTACAAAATGACTTTTGATTATATTAGGCGTTGATAAAATATTACAGAACAACGCCTAATATAAGTTTATACAAATAAAAGAGTGAAACAAATATAGAAAGAAAACAAATTAAATTAAAATTGAACGGACTAAGTTATCATCACTCTCCTCAAGTCAAGAGCTTCAATAATCTCGAATGATCTAAATGCTCCTTTGAATGAATTAAGATTGACATAATGCTATAAAAGATATTAGTATTGTATGGTACTTAGCAAGACCTAATGTACTCCCAAGTATAAAGCATGTTAATGAAACATGTCCCTCTAATGCCAATCCCATATTGCATATGAACATAACTCATTCATACGTAACCATTAAAGTACTACTTTTCTCTATAGAAGTATTAAAGTTCTCGATAATATCTCTAGGAGGTTACTATAAGCCATTCTTATCTCTTTCAATACACCATTCAAATCAAATGTACCTATTTAATTATTCAATATATGATTATTGTTTGATGATGACTAATCAGGGTAACATCAAGTTTATTTCCCATTATCTATGTTATTCAGACCACATTTTCTTATTTCACACATTGTTTCACAATTGCACCAACATGTTAGGTGTATTAACCATATTACTCACATAGCCACATTGTTTTAAGCTTATACCAAACTATGCTAAATATTATTCATACCAATCAAGAAAAGACATATTAACAACATATTATTAGTTATTATTTATACTAATCATGTGAATCAAATTAAGCCATATCATTGCATATGCTACGCTATCACATGAAATATTTACATTAGCTATAATTATAGACAGGACACCAATGTCTAACCTGATATAATGGTGGACATTAGGGTTAGGTAAGGGTATACCAACCTCCTTGTGTCACCTAATGCTAAGGTGGGTGAGTAATAGATTAGATCTACTTGCTCATGGTAATGTGGCTATTGTGGCTTTATCTACCATCAGGGTATCCCCGTCCCTAATGGTGTGCACCCTATATCAAGTCCATACAACCCTCGTAAAGTAGAGAAAGTATTAGACCACTAGCCACCCTAGGGTCCCTTAGGTTTGTTGATTGACTTGAAACAATAAATAAGGCACATCAGCTTATGTGTTTTGTGCGATTGCACTAAGCACATTTGTAGGTGTTTTGTCCACGTTAAAACCAATCTCGCAAATCGATGTTTATAGATAACACCAAACTTACACAACCACATATTCATAGGTTACACATATCAAAGATGACATATAGCCCACATATTTCATACCAAATCGAATTTTCGACTATTTTAAAGAATATTATAAATATTAGCAAATTATTAAAATCCTTTTAAAACAAACGAAAGGTTATTAGCCCCAAAATTGATTTCAAAATTCAACTAGGAGGATTTACCTTAATTTTAAATTGTTTTACAAAATATGGGTTTAATTGAATTAGAATTGACTCTACAGTAAACCAACATTCTCAAATATAATGATTGAGATAACCTTTTACTTGTAAAATTCATTTTTAACAGACTTGAATATTGAATAATTATACTAACACATGGGAATATCCATAAGGACAATAGAAGACCATTTAAGACATTTTACATGCTAACACCTCTATTCTTGAACATTACCAACGATTATAGTGAAATAACCATTTTACCCTTTTTAGGCAAAATATCCATTTTCATATTAAGGAAGTATTAACACATTCATGACACCTCCAATAATTTCATGTTCCACACATAACATGTTATCTACATGGCTATCATTCATATATTCTCAATTTACAGATTTCGCAAGTAAATTTCCAAATTTAGATTTTTTTTACTTTAACATATTTATTTCCCCTTTCATGGCATATTGAGGCATTCACTTTTCATCAACCATTGTTATTCCACACTCAACATGTTAGTGACACCATTATCACACTTATTAATCCCAAATTTCAAGAACTACAAATAAAGTTCTAATTTTGCACTCAAGGATTCAAATATTATGTTTGCATAACATTTTACATTTTAGTCCAAATACCAACATATTATATATCAAATTGAGCCTAGACATATCGATGAACATTATGAAAAAAAAAATATCATACATGTCGTATACAAGACCTAGAGTTGAACATGAACCACATGTACGTATCATTTTTAATCACTTTTTATCCACACCTTCACAAGGAGATTAGATTACGAACATATCACTCCTTTCATAATTTTCTCATCAAAAAAACATGTTTCCATCATTTACAAAACATCCATAATCATCTTAAAACTCTTTTTAATACTTATTCATATCCAATATATCAAAAGATCCATAATATGAACTATTTTCCAACTAATCGACTCATATTACCAAAGAAGACAATAATTTCAATAAACCAACAAATAAAATGCTTCCTTAATGATATACCATAATCCATAAAACCTTGAGAAATCTCCTACACGTGATCACATTCAACTTACACACACAAAACACATATTTTGCTTAAATAGGCCTTCTAACATAATCTTAAGCTTGGTGAGAGTAATATTAGTCTTAATTTTACTAAATATCAACAAAAAAAAGCTTCAAATTGAGGAGAATAACATTCTTAGCTCATGTGACAGTAACCACAAAACCCCTCTTGAAAATACCCTAGAAACTATAGAAAACACATGAAAAACTATCATTTTACATAATCTAACTTACAGAAATTAGTAGGAGATTGAAAGAAGTTATATGAGCTTTTTATAATAATGAAAATACACTAAAACTCTTTCAAACCCAACAAACTACCTTTCTTCTGCTTCCTTATAGCTACATATATTGTAGGAAGGCTTGGATTAGTAGTTATTTTGTAATTTTAAAAGTTTTTCAAGCTTGGAAAAATGGTGGATAAGGCTAGGATATGGCATGGAAATGAAGAAGCAGAACGACGAGGATGGTGAAGGGAACAAGGAGGAGGCTAATGCTAATGTAGGAGGATGAGTGATTACATTTGTGGCCAAAAGTTATGATTAATGGTTGAAATTTCACTACATGACAAAAATTCATTAAACAAAGATGAGGGTGTGTTTTCACCACCTCTCGGGTCTTACAGAACAAAGTTTGGTCCATAATCAAATGGTAGGAGACTTAAGGTGCACACTATATAAATTAGATAGTATTAAAGGTGTTGAGTTGCATTTTGAGAAAAAAAATACCCTAAAATTAGTAAATAAATTATAAAATTTATAAAATAAAATGAAATAAATTATTTTATATCATTCAATAAATCTAAAATATCATAGCATAGCCATCTCCTAGCTTTTACAACGTTTAGATAACTAAAATTTATATTTTGAAGTTCAAATTGTAACAAAAAAATATAAAATGAGATTTGAAATACATAAATATGTATGGAGGTATTAAAAATAAAATTTTTAGGTTACCAATAAAATTTTGTGATTTTATGTTAAGGATATTGCATAAAATATAGCTCTAAAAGTAAGAATCAAATTCTTAATGAATACTTCAAAATAAATAAGAATAAATATCCAAAAAATATATAATTTGCTAATATTATTTTTCTTATGATTTAGTACACAAATATATAATAAAATCAAGATTTAAACTATTATAGAAAATTACTGGAAGCCTCACAAGCTAAAAAGAGCATAAATAGCATTACAAAAATCTAAAATTGTGTTAAGCTTTCTAAAGTATATTTGAAGCATTTTTCTCACCATTAATTAGTTTTACACATTCTAAAGGCTTATATCTTCACCAAATATTACTTTTTTTTAATTTAATTATAATAAATGGCAAGAAAAAGTCGGGTGTTATGCTAACATAGGTAGAAAACATGTCAATCATTATCTAACATTTCTTGCCAAGGTAGTTTTGGGCATAGAAATAAAAAATTGCTAAATAGCATGGTTGTTTTCATGGTCTTAGCCACATTAAATTTTTTTCGCCAACAATAAACTTGTTGGCGGGGTAACTAAAAGCATGGTTGTTCCATCCCCTAGATTTTTTTTTTGTAATATTTTAAATTATCTTTGAAACAAAATTTTCTTGTTCAAAATTAGGGGGTATTACATTAGGTATGTCACTTGTTAGTACATCCTATGAGATTGAGGCACTCAATGACAAAAACTTGTTCTTGTAACTCCTAATTAATACCCCTATAGCTTTTATGTGCTCTTCTATTATTGTTGATAATGAAATGATGTTATATTGATTGATGCCCTCCATTATAATACCCCATCCTTCTAAACCCAAATTACCACATTATTGATGATGCATGGTGGATAAAAATTGAGTTAAAGTTAGAGGATTAAGTTGATGGCTGTAAAAACCACTAAAAATGACAACAAAAGAGGGGAAGATGAGGAGAAGAATATATGAACAAAGTAACCATTATATCATACACTTGAATTTACCACTTAATCAATGAGGCACTTCAAATAAAAGATATAAGAATTTGAACACAAATCAACCAAGGCATGCACTAGCCATGGAGGTAACTCACTCGAAAAAAGAGGAGAATAGGAAGAATAAAATATCCTTCATTCAGCCATTTCTTGAACTTATATAGGTATGAAAACCTTTAGTTACAAAATAACCATACCCAACTAGATGTGCAAGCTGGTTAGGACTAAAACTATTTAGTTACCCCTCATGTAACTATCCTAGTTTAATTCTAACCAGCCTTGTATGAAGTTCACCACCCCAAATTGTGTACCCATGTCTAGCCACATCTCTTAGGCTGATTTGTGGATTGAGTGTAAGAAATCCATCCTAAGTACTAGCTATTACATGATTAAAGTTAATGCAAATTAAACAAGTAATCACAACCTACAAATAGGGCTACCAAAAGCACAAAAAAATGAGATATTAAACCTTAAAAAGTTTCCATGATTCTGCACCTTGTAGACTGCCACCTTTCTTTCCTTCTTTTTCTTTGCAGGTCAACGTGGTGATCCTCCCTAAGTGGTTGTTTGCAAAATTTTGTGGTGGCATATAGGGATGTGATTTGTGTCCTAAAGGTGAGTCATGAAATGATGGAGGCTTGGGGTGGAGTGTGGTAGCTAGGCTAGCTGTAAAGTTACCTTATATTTTAGCTACAAAAGATGGTTGGGAGACAAATTTGCATGGCTTACTTGGCTCCCTTGGACTTGAGAAGTGAGGAGTGGTGTGGGTTGCATGGGTGGCTCATATTTGAGCTACGAAAAGATAATGGCTAGGAAGGCAAGTTGCATGGCTTCCTTGGATGTGTGAAATAAGAAGAGTTTAGTGGATTCCCTACTAACTTAGAATAATTTTTGGGTCTTCTAATTTGGGGAGAAGAGTAGTTGATGAAGGATATTGTGAAGGGAATGATCCTGCATTCATTAAGCTTGTATTATATATATATATAAAACTTCTATTATCGTATTCCACTATGCCTATATTAATTTTGAATTTTATATCAATCATTTATTTTGTTTACAAAGAGCACATTTTATATGATTCTTTTATTTTTTTTTGTGTTTGCTCATTTCAAGAAATTTGCATTTTGTAAATTGATCCAAATAATTTTTTTAGTTCATTCATCTATTTTGTTCGCTCACAAACGGTTCATTCTTTCCAAGTCGTTAAATCATAATAATAATAATAATAATAATAATAATAATAATAATAATAATAATAATAATAATAATCATCATCATCATCATCATCATCATCATTTTATGAGATTAAATGATTTTAGTCATTTAAGTTGTTTTTTAAAATATTAGGTATCAAATGAATTATGTTCTCAAAAATTTTAAATATTTTATTTTCTAAAATTATTCTTCATCAATCCATGGCTACTTGAAACCTTCCTTACACATTTCGTACGTTGGTAGAAAAATATGTTTCCGCAACTTATGTGTTTTTGCTATTTTTGATCCTTTTTCATCTATAAAGCATCATACCAAATCCAATACCAATATTTGAATATATTTAGTTTTCTAAAAATGTTTTTTTCATCTTCCCAAAAATTTTTATAATTTTATTCAATCAACTAAAAATACTTTTATAATCCAATCTCACCAAAATCTACAACTTCCTTGCTTAGTCATCCCTCGTTGTTCTTTCCTTTGGTTGACCAAGCAATACTGACTCCTCCCATCTAATTTAGTTTATAGCTTAGCAATGGGTAATATCTTTTGGTCAATCATATACCCCCACCCTTGCATGTTCCATTTCAAAAACAAAAATGTGAGAAATTAAGCTCCTACCCCTAATGTGTTGTTTTCTTTCTAACTACCCGCACAACATTATCTCACTCTTTCTATCCTATTCCTTTAGTTTTTATTGCATTTTGAAACTTTAAATACATGATACAAATGACCACCCTTTGTTCCCCTAAAATTGAGCTTCATAATTCTTATTTTTCCTTATTTTCCTCTTTAGCTAAGCAACTTTGGGTTACTGTTGTGGCTGACTTTTGGCTGATTTTATGTTTATGTTTGATCCACCTCCTCTTCTATTATTCTTTTTCTTTGTACTGTGTCTTTTACTTTCAAATTTGGCCATATTTACCACCCATATTTGGCTCGTAACTGTGGCCTTTATCCTATTCTTTTCCCTCTCATTTCCCATTGCCAATCAATTTTGCATTGTTGTTATTTGCATTTTTTTTGTTGATGACTTATGTGCTAACTTTTGTGGTTCATCCTTACTCCTCTTTTTACCTCCAAATTTTCTTACCTTCTAACACCATAAGTTAAGCTCCCTCCATCTTTTCACCTCCCTAGGTGTTTGATTTTCAAGCTTCCATAATTTTGATGATCATTCACCCTTTTTTTATTCATTTTCTTTTACCCTTAGTTATCTATGTTTCTTATACCTATATAACTCTTTTATATTATAATTTTGTGAAGGAGGACAACATGCCTAGGTGGTGGTTCTTTTGCTAGAAGAATAAGTGCTTGGGTAACTAAACTAACATTTTAAACTATGGTTATGTACTAGGTGTATTATATGATATTTTATGTATGATAAGATTTATTTTTATTATGAGCATGAAGTAATAATCTTTGAAAATCTTATGCACCATATGTATGTTGCTATCTTATGTGTATAAGCATGAAAATTGGATGAGAGAATGATTAATGTCATTTTTACATGTTCTTATGTCTATAAAAAAAAATTGATGAATATATAGTAAAGTTATGATAAATATGCCTAAACCTAAGTGCTTTAGCTCTTGGACTTTTTATTTTATGTGTTTATTTTAAATAAACATGTAATTTTATGGATAATAAGCTATATGAAGTATCGATCATTTAGAGTTTACACAAATATTTTTAGAGATTTTGATATATTGGACCTTAGGTATTTTGATAATTTAATATTTATTTTTGAAATTTTAAATGTAACATTTGGTCCCATGGTCTTTTACATAAAATTTTTTATATAATATGTTAGGTTTTGAATTTTTTATAGAGTAGTTAAGATTTTTTATAAGTTTTAAGGTGATGTGAATAAGGGCATTTTGGTTATTATATTTTAATTATGGAATTTTTGAGACCTTAGTGAATATTAGTTTAATAAAATAAGTTTAAATGGATAAGTATGATATTGGGTTATGATTGATAAGTAGACTTAGAGACATTAAGGATAATAATTGATTGAACTAATAAAGCATATTTTGGATACATTGTGTAATCTTAGTATTTTTTTTCTTGACTTGGTATCTATATTTAGTATTCGAACGAAGAAAATAATCGGTTAAGTGCAAACCTTTTTGAATGAAATATGCCTTTCTTATTTCTAGAAAAATTTGGTAGACATTAGGGGTATTTTAGTAATTTTATGTATAATATATGGTTTTAATGATGTTGGTTTCACATGTGAATCCTAGTGTGATCCTTAACCTTGGTTGGCTTATGGTCAATTATTGTTGACCATTGACTTTGTAGACTATGGATTTAGCCATGGAGCATTATACTTCATCTTGAATAAATTAAATTAATCAGTACTAAATTAGAAGAGGACATTTCATGGGATAGAACTTGGTGTTTAATACCTCATTTATTAAGTTGGGCCTTAGTGGCATATTCCTTGGGCCTTGTGTGTTATAAATGGTTGGGTATTGATTCCTCTATGGATTAGGTGAGTGAGTATCATAATAACTTAATGAAATAAATGGATTGTGTTAGTGAAAGTTATTAAGTGGTATTCCATGGGTCTTGATTGTTGTTAACCTAACTCCATAATAAAATATTAATCACTTAAAGCATATGATCTTTAATTGGGACTAATATCACTCGAGGCAACTACCCGATCATGAGTTGGTTATTCACTTGGCACTACTTTGGTATTTTTCTCTTCTATGATGCCTGATACCTTATAAGAGGTCCAAGAATCCATTTCCTATTCTATAAGATCCATAGGTATTATATTAGCCATGCATACTACAATGATTAGGGAGGCCTATTATTGGGGTTTCTAGTTACATGTACGGGCGAGCCAGCTAGGCAAGTGTGATTGTAAACTAGGTAGAAATGTCGTAGAAGAAGGGGTTGCTTGAGTATGTCCTCAAATTAATATAATCTATGGGTTGTGATTACGATAATGAATTGTAATAATCAAGGAAACTCATTTATCCATATGTTCATATTACAATATTTTATGCTTGATAGTTGAGTTACCTTCTTTACAACGGACACCTTTATAAATCATGTTGTTGTTCCATTATCACATTATCTATCACTTACTTCACATTTTCTTTGTGCATAATGTTATCTCCTAAGGATAGTCGTATTAATTAAAATGAAATGCATACTGATAATACAATTTGTAGATATTGTTTCATGAGTATTTGATAATAATCCTATTGACTTTGAGGAAGTTTTGTAGGGGGAGTGATTTGAGTTTTTTTACCCAAGTTTAGGGCATAGAGTAATAGATATCTAGTGTCACATGTGTTGTGTTTCCTAGATTATGGATCTCTTTTGAAATCTTTGTCCTTTTTATTCCTCTTCTTTTTGTTTCGATATATTGTACTATATAGAGCATGTATTTCATACTTAGTTCTTACATTTAATTTATTAAAGTCTTCTGCTATATCTATCTAGTTTTTTAAAGTTTTAGTTCACTTTTTGCAAACATTTTTTCCTTGTATTTAGTCTGGAATTGATCTAGATTTTGTGATAACACCTATTTAATTATGTTAGTACTTCCACTTAAAAACTATTTTTTAACAATAGACTTTAGAGTGTTACAATTGAATCTAATCATATGTACCAAACATATTTGAATTTAGAATATATATAAACACAATAACTTATTTATAACACCAACTAGGGAGCATGCTTCAAACTTATAATTTTCTTAACATATTTCTCTACACCTTCATTAATATATGATTCACTTGGTTTTTCTCTAGCCTTATTCCATCAGGTACTAATACTAATAGATAAGGTGTATATATTCATATCTTGTGATCTGAGTTGTAAATTCAAACATATATAAACTTTATAATTGAAATATTATTGCAACATTAGGCTAAGTCATATTTTAACACCAAAATTTACTACCGAAAAAGTTTACATTTGTGAAAGCAATACTAATAAAATATTAGGTGATACTCCGCATCCAACATAGAAGATGTACACTCCATACCCTATATATGTTGGGTGCAAGGTTAAAAACTGACTTATATCTAGAGATCAAATGTAGGAAGCACTTGATCCTAAGATGATACATGATTACAAAATAGAAAGAGAACAAATATGATAGAAAACAAATTACTACAAGTCCATAGATAGATATATATTCATATAACCATACACTTAAACCAAGCTATAGCTAATCAGGACAAGTAAGCATAACAAAAGCACTGAATCAATGTATACTTGCGAATAAGGTGGTAGCTGCTTATGAGAATAAGTATTACCCTTGAAAAAGATGGCCAGTACTTATGTAATGAGTAAGGTAATAATACACATCCATATAAAAGGACATGTGTGACACAAGAAACATAATGAAAATATAGATATTATACTTACACAAATACTCAATATACGATACAATATAAGAGAGGGACATAGATAAAGTTTATCAATAGGTGATTCACGCAATCTATTTACTTAATCACATTAAGATCAGGGACCCACTATAATATAAACACTCATCTTCTCTTTCCTCCCATGAATGGGAGAAACGTATTCAACCTCAATGATATGTAACATTCACTCTCCCATTTCCTCTCAAATTGGAGAAAGCTAGTCAACCTCACTGATACACTCACATATATAGTCCATTTAGAGTGGGGTGAATTAAGGTGAATGTATATATTAAAAATTAATCTAGGAGAAAGGAATGGAGGTGAATTGGGGCTAATGTTTTAAAATATTATTTAGATGATATCAACCAAACCTAGGTGAATTGGGGCAAATGTTTTAAAAATTCTATTTGGGTTGAGGTGAATGAAAGAAAAAAAATGGCATTTATACCCTTGTATTAAATAGATAAGTTCTTTCACAATGACTTAGATGGGGGCATTTTTATCCGATTAGGTATAAAATTTACTTATATTTTAATCTTCACTTCTATTACCCCTTAAATAAAATGTTTTAAAAAAGTGAGGTAAACCGGAGTGAATGGAGATAAAACTTTAACTCTGATTCACCTAACTGATGTTAATAAAGTTTGTCCCTAGATGGGATGAATCATTTAATTTATTTATGTTAAACCTCATTCACCCCAAAAAAAAATAGAACACTAAGGTAGGACACTCTTCGGCCACTAGTAAATATCTAATCATTAAGTACGTATACTCCCTATAAGTTTGTGTAACACCCCAAAATTCACTAAATTTTTTTTTCTTAAAAGCGGAAGCAATTAAATTAGAAGCACTGAAAACCTGTGAATTCTGGAAGTGTTACCGCCACACTTAGTACCAGACCGGTTCTCTCCGACCGTTCCAGTACCAAGTGCTAAGGCTAAGAAAAGAAATAATCAATACAATTCAATTTTCAAATAAGCATTAAACGGTTGTAAAACAAAATCGGAGTACGCATCAAGAAATGTAATTCATTTCCAAAAGAGAATTAAACTTACAACCGATAAAAGATTAACAAAAAGAATTAGAGTCATATAAAGACTAAGATATGGCCACAACTCTCTTGAATCTCGAGCCAAACATGCTCAACACTCAGCCCCAACTGATATTTCGCCCACATGCACAAATCAGAAGGGCATACTACTCGTGGGAATGAGCAGCACCCATAAAAAGGGTGATCAGTACGCTACGTACTGAGTAAGGTAACCGAGCACTAAGGCCAACACATAAGCACATAATCCATGCAGAATAATAACAGGGCATAATCCAACATAACATCATAAAGGTATATGAACAATTCAGGTAAAAGTACAAAGGCCCATATAATTCAGATTAATTGTTTAATTAATCTCTTATCAGAATCATGTCACACCATACTTTTATTCAAGTCCATACGATTACGGGAACCCCACTATTTTTGCCGGTGGATCGGTCGCGAGGGAAACGTTCCCTGCCACTATTTTAGCCGGTGGATCGGTCGCGAGGGTAACATACCCTGCCACTATTATAGCCGGTGGATCGGTCTGGCCCCTTCTCGTACGGTGTTCCACTTTAAGTGATTAGTGTCTTCCCATATCGTTCAACATATAACGTTTTGTTTTGTTGAGCTCGGGATCCCCCACTATTATAGCCGGTGGATCGGTCGCGAGGGTACATGCCCTGCCACTATTTTAGCCGGTGGATCGGTCGCGAGGGAAAACATTCCCTGCCACTATTATGCCGGTGGATCGGTCTGGGCCCGTCTCAACATCTTCCACTTTACGTGATTAATGTCTTAAGTATCTTATTCAAAGGCTTTCATCATGCACATGCACGAATCATAAATCATAAATTCCATATTCATCATCATCTTTAATCACCACATACACATATGCTACCACCAAACCCTAGCCATGCATGGATCGCTCCCTTTACACTTATCCTCCAATTCTACTTCACATCTCACTCTAGGGTTTTATCCCAAAACCCTAATTTAGTCTCCTTCGTACCCTTAATTTGCTCCACATGCTATTTTTCATCCCAAGTGCTGAAACACCCAAACAACACTTACATTACCTTCCTTACATCCCAAATTAACTTTCCGCACATAAATTTCATACCCATGCAGACATTAATCTCCCCATACTAACCTTCGAACCTTTTTCATACAAACCCTAAAATTCCATGTGAAACCCTAATTTCAACCATGCAAACATTAACCATTATGTAAAACCCAAAACCTCATCATACCAAATCCTAAATTCAATCCACATAACCCAAAGATTCATTCATACCAAACCCTAGATCAAACCGTATACATCCCAAAGATTCATTCACACAAAACCCTAAATTCAATCCATACCAACACAAGGATTCAAATCATATAAAACCCAAAGATTTTTCCACATAATACAATTGATTAGATTCTCCCCTTTCATAACCACAAATTATATTCTCCCATACAAAACTATAAGTTAGATTTTCCCACATAAAATCATAAATTAGAATCTCCCAAGCAAAACCATAATTTGGATTAATTGGATTCCTCCAAATAAATCATAAATTAGATTCTCACAATCAAATCATAAATTAGGTTCTCCCATATCATGTCATAAATTACATTCTCCCCAAAAAACGTCTTAAATTAGATTCTCCCTAACAAACCATAAATTCAATTTTCCCATATAACATCATAAATTATATTGTCTCCCACAAAACCATACAAAACCATAAATTAAACTTCCCCATATAAAACCATAAATTATATTCTCCATACAAAACCTCAAAAATCATAAATTAGATTCTCACACACGAAACCCTAAAATTCTCCATTTTATTCCTTTACTCATGAATCAATGGAATACTTAGGTCAACTCACATCCCTTAATCAACTTCTTTCTTCATCCTCCTTTTTCATCCTTTCTCCCACATACAGTCATATCAACATCCTCACATGCATGTCTTACAGGGTCATACACAAATATTACACATGCCATACGAAAACATACTTCAACTCCACGTCATATCATATACGGCATAATTAATAATCATAAACATAGAATGCATAGCATATGAATCACACAATGCACATTAGCACATAAAAGGCCTTAGCACCCCTTACCTGAAACGACACCGGTCTTGGAGCACGTTCCTACGCCTCCTCAGGGCTTTGACCAAATAATAACCTTAACAAAATTCTAACTTTGCTAAAGACATAAAAAAAAATAGAGATATTATAACCTTGGTAATATAGGGTTAAATATTTTACCCTAATGATAATAATGATACTAATATAATAATATCAAAATTAATAAAATTACTATCAATGAGAATATAAATAATAATAATACTAATAATAATAATAATAATAATAATAATAAGCTTTAAAATTTAAAGTGGGGTTTCGACCCTACTTATAACTAATGACTTACCACTTATTTAATATAAATAACAAAATTAATAGCATATATAATAATATTAAAATAATAAAGATACTGATAATATTATCATCAATAGTTATAAGAACAATAGAAACAATAATACTAAAATAAATAAGTGCAAATGTTAATACAAAATTAGGGCCTAAGATTTTCCAGAATAATTAATAAAATGATAATAATAATTATTCTAATAATTATAATATTAATAATAATGATAAGAAGAAGAAGAAGAATGATAATAATCCCATAATAATTCAATTAATAACTTAAAATTCAAAACTAACAATAATATTGTTTTATTACCACTCTCCACCCTGCAAGTACAATTCAGAATAAAATTTCTCATCAAATAATAATAAAACATATTAAGAAATATAAATATTAAGAATAATAATAATGGTAATTATATGCAAATAATTGAAATAAATTAAATCAAGGCTTATAATAATATGGAAAATGGTTGAGAGGGTCTAGGGTTAAACCTTAAGCTGGTGGGGATAGGTGGCACCGGCGGTGGTTCACGGCGGCAGCGGCGGTGGCCGGAAAAACAGAAGAAAAGAGGGAAAGATGGATGTTGGGAAAAAAATAGGGAGAATTGAGGTGGTATAAGAGGTGTTTATTGTTGCCCAGGAGGAGAGGAACAAAATGATGGTGGTGCTGCAGCCAAAAGTGGCGGCGCACGGCGGCAGAAGGCGGTTTAAGGCTTCGGGGTCAAAATTCCGGCGAGAACGAGCAGCCAACTTAGCACGTCTATGGAGGCTCGTGCAAGAAGAATCGAGAGGTTATAATGGTTTAGTTAATTAGAGGACATTGCAGGGAAGAAAATGAAATAATTAGGTGGCGCTGAGGTTGGCTGAAGGAGGCGGAACAGGCGTCTGAAGTTGGGTTGGCGGAAGCTCGGGCCGAGGGTTTTCGGGGAAGAAAAACTCTAAAAACTCCTATAACAAGGCTATTTATAGATGTTGGAATGGATAATGAGGAGCTGGAGGTCGACATGGAAGTTTTAATTGCAATAATTTGGGTGGCCGGTGGCAGAAAACGGTCGGGCCATCGTTTGGTTTGCTCGAAATTTTGAGAGGTTGGGGAGGCGAAACGGGAGAGAGTTAACGTCAAATAATTATTCCAATTTATTCCTGGAGTTAAGAGGAAGGCAATGAGACAAGAAACGGCCGGTATTACTCATTGTAACCGGAGATGCCATTGACGGGGGAGGGAACTGCAGCGACGTCAACGGAGGAGAAAGGAGGAAGAAGGAAGAAGAAGAGGAGGCGGTCGGGTCGACCGAGAAAGAAAAGAAAAAGAAAGAACTGGTCCGGTTCGCGCGCGGTCGAGTGTGCATTTAATGGAACGATGAGCTTCGGAGGAAAACGAGCCAAAACGCAGCGTTGGAAGGGCGACGAAGGGCGCCGCGCGGGCTGGGCCGCGCCGAAGAAGAAGAAGAAGAAAAGAAAAAGGGGAACTGGGCCGCGAGCTGGCCCAGTTCGGCGAGGAGAATAGGAAAAAGAAAAAGAAAGAAAAAGAAAAGGAAAAAGGAAGAAAGAAAAAGAAAAAGGGAAAAAGGAAAGGAGAAATAAAATAGGTTAGGCCCAATTAAATTAATCTAAATATTTAGGATATTTAAAAATAATAATATTTAAATAAAATAATATTTAAATCCCTTTTTAGGCTAAATTAGGATTTTTAAAAGACTTTCCCTAAATTCCATTTTAATTAGCAAAACACCCTAATTTTCTTCCATTCATTTATTTATAAAATTAACATTAATTTGAAACTATTCTCTCCTCATTATTTTAAATAAAATAATTTATTTAGTTAATTTCTAAAATACAAATCCTTAATTAGCTAAAATACTCAATTTCCTCCTAATTAAAAATAGTTATAAATTTATTCTTGATTTTTCCTAATTAATTTCCTTTTATTTTAAATAAAATAATATACATAATTAAATTTTATAATAAAACCTCATTTAAATATAATATTTAGAATTAGGAATTTTCGGGGCATTTCAGTTTGTCCCTAGACGGGATGAATCAATTGATTTATTTATGTTAACCCTCATTCACCAAAAATAAAATAAAATAGAACACTAAGGTAGGACACTCTTGGGCTACTAGTAAATCTCTAATAATTAAGTACGTATACTCCCTATAAGTTGGTGGATAGGTAAGATAGAGAAGACTAGGGTCCTCTAATTCCATTAGGGCTAAGAAATTATTTCAATAACTATATAATTTCAACCATTGGAATCATTTTGGTCTTGTATCATGAGACCTTCCACTTTAAATAGTAGTGTTTTATCAAATTGTTAACCAACACTTAACACATAAAAGTTCATCACTTATTCACTTAATTTCTTCAAAGTTCCATTATTATTACCATTAACTTATCATGAGAAAACTACTTATCAACTTTTTACAGGAATCCATGATAATCATGAATTTATTCCAACAATTGTATTTATATAAAGTACTAATAATTTTATTAAAGTTAATCCACTTAAACACATTATAAGCATATAAAGAATAGATGAAACGTGAGGCAAACTAGCAAACATAAATGATATTAGAAAAGGGAAAATGCCACAATGCCTTCCCTAAAACCCTAATTTCATAAGTACACCACAAATCCATGTATAAGGCTCTCTAACACACCAAAATTAACACATCATCACAATATCTTATTAACAATAACATATTTAAAAATCATAACCTAACTCCAAAATTTCGCACATGAAATGCTGATAGTACCCTTTTAGTTATAATTTCCATTTTAAGCCATTTTTCATAAAATCATACCGTTGTTACTCATAATTTACCAAAAAAATCCACATGTCATACTTATCATATTTTAGTCCATTGACACTTAGATTTTACCAAAAAGACCAAAATGTCCATGGTTCACCTAAACATTTCTAACTTTATTATTTTCATATCTCCAGCCATCCTCTTCTAATACATATCATATTTCAAATTTATTATTAACACACAAGGAAAAAAATGACATATTTTTTTTCCTTCAAAAACTTACAAAAGGATCATTTTAACCCTATGACTAAGACTTCCCAAAATTTTACCCAATTCTACAAGCCTCCAAATATTAACAATTTTACAAACAAAACCATTTACATATTTTTCACCCTAAATTATAATTTCCAAAAATTTTAAAAAAATCATAGCATCGCAAAGTTCATATGGCCAAGACTCCCCAGAAGCATAAAACCCCCAAATTTGAGATTTCAAGATTTTACACCAATCACCATACTTTGACATAATCCAACCCAGATCATATATACATAACATAATATATTATAGTTGCTAGGATTTTATAGCAAAGCCTAGTAAGATATAAAATATAACAACTTCTCATAAAAACACAAAACTTATAAAATCATACATTTGACTAATTAATACATGGATATAAATTTAAAATAAAGCATGGAATGATTTCTAACATGAAATATGATAAAAAAAAGGAAATTTATAAAATTATGACATAGTCAAAAAAATTCCTAAAATAAAGACATGCATCCTTCTTAAAGGCTACACTGATCTCTAAGCAAAAATAATCCTAATAATCTCTTTCCACACTTTTATCACCTAAAAAAAAGATATAATAATTAGATAAGGAGAAAATAACAAGGGTTAGAATAGAAGAGAAACATTAAAAGAAGTGAGAATAACCCTTAAGATTTTAAAAAATGGGGATTGAGAACAATCTTGGAAAACCATCACCAATATATAACCTTAACGCTTTGTTTCTTAAAATCAAGCAACAAAAGGGTAAGAATAATATTTTAGAAGTAAGATGATGCAAGAAAAATGGAGAGAAAGAGAGAATAGGGGCTCAATCACAAGGGGAAAATCCACGAACGACACAAGTTAATAATAAGAAGAGAGGAGATGGAAGAGAGAAAAGTTGAAATAGAATATTGACTAAGTGTAAAAATGATCAACCAAGGGAAATAATCCCCTTATGGTTATTGACCAAGGTGAAAGAGAAAGGGAAATTTTTTATGGAGGGTTATCTTTAAGAAAGATGAGAGATGGGAGTGATTGGCATTAGTGGGAGAGTGTAAGGGAGGTGGTTCAAGGTGATTACAATTAGATTTTTAGTTGAACAAGCAAGGACCACATAGAATCTTTTCATAGGTTGTAAGAGGGACATATTTTTTAATCTCTCATGACCAAAAAAGTCAACAATGATTAAAAATGGGCTAGGTAATGAAGAAAGTGTAATAAATGGTTTAAAATGGGGTAAACAATCAAATAATTTCCCCAAATCCTACAAACTTAGGTAAAATTGATGAATTAATTTAGGAACCTAAATATGTAAATGGGCATAGGAATTGATTTGAGAAGCAAAAAAAATTAAAAACTTAATAAAACGGTGAAAACTACCCATATCTAATCGATTGGATGAAGTTGGTGAATGACCACCTAAGGCTTTGGATGATAGGGTTTTGGGTGTTTCTAGCTGGTTGAATGAAGTTAATGCTCGATCAAATGAAATGAAAACTAAGGTTTTGAAGGGTAGGAAGATACAATGATGGTTTGGGAGGTATATGTAAGGTGTCCAAATAAGATTTAACATTTAAAGAAGTAATTAAGAGACTAATCACCCAAGAATTAGGATTATAACAAAATTTAGGCTATTACACATATAAAGGCATAAATACTAATCTTATACCAACTCTTCCTCAAGGCTAGCATGGCTTCTAAGAGCCATATTATCTTAGTACTTGTTCTTATTAGCATTTTATGCATATACAAAACTTCTCACTTATTTTACTAGCAAAAATATGTACGATATTCCATCAAATTGTAATGAAATATTTTTATATAAAATATTAATTGCAAAGTAACAAATAAATGATACTTCGGCACACTCAAAGTACCAAAAATGTGTCCCAAGATTTTTAATCAATTTAAGGATAATGTTTAGGAAACATCATGTGTAAAGCCCCACTCCTTTATCTATACAATTTTTTATTTACCAAGTATGCTCTAAAAGCACTCATGTGCTCATCACAATGCCTAAGGAGCCACTTCTTCCTCTCCTCTAGAATGATGAATGCTTCATATAAAATAACGCACGCACACACACATACACACATGTTAAAATTAATGTATTGAACTTCAACACAATCAACATACTAAATATGGAGTGAACAAGCAATTATATTGACCATGATTTCTTGCCAAATGTGTGCCATGCTACCTCTACCAAACTTTTTTCTAGCTTTAAATACTTATAAGAAAATGGTTATGAATAAAAAGTGCATGTATGTCAAAAACACGCCAACATACTTGCTAATAGAATTTCTTTTTTTGTGTTCCACTACAACTCTACCACTTCTTTCTTATTTCTCATATCTACCATTGTTCTAATAACCATAGGTCTTCTATTCCCTTCTTCATCACTAATTTCCTTATCAACAACGTTATTGTTCATCATGTCTTTGAAAAACATCAATAAATGATTTATTATAAAATCCTAATAATTAGAATAAAATAATGTCTCAACACATCATATGTTTAATACGTATATACAAAATATGTAGTTAAATTAATAAACGTATATATTATATATTAGAATCTCATTTAATTACCATTAATGTCTTATTTTCCTTCTTTTTTTCTTCCTTTATTTTAGATTGGTTTTATGTTTTGATACATATATGACTTCATAATGATCATCTCTTACATATATTTTTTCATTGAAAATACCATTATATCACCAGTGAACTGTTGACTTGCTTGCATATATGTGACATAAATACACACACTCTCAATTTGCATCATTGTCATCATTACATTCATTAGCATTCCTTTTATTGGTAGATAGTACCATATACCATATTTAATAGGCATAATTAGTGATAAAGAAAACTTGTGTTACTTGTGATTCCAAGATGAATGAGATTTATTTATACCCTACCCTATTGAGATCTATAAATGTGAACCTATCATCATATTTAACTAAATGAGTGTCATAACCCACTTGCACCCAAAAATAAGGACTTTAAATATAGTGTAATCTAACTCCTATATATTCTCAATCATTCCATAATAACGCATATATGCATAAGTTGGATTCTTATCATTCACACTAGTAATATGAATTATCCCCATTGTTTTGCATTGTACTTATCTCATCCTGTTGTTTTGTATAGAAAGTGTGAATATTGGTGGCATAGCTAGTATATAAGAAAATGTTATGATGGGACTTTTGAGATAACTAATGCTAATTCTCAAAAATTGGAGTCAGTAAATGTATGATGAAAGGAATGATGCAATCTTTGAGCTAATCTATGAAGAAAATATTATGTTTATCAATTATCCACTTCTTATTCTTTGATGGATTTTAAATCCTCAAACTAATTTGTATTCTTCTTAACCTTTGCATTAATGAGGGATTAATGGTATAATACTCCAAAAATTTGTGGTGCATAGTGGACACTTAAAATAATTGATAAGAATACCTATATAAATAAGGTAAACCTTCTGTTTGGGAAACATTTATGTAAAGAAATCCAAAATTAAATGTACTTGAATTGGAACAATTTAAGTATAGGTGTCTTAGAAAATTTTTAGGATGCTGTGAATAGATGAAAAATATGCCAAAAAATAACTCGTGTTGATCTATGGGGTCAGTCATTAATACCAAAACCACTCTAGAGTAAGTATCCATGGCCCACATGAGGCTTATGGGTTAAAAATGGTATCAGAGCAAAATTGTGATTACAAGCTACACTTGAATGAGCAAGTCAATCATCTAGTGGGATGATTCTTGGGATATACTGTAATGAGAAAATCATTGGTCAAGGTGAAATAAAGACATTGTGTTCTTAACTGGGGGTGTATGTAATAATCCAAAATCAGTGGTGGATAGTAGATGATTAAATGGATTAATGAAACTATCTATATCAAGAAGTTAAACCTTTTTAGGTAAAAATCTATCATTAAAAAATTTAACAATTCAATATGCTTGATTTAGAGTAATTTAAATATAGATGACCTTGTGAAATATTTTTTAAAATGCATGTGAGTTGATAAAAAAAAATACAATGAAAAAGGACCTATACTAATCAACGGGAATAGTAATACTACTGAAAGTAGTTCAGAGTAACTATCCAAACCTTAGTGAGGTCGAGGTGTTACAGTTGGTAATGCAAAGGATATGGGATCTTGGTCCTTCTTTATCACTTTTTTTTTCCAAAATTTTATATTTTCTCATATAGGATATAAGTGAAGACTTGTTGGTTTATATTTCCTAAGTTTCGCACTATCTGTTGAAGTGTTTCTCTACGAACTAGGCTAGAGCCTCCTCCTACACTTACCATTATCATCTGCTTGTGTGGCTAGCTTAGCTTATAACATCTGGTAGGGTCCACATTTTTGGCATGATTTTGAAATGATAATGCAGTTATATGATATCAAAATTCTTTTTTTACTTACTTTGCATTAGAGTTCTTAATTTTCTCTTATGTACCTAGTTCTTCTCCACTCCACTTCTTACTCATATTTGAATATATTGTGGAATTTTGAAAGGGAATTTTTATAATACTCTAATTTTTGAAAATATATATTTTTTATAGTAATTAATTTTTTATAATATTTTTTTACATTATTTTAACTCTTTTTTTGGTTTTTAACATATTTCATTTTGATCATTTAACCATTCTTATAGTTTCTCAGTCTTATAAGAGTTTTGTGCCACTTTTGGCTATTAAAATTCTTCCATACCTTTCTAATTTGATAGTAATTGAACTAATTGGCTTTTTTTAGCATCTTAGGCCTTTATCAAATTATAAATGGAAAACTTTGAGAAAAACACTATTCATCACCTTTTCTTAACCCTTACTCCTGTTTTAAGCCATGAAATGAGATTTTTAGCTAGCGAAAATCTAGGGATACTTATATTTGGAAAATATAATATAAAAAATAATTATAAATGGGTTAGAAATATTTTTATAATTTTTAGAAAAATTCCACCAATGTTAGGTTTAATTAGCTCGTGAAAATCAACTTTCTCTTAATGAAACATATTCTAAATATTTAAAACTATTTCCTATCTTCCTAAAATATATAAAAAAAATTTTGAAATTTATTCTTCAGACCATGAGGATGTATTTTGATGATTTTTCTTATATCTTTCATTTTTATTATTATTTCCCATTATAATAAGTATAAAGTTTCTTTAAGTGGTTAATTATCTAAACTTTAACAAAAGCTTCTTCCAACCACTTTCCTTCTTCATAATTTTGTTCATATAGCTCCCAATAAAATACTCATTCAACCTCAAGCCATTAATTCATTGTTGGGCATTTGTTTTAATTTTTACTTCTTCATTCTTGATATTTAGATCTTTATTGCTTTTCCTAAACAATGAAGTGTTAAAAATTAAATAAATAGAATTAAAATATTTATAAACTCTTAATTAATTTAAAAAATCACTCCAAGGAAGGGTAAGACATTCCAGTCATGATTCTTGCTGCTATTTGTTTTATTTTGTATTTTAAAAGTGTTTTGATGCTTTTTTTTTATTATTGATTTTTGGTGTAAGGTTTTCAAGTAGTTGGAAAATGTTGATATTGGGTTAATTTTTTCTAAATATTTAAGCTAAGGAATTCATAAAATAAATTATACTAATATTATATAGGTTCTAATGTGTTAGAATGCGTAAATGTGTTATTGTTATTGTTAATGACATTTTTGCCATATTTTAGGCAATTCAGCCTCTATGTAGAATTCTATGTTTTGGATGTTGTTATCAAATTTTGAAGATTCCAATATATTTTTAGGATTTTTTTAAATAAAGTTCATATATTTAAAGTCTTGGTTCGGTTTAGTATAATTAAAGTTGTGATTAAATTAAGTTTTAAGCATGAATAAAGGGCATTTTGGTTATTTCACAAATTCTGTGTGTTTTGGTTTTATTTATCCTTTAAGATGTTCATATATGTTTAATAAATAGTGTGAAAAGTTTGAGGACTTAGATCCTTATATAATAAAACGTATGTTATTTTTTATGTTTTTAAGGTTTAGAGGTATTTTGCTCCTTTTTCATGCAAATCTTTTTTTTAATTTAATATTATTTGTTATAGTATGATAATTATTGATTAAATGTGCTCAATACTTAAATTCATAATTTTAGGATTTATCTCACTATTTTATTTATTATTATTGTATTAAGATTATTTTAGTCTATTTGCATCTAAATGATTTAATTAGGTATTTTAGAGTAAATAGTTGACCTTGACCATTTATGTAATTCTAAAAAAAGTAAATTGGAGGGAATAGTAAATTGACTTAAATAGTAAATCTCAATAATATTAAGTTTTCTTAGTTTTTAAATTTAAGTTTCTTAGCATATTATTACAAAATATTTGTTACATAAATAGTATTTGATGAATAGTTTTTTTTTGAAATTGGTGTCGGGATTATTTTAGGGTGATAATCATTAATATATCTAAAATTTTTTAAAAAAATATATAAGACTGAGTTTGAGATTTAGAAAAGAAGTCTCAGGATGGTCTCCAAGGTGAAGTTTGTAGTGAATGCACTCCATGTTTATATATGTAGTTGTGTCACACAATTAGTATATAGTGATGTCTCTTTCTACTCCATAGGTAACCTACAGGTTAATACATAAGGATAGAGTATTTCTTAATGGTTTGAGAATGCTTCCTTAGTTGTAGTGCTTTGGATTGATGTTTTACACTACAAGAAATATAGCCATGACATCTATAGCGGCAACAACCTGTCATTGCCTTTAGCTAAAACCCCTTTGAATGCCTAGAGAAGAAGATAAAGATAATATTAAGAATATCCTTCTTCAAAATAACTTCATTAATATCCATCTTAATACAATTGGTTCAAAACTATCAACACTTGATAAAAAAATTTAGAAAACTATTATTCCATCTTTTTGGGTTACTAATCCACACCAAACCGTAGAAAATAAGAAGTTACCCGTCTTCAAGTCATTCCAAGTTCTGAAGACCAATTAATAGAATATCCAAAATGGAAGAACCAAATTCCTCCAAGCAATTAAAACTCTACTAAGTTAATTGAGTCATGCTTCCTCTTCAAACCAAGTTTAAGTTCCAGATACTCTTGAATAATTTTCCCAAATAAACACCTTGGGATTCTCATCTTCGTCACATAAAATGGAAGATGAGCTCATTGAGGAATCAAAATTATCCCATCTTTATGGAAAAAATGAACAATATTCCTATAATGAAGATATTATCCCTAGAAACACAACCCCTGACGTTATCCTAGAAACTAGGCTAAAAAACAAAAACCATTCAACCAAATTATAAAGCATCATTCCATTATAAATGGAATATCAATGGAATGTATGAATATAACATCATGAACCTCCTTCAACAAGATGTTGTTGCCTATCAGGATGTTGTTGCCTCACTTATCCTTTCCTTTTTTCTTCACTTTGTTGGTGACCCTTCACACCTCAAAGACAAATATGTTGAATTGCCCTAAAAAATCCTTTGTAAAAAACTTAGTGATTTCTAATGGTACAAAAGAACTTTTCTTACTTAATTCAAGCTCTAAGATGATTCAAACCAACCTTTCTAGAAAGAAAAATTCCTTGATGGTCTTCCAACCCTTATTGGCAAAAGAGATTGAAATAAAATAAATGAAGCCTATGGAAATAAAATTCCATATTACACATATAAATTTTACCAAAAAAAATTTCCCCCAAAATAAATTCACTAACTTTTTTTTTCAAAAAAATGTATATGACGATGACATTTGTCATCCTATAGGTCTTTATTGCCATGACAAGAATTTTCTAAAAAATTTGATGGTTCATTTTCTCAGAAAAATTAATTCATTCAATGACTTTATAATGATGACATATGTCATCACCAGAAAGAGTTATAGCAATGACATGCATCACATGCCATGTACTCCAATTTTTTTTTGTCATAGCTAAAATCAATTATAGTGACAATTATGTCATCGCTCTAAATCCTATTAAATAGTCGGACCGACTATTCTTCTCTCTGCCTCTACCAGTCATTCTCAAAAATTTTGTTGATCTTGTTATTTTTTTGTGAACTAATTTTTTAGATAGAGTGTTTGTAGTATTCAATTTATTTCTTTTGTTGGATTTTTGAAGGTATATTTTCGGCTTCCATTTCGCCAACCAGCTCTACCGCCAGTTCTGTCTCTAATTCACCATCTCTTTAGGGAATTTTTTTGGATTCTTATTTTTGTGTGTGTGTGTGCGTTTTATTTTAGAAGTAATTTTTATTCCTATTGCAAGTTTCGCCAAAGCAATCTACCGTCGCCCTTTGCCACCACTGTTAGTATTTTTTTCTCTTTGCCACCACTATTAGTATTTTTTTATGTTATTAATATATATATTTAATAATGCATATTAATATCTATGGATTTGTGATATTAATTTGTATATTTTTTGTGATTTGTGATATTGATATATGGTATGGATTAATGATATTGATTTATGATTCGTGATAATTTGATAATGGATTGCATTAGTTTTTTATTTAGTTTTTTATTGTGTTAGTATTTAAATATATTAGATTAGATTACATTAGATATAAAGGTAATAAATTTGAATAAAATAAAATTAAATAATGTGGGCATTAGAAGTAATTAAATAATATTACAAAAATATTAAAGTATAAATATTAAAGATTAATTACAAATATCTCATAGTTTTAGACACATTATTTCAAAAAATAAAATAATAAGATATAGATTAGGTATAATAATAACATAATATAATTTTAACTTAAAAAAGATAATACTTGATATAAGTACAATAAAAAAAATGTAGATATGTATAGATTAAGTATAACATATATCATTATACATAATCTATATAGGTACGTTTATTCAAGTATAATTAAGGAAAGTAGATATATATAAGTTTATATATATAGATTATGTATGATAATAAAATAAAATAATACAATTTCCACTTAGAAAAGATAATACTTTATTTAAATATAATTAATAAAAGTGTGTGTGTGTGTATATATATATATATAAGAAAATATAAAAAAAATTGAGTATCATAAATGACTTATAAGAAAATTTATTCAAAATAACATATTAAGTATAATAAAATGTAATAAAAATAAAAAATTAAATACAATAGATTAAGTATAAGAAAATCTACTCAAAAAATTAAATTCAATATAATAAAATAATTATAAGAAAATATATCACTAAAGAAGGTCAACATAATAGGTTATTTTATGTATTTTGTATCGTTAAATAATATAATGATTATAACTTGAAAAATTTTTGTATGATGTGTGTGTATATATAATGGTTGTTCAAATGAAAACTACAAGGTTAAATGAGAACTGAAAACTATTCTTCTCATCTCTTAGATCTAACCCCTAAGCCCTAATCCTAACCTAAACCAAAACCCTAAACCCTAAACCATAACTATAACAGTAACCCTAACCCTAGACTAAACCCTTAAACCCTAAACCCAAAAAACCCCCAAAAAATAGCCCTAACCCTAACCCCAAACACTTACCCTTCCCCTTATAAACCCAAGTAAAGAAAATTTTCATTTAGTCTTACTTAATAATAACAATAATTCATTAGATCTTTTTCCCTTTTGTAGGTGATAGAATGTCTCACTTACATGACACGTGCTTTCTTGACTACTTTTTTTATGTACGAAAATATTAGGTACCATGTGTAATATCCCAAATTTTAGTTAACCTAATACCGTATAAATTATATCTTAATCCGATTCTAATCCTATGAGAAATCTTATTTTAACTTTAACCCAATTTCATAATTCTAAAACTTTAATCGAATTTGAAACCTTTACTCGGATAATTACTTATGGTTAATCTAAAAATACACCTAAACTAATCCCCTAAATCTTCTTCTCTTTTTCCTTTTCTTTTCTTCCTTTCTTCCCTCTTCTCCTATAAGTCTAAGCCGCAAGGTTTGAATTTTGTTGCAACTTGCACCATCAACTTTCCCTCCACTTGCACCATCTCTTATCTTGTCCTCTGCAGACTTCCATCATCCATCAACCTTCCTTTGGTTGATGAAAAGGCATATAATGAATTATTATTGTCATTATATATATTATTATATGCCTCATCAACAAGATATCAACTTCTTAATGAGAATAAGAACCATCGATCATAGCTAATAAGTTAAGAATGTGGGGTGGAAATTACAAAATTTTAAAATAGAAACATAATTATACACTTAGAAAATTTTTATCATTTTTTCTCCTCTTCATAATAGATAATTGCAAGCATGACTTATATATAAATTATACACACACACACACAACCATATATACATAAGTTTTTAATACTTTATATATTGCTAGAAAAATGACATTTTTAAAATTACAGTACTGTATTGATTGTTTATTAGTTTTTATTTGTATAAGAATATTAAGGTAATTTTAAGTTGAGTAATTAATTATCACTAATTAAGATGTAAAAAATGTTAATTGTAAACCAAACCAGGTTAAATTGTAAACCACTAATATGGCTTTGTTTAGATTATTTTAAAAAATTGATTTAATTTTTTTTTTAAATCATTTAATTTAATTTGATTTGAAGTTGAAACTTAACCAAGACAAACCCTATTGACTTTGATGGTGATATCATAATACTACATATATGGTTTTATTATATTTTTACAATATGAATATTATATTATTTTTATCATAATTTATAAAGTACTTATTGGTAATAGATACCACTCACCTAGTTTTTAGTTTTTATGCACCTCTTTCTGTCTTTTTTATTCACCTACTCCATTCATGTCTTTTCTCTGTCAATTTTCTTTTATCTTTCTCCCTTATGTCCCTCTCTATCTTTTTATTTCCTTTCCTTCACTTGAATCCAACCATGAGAAAAGGCTTCATGTCTTGGAGAGTTTTCTACTTGATCTCTTAGAATGTTCCCCTGACTATTGTCCCTCTCCTTATGTGAACCCCTCGTCAAATCATTTCCATATATGCTATAATTATTGTCATATCCTCACCTCAAACTATACTCTAAATCATGTGTGTTTGAATTCCCACCACCTTTTGTTGTTGTATGCGCATTGATCTCGACCTCATCCATGCCCTCTATATGGCCTAGGAGCCCACTAGGATTTATATCATGACCTCCATATCCACAGTCATTTAGGCTTATCATTAAACCAGATGCTCTATCTAAAACCCCCTTTATCCATCATTGGTGTTATATTAAACAAAATAGATTAATTGAGAATAAAAGGTTTACGTGGTTCAGCCATAGAAGACCTACATCCATGGGAGAAGAAAAAGGGTGGTTACTATTATCGGTGTTATTATGTTTTTTTTAATAATAGATATTATTATGGTATTTATATAGAGTTACACAAAATCATAATGCTGATTTTATTCAACTAAATTTCCTATAAAATAGGCAAAAACAATACACTGATACGTATCGATATACCTATTGTATCTCTACCAATATAACCTAAATATATGAAGAAATATCTTCCTTCGATAAAACTCCCACTCAAGTTGGTACATAGATATCAATCAAGCCTAACTTAGATAGAGTTACATAAAACTTGGCTAGGGATAGGCCCTTAGTGAAAATGCTAGTCAATTGTCGGTTACTACGAACAAATGGTGTGTTGATAAGTTTGCATTGAAGTTTTTCATGTACAAAGTGAGAATCCACTTCAATGTGATTTTTCCACTCATGAAATACTAGTTTTTAGGGATAGAAATGGGTCTGAGACCCAATCCAGACCCGGCAAACTCAACTCATTAATACAGGGTTTAGGTCTGTGATTTTTGGACCTAACGGGTCTAGGTCGAGTCTGGGTTGAGGTCTGGCTAAAGAGTTTAGATCTGGATTATGTCATTGTAGACCCAGAATCAAACCACACCCATTTAATTAATATATATATTTCTAAACCCTAATATTGTAATTCCTACGCCAGTACGCCACCCCCACCCAGGCACCTAGTGGCTGGTGCTCACAGCCTCACACAATCACACTCCTACGCCACACTATAGTCGACATTCAGTAGTTCACTCCCACACTACCGCATAGTGCACATACTCCATAGTCCATATGGATTCTGGACCGTCTCCCATTTGATCATCCCACTCCCTTCCAACTTTGATGTCCTAAGTCCCAACAACTCCTCTCTGGCTCTCCAACCACCGTCCCATGTTTCGAACTTCAATTGTTTGAACTTTAAACAACTCCCTCCCTCCCAAATCCCACCCCCACTCAATTATAGACTCGTAGCTTGCACAACCTAGACTCCATTTGTTTCTCTCGCATTCGTAGTAGCAGCCTAACAGCCTCACTCACATGCATCCATCGTGGTTGCAACCCTCCCTCACCTATACTCTCCCTTACACGCAAGATTTCTCTTGCACTCTCTAAGGCTCATGGTTGCACTGCGCATGCCCTCCCTTTCCTCTACTCTCCTCCTTGACATTCTACAATGACAACACACATACATAGTCTTCTAGGTTATAGTAGCAGCATATTTGATTCCAACCTCAACCTCAGCCAGATCCAATCGACTCAAGTATAGCCATCCATCGTGTAAGTACTGTACCAATCAGCCAATCCCTCCTCTGTGTGTGTCAATGTGTGTGACGCATGTCTTTGTCTATGATGCAAGCTTGCAACTTTGGTCTCTACATGAAAAATTGAGCATGTGTGCATGACTACTTCATTTGGTTGTGAGTTTGTGTGTGATGCGTGTCTAGCTAAATATTATGAATATTAGAATTTGGCTTATATGTTATAACTTAACTTGCAACCACAAATTATTATGAATATTCTTATGATCCTCACCGTTGTCAATCTCAATCATAATCTCTTCTACAATGTTACTACTACCAATACTACTAGTACCTGAAGGCTCTAGTCCAATATGTTACTACTACCTATACTAGTAATACGTGCAGGCTGAACTAAATATTATAAATATTTGAATATTATGATTCCCTGACTTATAAGTTATAAGTTATCCTAATTATTTATCATTGTCTTCTAGTAGTATTACCAAGTGCAGATTGCAAAACATAGCTACATAAGGAAAATTACAAGCAGAATGTGATGTAATTAATGAAGTTTGATTGTTGATAATAAACTATAAATGAAGTTTGATTAAGCAAATAGTGGATTAGATGAAAACTAAGCAAAGTAGCATTTATGGTCAAGAAATAAAGACAATAAAGGGTATAGGGTGGGGCTAAACTAAAGGGTAAAAATGAATTGATAGAGGATAATTACAGAAAGGAAAGCCAAGAGGAGAGAAAGGGGATCTACTTGAACAAGTATAGTTGGATTATGTTATGTATATCTTTGATAGCTAACCCAGGAAATATAGAGAATAAAATGAGATTTAATGGTTGTAACCTTAAATAATTTATAGTAGTAGAGATAAATTGTGAGGAAGAAGATAATGAAATGTGCCAATGTATTATTATGATTCCTATTCTGTTGCACCGGTATTTTACACCAACTTAATCTAAAACTAAGAGAATGAAATATTAGGGGAGGAATTAGCTAAGGGAGACTATAGCTTCTAAGAGTGGAAAACATTAAAAAATAAAACTTAAGTCTTAACTCTAAAATGCACAAATTAAGTAAGTAGCTATAATTAGATTGAAGGGAGTTAGGCATTAAAAGTTAAACCATAGGTAGAGCTCTATTTGAAAATTCAATTAGCAGGGGTTGTATCAACACTCCTCCCTTTAGCTGACCCTTGTCCACAAAGGCATTAAAAAGGATTTAGATTTTAGTATACTTTTATTTTTAATTTTAGGTAGGTTATCATTACTAGTTATTACATGGGTTAAATTTGATAATATTTTATTCTTGAGGTTGCTTCAAATTGTAATTTTTTATTCTAGTAGGTTATGGGACATGAAAAAGAATCTAACTATGTTTCTACAAAGTTTTCATGGTCTAAGGGCACTCCTATTGGTTCATTTTAGTATGCTACTTCACGTATGGACGATTTGGATGTAAACATAGAAGATGTTCAAAATCAAAACAATGAGGGGAAACTAAGTGATAAATAAATATATCAACAGCTTGATTTTGCTATCTTTATGCAAAAAACTAGGAAGCACACTTCAATGGTATGGGATTTCTTTGATATAATTGAAGTTAAGAGTATAGCTAAGGCAATATGCCATCATTGTAAGGCTATTTCAACTTGTGCAACCAGTGATGGAACCTCACATCTTAAAAAGCATGTAGAGAAGACTTGTCCTGGAAGACATTTGAGGCTTGGGTCAAGAGAGGTCAAGCAGAAAAAATTGAGTACAAAGACACAATTCAAGGGCCCATCAAATTTGGATATAAAGCAGAATAATGACACGTCATTTGATCAAGTGATTTCAAAGATAGAATTAATGAACATTGTGGTGGTGTACAAGTATTCATTGTCAATTGTTGACCATATTGTATTTAGGAGATTTGTATAAAGCCTCAATTATTCCTTCAAGATGATTTTAAAGAATACTTTAAAGAATGATGTGATCAAGTTATTTCAAAGTGAGAGACACAATCTAAAGGATTTGTTAGATCATAATCAGAGTCTAGCTGCAATCACCACTGACATGTGGACTGCATCCAACAAAAAAAAGGGATGTACGGTTGTGACATCAAACTTTATTGATGAAGATTGGAATTCAAGAAGTAGAACTTTGAGGAAAATAGTTAATTATTAGCATTATATTTTATTATATTTTTATCTTTATTAAGTGTAATTTTGTGACGATTGTTTCATTATTATTTTGAAGGTTTTCATATGTCCCATGTCCACATACAAAAGCCATTATCTCTAAGGTTTTATTAGATTGTGTTTCCCAATTTCACCTTGAAAGCAAAATATCTTATGTGGTGGTTGATAATTGTAGTACTCATGATAAAATGATGGGAATTTTGTTGAGAAAATTTGTTAAAAAGTCTCTTATACTCGATGAAGAAATATTACATATGAGGTGTAGTACTCACATTCTTAACTTGATAATTAATGATGGATTGAATGTGATCAAGATGGGGATTGAAAATATTCAAGATTGTGTCTCATTTTAGACTTTAACTCCTAAAAGGATTGAAAAAATTGAGGATTCATGTAGATTTTTGAAGGTCAATACTGCTAAAATGTTAGTTATTGATTGTAAAACTTGATGGAATTTTACTTATTTGATGCTCCAGAGTGCTTTTCCCCATAATGATGTCTTTAAAAGGTTGAAATGTTTATATGGTAGACTTAAGTTTGTAGTTTCTAATGATGATGATTGGCAGTTGGCTCATGTTGTATGCGATAAGTTGAAACTTTTTTACAAGACTACCATGGTTTTCTCTGGAAGATATTATCCTACCACAAATTTATTTTTTGGAAGAAAGTGATGTTGAGGTCATTAGTTCTATGGCATCAAATATGATTGAAAAGTTAAACAAATATTTGTGTGAAATTGATGGAATTTTAGCTATTACTGGTATCTTGGATCCTAAAAACAAAATGGATTTTATTAAATACTATTTTAGGAGATTATATGATGATGAGGCTCATAATGAATTAGATAAGGTTAGAAAAAAAAATTTATGCTCTCATGGTTGAATATTAGAAGAAATTTGTTGATTATTCTAGTACACTTGGTGATTCTTCTAAAGCTCCATTAAGGAATTATCTAAAATGGGCATCCCCTCAAAATTCTATTGATGATGAGGAGGATGAATTTGCTTTAATTAAGAAAACTAAATTAAGAAACATAAGTGTGAGGTGTGAGTTAGATAATTACATAGAAAGTGATACATTAACTAAAAATGACCATTTTGATATCCTTAATTATTGGAAGAACGACCTCAAGTATCCAACTCTATAAAATATCTCTAGGATATTCATGCTATTCCCATTTCCACTGTTGCTTCAGAAAGTGCTTTTAGCATGGGAGGAAGGGTTGTAAGTCCCCATCATTTGAGACTTAATGCAAAAATTGTAGAGGCATTGATGTGTTTACAAAGTTGGATAGTTGAAGAGAGTTAAGGTAATTTTAATCTCTCTTCAATCATAACTTATTACATATTTTTTTATATGAGATAATTTATTATTTTTTTGTTTAATATTGCGTAAAGGTACATTAGAGATTCCACATGCATGTGCTACAATGATAGAAAATTCGGACACTAAGGATGGAGTAGAAGTAATTGACGTTTGTGATATGGTACATAATTATTTAATTTTACTTTAATATCATTATTGTAAAACATTTCATTGAGTAAAATTAATATTTATAATCTTATAAACTTTTAGGATATTAACAATGATGAAGAGGATGATTGATGCAAAATTGCCAATGAATCAATGGCCAAGGATATGCCCTGTAGGCTACAGTCATATTATTGTATTGATTGAAGAACTAATTTTTACTTGATTTTAATTCTGTTTTCATTTGTATAATTACATTATGTCATTGTACTATTTATATTTGTAAGCAATGACTTACTAGTTACTATCAGTATATCATTGACTCATTGATTGTTGTTTAAATTAGCTCAAAATGAATTTACATGGATGTTGTAGCATAAGTGCATAACAAGTAGTTATGTTTAATTTTTGCTTTTGATTTTATGGTTTTAGCATATTTTTATATTTAAATATGATATTTTAGTAGGTATACAATAGAATTACTATTTACAGCATGAATTAATATTTTTTTAGATATAAAATGATTGGACCCATTAAGGACCTAATTACTCGACTGACCTAATGAGTATAGGTATGAAATTTTGAGACCCGCCAAGTCTGGACTGGGTCTGGATGTCCTAAAATAAATGGATCTGGGTTTGGGTCTTGTTGGACCCAACCCAGACCTGACCCATTGCCATTCCTACTAGGTTGGAAACAACATGAATAGCAGAATAATTATCACATAATAGTGGGGTTGGTGTAGTAAAAGCAAAACCCATGTCTTTCAACATGGATTGAAGCCAACTGACTTCACTTGTAGTGGATGCCATGGCACGATATTCAACTTCAGCACTCAAGAGAGCAATTACACTATGCTTCTTAGTACTCCATCTCACCAAATTACCTCCAATAAATGTACAATATCTGATTGTTGAGTTTTGATCTATTGGGTAGCCAACCTTATCAGCATCAATATTAAGCAGTGATGGAAAGTGGCCATTTTTACCCATCCATATACATCATCCAGGACTATCTTTGGGATACTAGAATATTCTAATAACAGCATCTAAATGCTAAGTACAAGGAAAGTACATGAAGAAACTAACAATAATAACATCATAGGTGATATCCAGCAAAGTAATAGTAAGGTAAATTAGTTTTCCCACCAACCTTTGATACTGGCTTATAACTAATAGAGGCTCACCATCAAGTGTTAGCTTTAAATTTCAATCTACAGGTGTCGAATAAGGTTTTCTACCTATTTTCTTATCTCTTATAGCAAGTCTAACACATACTTGCGATGGTTGATGAAAAGGGTCTTTTCAGAGGATGTTGCGTCCTCTAGAATAAGAAAATAATGAAGAGTACTCAAATCTTTAATGGAAAATTGAGTATGCAATAGCTTCCTAAGTCTCAATATTTCAACATTATCATCCCTTGTAAGGTAATTTCATCAATGTATATAAGAACAATAACAGTACTAGTAAGATGTCATTTGACAAATAAGGAGGAATCAACATTACTTGTTTTCAATCCATTTCAGATTAGAACCTAAATAAGCTTAGCATACCAGGCCTAAGGGGATTATTTAAGCCCATATATTGCTTTCTTTAATTTGTATGTAAGATCGCATCAACCTTACAAGGGGTATATAGGAGAAATACTCATATGAACAATCTCTGTAAGTTCACCATGTAAAAAAATTTCACATCCACCTAAAAAAATTTCTGATCTCTATTAGCATTAATGGATAAAAGAACACAAAAAGCATTCATCTTCAAATCTGGTGCAAAGATCTCTGTATAATCTACTCCATAAGTTTAGGTAAAGCCTCTCCTAAATAAATGAGGTTTATGATGCTCTATTGATCCATCACTATTAAATTTGGTTTTATGCACAAAATGATAACCAACAACCTTCTTACCAGAATGGATTCGAACAATGTCCCATGTATAGTTGGCATCAAGTGCGTGAAGTTTCTTTTGCATTGCATTTTTCCAATTAGTATTGGAGTTTGCTTCTTAGAAAATCTTTGGCTTGTGAATAAACCATAATGAAAATAAAAATGCAAAGTGAGATGAAGAGACATTAGAATATGTCACATGAGCTTGAATAGGATATCATACAACTTTATAAGTGACATAGTCATTTAATTTTGTAGGTGCTTTAAATACTCTATTAGATTTTCTAAACGTTGGTGCCAGCAAAGTTTAAGGAGTAGGTAGAGTTTTTTCTTGTGGGAAGGTTTCATAATGATTATAAACAGGTGGTTGTGCTTCAAGGTTAAGAAGTTCATGTGGAAGATGAGCTAACTCTTGAGATGAAGGAATAAAATTATTCCATATGGTAAGTAAACGAAATGAATATGTTAGATGCTCCCCCTCACTTTGCTTATGAATTTTATGACTTGCTTTCAGTAAATAATACATCTTATGACACAATAACCTTATTACCCTTAGTATCATAATATAAGTATCCTTTCTTCATTATGGAGAATCCTAAGAACACAAACAACATGGAACGTGGATCAAGTTTGTCATGCTTAGTTGCTAGCCGATGTACATAAAACACACAGCCTATGATACCCCAATTTTTAGGGTATATAAAGTGTACTAACCTATGCACTTGATGGTAATCCGAGTGCTTTTGATATTATTTTAGAGGTTTGTTTATGATTAGTGTGGATTTAGTTGAGCTTGGTTTAAATTTTGGAATATAATTGATTTTCTTTATAAAAAAACAGTTAACTGGTTGGAGGTACCAACCGATATTTTTTTCATTAAATTTGAGTTTTGAAACCTGATGAACTGATCGACTAGTTGGGGTACCAATCGACTAGTTCAACTAAACTAGTTGTTATGCTGACTTGATTTTCACTATGAATCTTTCCCTAAAACTTTTTCAGCATCATGATTATGTTTTGAGCTGTTTGTTAACAATTTTTGCAAATATTTTGAGCACACCTAACCTATTTTATTAATTTGTAATAGATTCATAAAGAATTAATTCATGAGAATTCACTTTTATAACTTCAACTCATTTGTCTTCTTCTTCCTTATTTTCTCTCTCTTCTAAGTGATTATTGAGCGGATTATTTGCTCCTTCAACCTCTGTAGATTGCTAAAATTTGATTCCCTTCCCTTTCTGGCATTATTCTTTTCTTGTGCTCAAAATTTCTTAGGCATATTACCTAAAACACTATGTTTTCACCAATTGAGCTCAAAGGAAGAAATTCCAAATTTGAACCTTTGAAACCTGCACTTTAAAGCATGGATTTGGGATAGGGTTTGGGGTCTCAATTTATACACTCCCTTAGCCTTCTTCTTCCAACAAAAACCCTTATCAATTTGAACCAAAAGGCTTCATTTTCCCCCTTCTTCCCTAACCTCCGAACAACCCTACTTTTCTTCATACTTACTTTGCCACGTTTTCTCTCCTTCACTTTTGTTTCCAATATTTCTTTCTTTTCAAATCCTTTCTCTAGCTCCTTATTTTGATTATAATAAGATGGGGTTAGATTTGGGAAAGGAGTGAGGGTATAGCTTTCATCTCTGGTGTTCTCTGTTTTCTCCTTTGGAATGTGGATTTTCTCTGGTTTCCTCTCCTAGGTCTCTGATTTTACTAAATCTTCTTCGCATGATTTCAAATGTTTTACCAAGTTTTAATCTAGATTTCCTAAAAGGTGTTTTAATATGGGAATGGGGTTTGGATTTTTGAAAAAATTTTCTCTCTTTGGTGTGTTGCTTAACTCTTTTGAGGTAAACCATTATCTCCCTATTTTTATAGAAAATGGTATGCATAAGTATAGGCATGTTCTATGAGTATGTGATAACTTGTATATTAGAGATAACCATTTACTTAAACTTGTTAATATGGAATGAATGAAAGAAGTGGTAGGATTCTTAGCTTAAAGTCTTGTATACATAAACCTCATAAACATGATTTTAGATTTGAAATTACCTTGAATATTCTTGGTGTCTTAAGTGATAATGGTATGCATGATATGAGTGATAGATTATTGCATGATGGCTTAGTAAGAAGAGAATGTGATGCATGTTTTTCTAATTCTTATTAAGTTCATAAGTGAAAGCATACTTTTACTGGGATTCCCAATGTGATTTTGGTATTACACATGTTAATTTATGAGTATTGATTGTTAAGAATCTTTAATGACTTGAGATCTATGTTTAGATTGATATATAAAAAAATGGATTATAGAATTTAATGGTGTGAAGGTGTGTTTTATTGGGGCTATTTTCGCCCCAAATGATCGAATAGTTTGGTAGAGTCAATGATTGATTGGCATGTGACTTCTATGGTCTTGGTATCAGGTTAAACTGATTGACTAGTTTGATCAAACCAATCGAATGGTTCCAAGAAAAATCGATTAAATAGGTCAACCAATCGACTAGTTGGTTTATGACCCTAGTAATCTTAGCCTTGGGTTAAACACATTCACCAGTTTAACCAAATCAATCAACTGGTTCTTAGAATAGTTGACTAATGGGGTTAACCGACTCACTGGTTCACCACCACTAGGAAATTTAGCAGAGCCCTGATCGATTGACTGGTACATAAAACCGATTGATTGGTTAGCAACACCCATCGAGTGGTCTCGACTAGTTTTTCTTTCTTACATATTTATTCCTGAATGTGATGGTTTTAGTTTTATCATCTTGGATAATGACCTAAGATGCTAGTAGCTATAATTTATCTAGACTAATAGAGTTTAATTGATGAATTAAAAAGGAGAAAATCGATCCTAGTTGACTAAGTTGACCTTAGCATCATGTTTTAGTTTTTCTCATGACCATGGAATAAGTAAAGGAGTTAGATGGCTAAAAATCGATTCTTCCTATGGTTAGTATTTATGTAATGAATCCAAATGATGGATAATATACCTCTAATGAATTATATCATGTTCTTAAAAATGTTAAACATTGTAAGTTAAATAACCTAGCAAGAATAAGAGAAAATAATATGGGCATATATGGTGGCCTTAAGTTGACATTATCCTTAAACTAAGACTTTCACTTAGCTATTGAAATGAATGAATAAATAAGTATGAGTTAAGATTAAACTCCAATTGACCTCTAATTCGATCTTCAATTTTGGCCTTAAGGAATTAACCTGGAATACCCTTTAATGAATTGTAAGACTATGGTTAAGAAATGAACTATGGCTTTTACCTTAGCCCTAGGCTTAACTTAGATTTGAATTGTGAAAAAAAGGGAATAAATGGAGATAAAAAAAAAACTAACTTGGACAATTATAGATGATATTGACATTATATAATTCCACCTTTTAGAATAATTGATCACTTGAAGATACCCTAAATGGGAACAATGGATGATGTGAGTACCTCATATAGGTGCATTACATTGAAATGGATTGTTGTTTGGTGTGATATTATTTTTAGGCCTTTCTGTAATATGACATCCTAATCCAAGAAGATATTAATCATTTAAAGTGAAAGAAGCATTATAATACATCTGGATTATTCGATCCTCAATTAACTACCAAGGGTTAGTCTACCTTCGAGCAGTTTACCTTTGGGTGCCTTTGGATGGGATCCTAGTTGATTCTAGGATCCATATTGATCTCGATGTCTTCCTTATTGATCTCAATGTCTTTCCTAATCTAAACACTAATGATGTACTCGAGAGTATTGATACTAAAGGATTTGGTCATCAGAGGATGGTTATTTGGCATGAGTCGGGACTTATGTCCACTAGGTTGCTTCAACATGAGATGGAACTCTATGTCCATTTATTTAGTTTAAATTCCATGGTATAGAGATACCATAGGGAATAATCCCACCTATTTCTCAATAACGTGGGGTAAAATAATTCTATGATCAGTTATTGCTCAATAATTTTGTAAAGGATTTTTATATTCACCTAATGCAAAATAATAATATTGGAACGAAAAAAAATAGGTGTGAACTGGCCTTATCTTATTCTATGTTCGATCTTGATATGATTATTTTTCCAATATGATACCTGCTTTACCCTATAAATACTAAAATATCTTACACCCCACTTGAGTATGAATATCTTGTATAACTCACATTTAACTTCCTTAAATTCTATGACAATCATATGTTTTCCTTGAATGCTCATTGTGGTATAATTATATGTTTATTTCATGTTTTCATAAATGATTGCATGATTTATTACTATCTTAATCATGATCCACATATTGTAAAATCCATAATTGGAAAGTTATATATGCAATTCTGATTTCACATTACCCTTCAAGCTATACGTTGAACACTAGTGTGTGGAGAGTTTAAGGAATCCATGTTATTTAAGAAGGCGATATGTATGTTATAATCTTTATACCTTTTCATGCTGCTATAATTATGATTAAGCATGTTTCAATAGATCCAAATATATCTTGTATAACCTATGTGATTGTATGTGAATGACCTAATAGGAATATTTCATGTATATTTTGGTAGGTTGCACCGTGAGCATGTGGTGTGGGTCTTGCTTTTACTATGACCTACATGATAGTGGTAGATTAGTTTCATCTCTATGTATACATACTAATGAGGTTGTTGTTTCAATCCCCTCCTCAATCCCATGAGTAGGAGGTTTGAAGTAAGTTTTCTGAGGAGAGCCAATGAGTGGTCCATCATCCTCTCAACATAGTTGGGTTATTGAGCGTAGACATTATAAGAGAATTTCTTTCGTGGTATTTCAATGACCAAGGTGTTTCTCATTTGAAATTAATTTATTCTAATTAGTGTTTTCTTTTGATATATCTTTGTATGGGATTTGGGCTTATGTAGCCTTGGGTTGTAAACCTTAATTTTTCTATCTCCAAATGTTTTCTTGCTCATTCTAGTTTTTCCTTATGTTTGATTGGTTGGATACTTAGCCTTATATCTAGTGTGTGGTAGGCAGTGAGGTACCTATCTTATGTTAGATACAATAGTAGCATCCTATTTTTCATAGGTTAGACTTGTGTTTCTACTTAAGCAATGTTTTAAAACAAATTTTTTTAGAAGTGAAAAATGGGAGTGTTACACAGTCAAACACTTAGAGATGTGTTAAATCAAGTTTTCTTTGTTTGAGGATTTCTAATGGTGATTTGAACTTGAGGATATGGCTAGGACGATGTGTAACACCCTAGATTTTACTACTTAAAAGTTTTGGTTTGCAAAAGCATTAACTACAAAAAAAAAAATGAGGGTTACCATCACATTTAGTACACGTTTGGCATCTTCTACCATCCTTATACCAATTGCTAAGGCTAAATTAGTTCACTAAAATAAAATTTACAACAAAGGCAATATAGCAAATTCATTACAAACTTAATTGTCCTAGTAAATATAAAAGAGCAAGAAATATAGTTACTATAAAATAAAAGGAGAAATAGAAAAGGACATAAGAGTCTAAGGAATATACGAATTAAAATATGCCAAGGCGAACTACAAGTAGTCCTAACTCTCAACCCTCCACTGGAATCCATCAAGCTGAACCTCTAAAATACTCTTTCAAGGTTAACATTATCCACTGAGTAGGAAGGGGATCGAGAATGGAACCTATTAGTACTATGGTACTAAGTAAACTATTACAAAACACAAACATGGCAGGCTGCACAGGGCACATATATATATGAACATATCATAGATAAATTAGAGAAACCATGGGATCATAAAATGGCCAAGAAATCTAAAGCAAGGTGGGACACTGAGGTAGCTACCAAAATAACAATCCATATCAATTCTAATTCCAAGGTAGGGAGCTAAGGAAATTACCAAATCACATATCAAAACATATAGTGCACAATAACAAATACCAAAACAGTAATCCAAAACAACCCATTAATATTCTCACACAATGATTATTTTTAATTTAAATTTCTTGAGGAGATATAATAATAATCTAGAGATATGAAAGTACATCGGTTATTCAGACACATAAGGTGACACAATACCCTCCCAATCATCCAACTTATAGGTATAACAACACTATAGTCATACTAGTATACAATGTGATATAGTACCCTCCACACCTAGAGTACCTAATCCATAAGTATCAATACCCCCTATAAGGCCCGTAGGTCACCTATAAAGTAGACTAGAGCCTTACTAGGGCACAACGACACACTAGTGAAATGAAAAAAAAAATTGAGGGATCCTACCTCATCACTAGGGTAGCTACCCCTAGAGAGCAATCATTCCCAAACTTGAGGTCTTCTGCTTAACATATTAATATTTTATAAGGTGATCACATATATCACACATAGCATAACAACTCCCATTTCCATACTTTATCCATTTTCCCTTTATCTAATTATTAAGGTAACCTTAAGGCCATTGGTCTATGTAAAAGTCCAAGTTAACACAAAGGTCAACCTATCATTGCCCTAAGGCCATTCTATGGCCAATTATTTCCAATAGCCATATTAGGTCAAAAGTGACTAAAATGCCCTCAAAACCCTAATTTCACCATTTTATTCAGTTTCGTACCAAACATCATCATTATGAACAATTTGTCAGTAAAATGATAAAAGATAACTATTCATATTATTTTAGCACATTAGTACTTTTTACAGTTCAGTAACTTACTATATTTTTCACTTTTCATGTATTTAGTTAGTTACATCTACAACCTTAATCATGCATTTCTATTATGGTATGTATTTCATACAACACCTATGTATAGATCTATAGCATCATACGACATTTAATACGCAAGTTACATCATGGTGTATGTAAGGAAGCATCGCTAACCCTAGAACATTTGAATAATAATTATTATATTCTAGCCCTAATCATGTGTGCTTGCTTCTATATCATTTATAATAACCCTAGCTACCATGCAATAATAATCATGAGATATTTATCATGACTTTTAAATCATAATATTACATGGTTTCAAACTCCAACAAAGCCATAGACATGCATATGTAAAATATTTAATATAAAACAAATGCATGTAACTCATATTTAATCGTAATTCAATGTGTGTACCAACTATTGATTAGCATGTTAATATCCTTTCAAAGACCCATGCATAAATCATAGCCTAAAAAACATAACTATTTTTGTTATACCCCGTATTTTTAAATTTAATTTTATTAAGCTTAACTATTTTATTAGCGTAATTTGATGTAAACATTTAATTATTTTAATTTTAATTCGTTTTATGGATTTATCAATGACTTTAGCTTCATATTTGAATTTAATTAATTATTGTAGTTGCAGATCATTCTAGATAAATTTGTTCACAATTATAATTTTATTATATTCATATGATTTTGATTTCAGGTTAAAAATATGTATTTCCATTCGTGTAAAGTTTTAGACATTTGGTCAATTATTTCTCTTGTATGCTTAAAACACATTTATTGCAATTCTTCCGATTCTTATGTTTTCACTCTTTTTGAACCCTTCAAAATTTGTGCATCGATCTACAAATATTTTTGAGTTCATCCATCCATTCTATTCATTCATGTTTCTCCCTTTCCTTACAAATCGCTAAATTGTAGAAAAATTTATTTACGCGATTAGATGATTTTAGCCATTTTTACTATTTTTAATCCATCGGTCATCAAATAAGTTCTGATATCAAATATTTTTATATATTTGATTTTATAAAAATATTCTGCATCAATACGTGATAATTTGAACCCCTATTATTCGTTTTGTGAATTTGCGAAAAAACGTGTTTCCGCAACTTATCCGTTTTTTTTCATTTTTGATCGTTTTCCATCCGTCAAGGATCAAACCTACTCTGATACTTAATATTTTTATATATTTGAGTTTCTATGATTATTCCGAACATTTTAATAAATTTTTATAATTTTTAGAATTCAAGTGATATTTTTCCCAATAAGTGCTCATTATTAGACTTTCTTACAATTTAATTAATCAAAATAAATTGTAACAAATCCTATAACTAATATTTCAATCCTAACTAGTCTCCTAAGCAAACCAAATTATATTTTTAACTTGGTTACATTTCTCCCAACCAAAAAGTGCAACTAGTACCATAATCATGATTTTATGACATTTCTCTTACACACTCAACCATAACTTATCATCTCTCTTACACCCCTAATCCTAGCACTCAAGTAAGGCCAAGGTCAAACCAAAAACTCAATCCACACTCCACCATATCAGATCCTACTCTATCTTTTCCAAATCATGTGTTCCTATATAAGAACGCACATAAAATCATAGATTGTAGCATAGTGAAAAGTTAATTACTTTCCAACTAGCAGCAACTCGTTCTCTCTCTCTCTCTGGTTATCCATTTCCTTTGTTTTTTTGTTTCTATGGAAAGATTACATTGCATACTATGAATCCATATAATTTAAATCCGTGAAGTCGAACTCCTTCAAGCTTATTCATAACCAAACTTTTGCTTCCCGACCAGCTTCACAAAATCAGCAAAGCTGATTTTTTTTGTGACTTCCAGCATCTTTTATGCATCGACCTTGATTCCTCTACCCCATATTATTGTTTGGTATTTTTCCTTGAATGTTATAACTCATCTACAGACCCTTCTTACCAAGAAAATCGTTCCCCTACCCTCTCTTTTTTCTTCTCCTATCTACCTTGCCAAGAAACATTGGAGTTTTTGCTGCAGTGGCTAAGTGGGTTGCAGAAGAGATTTTGTGCCTTTCATCCCTTATTTTCTCCTTGGTTTCCTCCCCTTTAACCCTCCAAAACCTTAATCCATCATTCCTTTGTGGTTATTGGTTGTTTTGTGGTGGTGGTTTTCAAGCCTCCCTATTCAAGAGTAATATTTTATACTTCACTTCTTCCATTCCAATTCCTTTCTTTCCCATTTTTCTTATTTATTAAAATTGGTTTATCTAACTCTTTTATCTTTTATTCTTGAAGGTGACCAAGTGGGTTTAGAGAAGGAATTGCTAGATTCCTTATTTTAGCTTTGCTAAGGAGCTTAGGAGTTTTGGTAACAAAACTAACCTTTAGAAATAGGACTTTATGCTAGGTGTATTATATGTTATCTTATGTGTGGATAGCTTTATTTTAATTATAAGCATGAAATAATATCTTAAAAAATATTGTATGACATGTGTATATTTCTATCTTATGTGCTTAAGCATGAATATCTAATGAGAAGAGGGTTTGTGTGATTCTTTTTATATGTTTATACCTGTTGGAAAGGTGATGAATATTTAGTGAAGAAGTGATGAATGTTCAGTAGAGTCGTGCTGAATTTACAGTATAGTCGTAATGAATATGCCTAGATCCAAGTAGTTTAGCTCTCGTCCTTGCTATTTTATGTGATCTTTGGTTGTTTTAAATTTATCTAAGTATTTCCCTGTATGTATAATAGTGTATAGAAGCTAGGTTATGAGATATGGATCAGTTAGAGTTGAAACAAAATTTTTATAAGGCTTGGACATGTTCAACCATGGGTACATTGGGCAATACAGATTGTTTTTGAAAGTTTTAAGTGCACCATTGTCTTCATTGGGTCTTTTACATAAAATTTGGTATATGATATGTTAGGATTTGATGTTGTTTAGAGTAAGTTATGAATTTTAGAAGCTTAAGGTAATTTTTTATGAATAAAGACATTTTGGCCATTACATGTAAAATTCTAGAAACTTTGAGACCTAATTGAATATTATGCTAATACAAGAATTTAGAATATATAATCATAATACTTGGGTGACATTGATTAGTAGACTTAGAGACCTTAATTAAAATAATTCTTTAAGTAAGAAAAAGAATAAGAGAAAGAGACATTTTAGGTGCATTGAGGAATCTTAATATTTTATCTTATTGTCCTAGTGATACTTCATCCTAAGAAAATAATTGGTTAAGTGTAATAACTTTTAGCATGAAATACACTTCTCTTGACCTTAAGTTAAATTATTTGACCTTATTGACATTTTAGTCATTTATTATATCTTTAGAATAGTTATTTAATTTAGCATTATAAGTGAACCCTTGGTTGAGTTAAATATCGACTATTGATCTCGAATAATTGGAATTAATTTACATTGAGAACTAATTATATTGGGCCTTTCATGGCATGGAACTTAGGCTTTAATACCTTAACAATCTTCCTTAGGCTTTCATGCCTTGATGATATCCCTCGGGCTTTAATGCCTCATATATTCAATTGGACTTTAATGGCATGATTATGGGCCTTTGTGCTCTAAATGGATCGAACCTTGATTCATCTATGGATGAAGTGCGTAGATAATATTGGAATTTGATAAACTAATTGGTTTATGTTCAAAGAAGTGACTAAGGGATGTTTTATGGCCTTGTTCTTGTTCAACCCAAATCTTTGATAAGACATTAATCACTTAAAGTGAAAGATCTTGAGTCGGGACTTGTATCACTCAGGGTAGCTATCCAATTTAGGTTTGGTATTCACTTGGTACCATTCCGGTGTTTTTATTCTATGATCCTGGGTGTCTTACGAGGTCCGAATAGGCCCTCTTTTACTCTATAGGTGTCTCGATATATTTCAGCCCTATAGGGGTATGCATGCTTAAGTGACTAGGTGTCCTATTATTTAGTAGTCTGGTTACGCTTCTTGTTGGGCCAGCTAGGGCTAGTACCGTTCAAGTACTAGATTAATTGTTATGGTTTCTTTGAGTCTCCATCCTAAAGTTAATATAATATATTGGTTGTGATCACGATGATAAAATATAATAACCAATGGATCCCATCTACCCATACATTCATATTAAATTATTTTATGCTTGAAGTTTGAGTTTCGTGTTCTCAATTAACATATATACGTAAGCATGATATTATCTTATTATTATATGCTCTATTGCTTTCTTCACATGGACGTAGCACTCAATACTATCTATTTAGGATAGTTGTATTACTCAGTACAAGATGCGTATTGATACTACACTTTTGTAAATGTTGTGTCACAGGTATATGATGATAATCCTACTGACTTTGAGGAGGTTCCTTAGGCAGAGTGATGCAGGTTTATACCCCTAGGGTTAAGGTGTAGTGTTATTTCTATCCAAGGTCGCACATGTCATGTGCCCTAAATTTTTGATATTGCTTTTGGACTCTTCATCTCTTTTACCCCCCTTATCTCTTTTTCTATATTGTATTATCTAGAGCATGTACTCCATACTCTGTTATTATGTCTAAATTATTCAAGTCTTTTACTACTTATACCTATTTTCATAAGTTTTGACTTACTCGATGTAAAGTTTTAGCCTTGCACGTAGTACGATAAAGATATGGACTAGACCCGTGCTATGTGTGGCGGTAACACCTACTATATTATGTTAATGCTTCCGCTTAAAAATGAAAATTTTTAGTAGTAAATTTTGGGGTGTTACAATTTTTATGTGTTGTCATATGATTTCACATCATATTAAAAGGGTATGGTTACCTCTTATCTAGAAAAGAATTTCTAAAAGGATCCACACAACTTAGTCTTCACTCAACCTCTTCAAAACCCTTATATCAACACACACACACACACACACACACACACACACACACACACACACATATATATATATATTAACATTTAAGACAATACAGAAATAACTAAGAATTATTTAACATCAAAATGGATGAGAGGATTATAAAATAACCAAAAAGGAAATCCCTCAAGGTAACAATGCAGCAAGGAACAAGACACATGAGGAAGTGGGAAATAGTAGAGGAGCCAAGGAAAAAATGGGAAAGATATGGCTAAAAGGGCCAAAGAGTAGAGGTGAGGTGCAGTGGAAATTGCCAAACCAAGGGGAAAATGTGGGGTAACTTTGGCCGGTGGTGGAGGGTGATGTGTAGAAATTTTGGCTGAAGCTAGATAGGGTGCAATGGAGGGGAGAGTTGCAATTGGGTTATAATTGATTTTTCTACAACAAGGGGTGGAGGATTGATAGGAATGGTCAAAGGAGAAGTGGTATCTTAGGTGGATGTTGTTGTATGGAGGTAGGGTGTTAGGGTGACTTTTGCTACACAAAAGTGGTAGAGAATGGATGCTTGTGTTGGTGGATGGGGATGGTGAATGGCTGAGGCTGCTAGTGCATAAGGGAAGGAGAAAAAGTGGAGGGTTGTAAGGAGTTATGCTGGTGGTTCTGGGGTAGTTTTGCGTAGATCACTAATGGTGGAGGTGGTGCTTTGGTGAGAGTTGTCGAAGGGGGGTTTGGGGGTTTTTTGGTAACAGTGAGGAGGAGGGAAAGAAGGAGGAAGGTATTGAGTTTGGGTGGTGAATTTTGATAGAAAGGTTAGAGGGAGGAAGAGGTTTTTTTATCATTAATGTGTTATATATACACACACACACACACATAGAGATAGAGGTGAGTGGGAGCATGGTGGGCAAGCCAACCCATACATGCAGGAGGTGGGAATTGATGGGTTAAGGTGTAGCTGATGAAGTATAGGGCATGTTGAAAACTTGTGCAGGGGTGACGCCATGGAGGAGGAAAGGAGATCGGATAAGTGGGGAAGAAAAGGAAAAGAAAGAAAAGGATGAAAGGAGAAAGAAATTGTGTGGGTTTAAAATTAGGTTTATGTTAAAATGTTTTAGTTTAGCGCATAAACTAGGATTAAATTTAATAGCCCAATTTTTATCTCAAATTTTACCCTAATTAATTTATATCTAATGTGTTACAATAATACAAATATTATTCATATGTTTAACATATATAGCTAATTTTACTTAATCATCAATTTATAATTTAAGTTTCTAAAAATAAGGTATTAAAATATGCTTAATCAAGTAAATAGCTATTAGAACTCCATGTGACCAAAATTTCTTAGGATCATGCATCTAAAGCACAAGGGATCCTATAGTTTCTAAAATGTGTCAATTTTTCTCTCTCCGCAACTCCGTTTTGTTGAGGAGTGTCAACACAACTAGTCTGATGAATGATACCCTTACTATAAAGGAAATATGGTAAAGAACCCTTAGCATACTCAGTCCCATTATCCATCTTGAATATCTTTACCTTAGCATCAAATTGAGTGGCAACTATATTGTGGAACTTTTAAAAAACATAACAAGATTCACTTTTATCTTTCAACAAATAAATCCAAGTTTCACAAGAATAATCATAAATAAATAAAACAAAATATTTGATGTTATCATACAAATTAACACAATAAGGATCCTATACATTGAAATGAATTAATTTAAATGGTGCAATAGTCATTGATGAAGAAACATTGATAGGCAAATGAGTATGTTTAGAAAATTGACAAGTTTCATAAATACTAGAATCGACTGACATTGTTGGAAATAATTGTAATAAGACACAATTGGAATGATGTCCCACTCACTGATGCACCACAAGAATTCCCATTACGACACTATGAAAAGAATTTCCACCTTCTAGAAGATTAAGTAAATGCTCACCAATCTTCTTCCCTAAAGCTCTGCCTTGACACATAACCCTAGTGGGAGAAAAAATATCATTACAATTCATAGAGTTAGTTATTTTCTCAAATAAATGGAGTTAAGTGAGAAAGGAAGGAAGAACAAGAGCATTCGAACTAGGAAATCCATCAAAGAATTGAAATTTTCCTGATCCACAAACATGTATAGATGTACCATTAGCAACGAACACGGTAAGTTTAATTGAATCATAATAAAACCTAATCAAATATGATGCATCATTTACCAATGGTCAGTGGCACCAAAATCAATAATTGAAGTGGGTGAGTGATTAGAAGAACATGAAAAGAAGTATTCCTTGAGATTACCTAAAACATGAGTATTAGAAGAAAGTGTGGATTTAGATGAATCAAACTTACTAAGTTGCTGAAGAAGTTAAGATAATCGATTCACAAATATGGTAGTGTCGGCTCTAAGAGGAAAATACTTCTTATCCTCTTTCTCAAAATTTATCTTTACATGAGGATGAAGTTCCTAGTACGAATCTTTTGTATGCCCTGTCTTAGGGAAGTTATCACATTTGTAGATATCTCATTATACTTTGAATATAACATGTCTTCCACAACTATTAGTTTTCTTCCAATCATCCCTTTTAGCAATCAAGTGAAAGGATTTAAAAATAGGCCCTAGATCAAGGACCATAGTCTTTTTTTTCTAGTTTCCTCTGTTATAGAGTAGAACACACACTAGAAAAAGATGTAATATTTAAACTCGAAACAACTAGGCTATAAAGATTCTTATATTATGGCTTTAAACTTCTTAGCAATGAAAATATGTTATCTTCAACAGCTCTCTTTTGAAAAATCTTAGCATCTATAGTGTGGGTACGATGCAGATCTGCCTTGTCCCACATCTTCTTCATATTTCCAAGGTGTTCAATATAGAAAAAAAATTTCACCTTGTTAAGCAATATTTATTTCACGTTTCAACTCAAAAATTCTGCAAGTGCTATTTTGATTACCATATAGTTCTTCTACAAAATCCCATAACCTGTGTGTTGACTCTGAAAACTAAGGATTTCAACAATTTGTGGTTCCATTGAATTCAAAAGCCACTAATGAACAAGTTGATCATTAGTTATCTATTCTTCGTATTTTACATCGATTGACTCTAGATAGGTAGACTTATCATTAAAGCTTAATTTCCTTTTTCCTCCTAGGAATAAGGTAATTTCTCTAGACAATGGAATACAATTTATTCCATTCCAAGTAATGGTAGATAGTCTTCATTCAGGATTAGCATCAATCTCAACCATGATTTTACAAAAAAAAAATAGTATAAATGCAATAAATGATCTGATTAAGCAGTAGAGAAACTATCAATGATAATATATCATAAAGGGGGAACAAATAGGTGATTTTGAGCAGCCTACTTTGATACCATATTGAACAAATTAGATTAACTGAGAACAAAAGGTTTGCCATAGAAAACCTATGTCTATGGGAGAAGGAAGAGGGTGATTGTTATTATCGATGTTCTTTCATGTTTTTTTTTTACAACAGACATTATCATGGTGTTCATATAGAGTACATGAGATCATTATGTTGATTTTACTCAACTAAATTTCCTATAAAATAGGTAACAACAATGCACCAACAGATATCCATATACTAGTTGTATCTCCACCAATATAGCAACAATATATGTAGAGATATCTTCCTTCTCCAACATAGATGAACCACCTCACTTATTGCCTATAGGCATACTATAGCAGCCACCAGTTATCAAGCTATACATTGGTACCATTACAACATCAAATCTTATCAATGGTGCATCAAAGGAAAAAATGACATAGTTTGAAAAATACACCACCAGACTATCAATTTCATCAAGCATTGATCCCATTGGTGGCTTAAATAAATATTAATCAAATAGGGAGAAATCTACAAAAATTTAAATAAACATCAAATCCAAAAGATTATATCAAGCCGAACTAAAATAATAATCAATTAGGAGAAGAAAAAACTTAAGGCTAAAAAATAGATAACACTAACTCAAACTAAAATAACCTTCAACATAAGGAAAAAAATCAAGTGAAGCTTAAATCAATGAATCATAACATGAGAAATTTTATAATTATTGTTACCATTATAAATATTGTTAGTATAATAACTTTAATAATAAAAATCATGCCAAACTAAAATAAACATTAATCTAAAAATAGGAAAATATTGAGTGAAGTTTAAGTAAACATTAAACTAAAGAAGAAAATATGTCAACTAAATCTTAAATAAATATTAACCTAAAAAAATATCAATTGAAGTTTAAATTAACATTAATCTAAACAAGAAGAAAAATCAAGCCAAAATACCAAACCAAAGAAGATAAAACCATCAAGCTATATTAAAATAAAAACCTATCCAACGAAGGAAAAAATGAACCCAAAAAAATAAACAACGTCAACCCAAACTAAAATAAACATCAATCTAAAGAAGGATAAAAATCAAGTGAAGCTTAAATCTATGAACGGTTACATATTATGATATAAGACTAGGATGGAATTAAGCCTTTGAAATAAATCATTTAAGTATGAGGAGATGTCTCATTATTCTTCTTCTTTCTTCTCAAAACTCAAAAAGGAATAGTTGATTGAAGCATATAAAGGTTCTTTCACTAGGAGAGATGAGATGTACTATAAGAAAAACCCAAAACTCTTAATGTTAGTGGAAGAGATTTATTACGTGTATCACTCTCTAAAGATACAATCACACAACATGTGTTATAAGACAAGCTTATAAAAGCATAGAAAAGCCGTCCCCAAATCAAGTTTCATCCCTAAAGACTATTGACGAAGGATCGTTGGCAGTGCGGTTTAGAAAATAGTGGTTCTAGTCTTTATACCACATGAGATGCCACCTCTAACTGATGCTAATTTTGACCCTAATGAGTTGCAAGATTAAGTTTTTGGACTTTTTTTATCTAATTTTAAGTCTGTTAAAAGAATAACTATAGTAAAATAATAATAATAAAAATAAAAAGAAATATTAATAAAAATTGTGATATTTATAAACTATTGCGGTGAGTTAAATTATTTACCATTAAGTTCACCAAAATTGAAATTATGAAATAATCCAAATTTGTGTCCGACGTGTGGAATGGGAGCATTCCTTTATATTTATGTTCCTTTCCTTTTCACCGACATAAATACCCTTATTAGTGCAGATATTACACACGCACATATAATGTGCATGGTTTTTATACACAGTGCTACAAATAATGGACATATTGTGCTTTAATGTATGTAACTACTGGTTATGAATCAGGACTCCGGAGGGAGCGGCAAAGGAAGACAGATACATAGAAGCATGCTTTGTGGATGAGGAGACACAAGGTCGTCCTACTTCGTGTACGACCCGCCTCTCTAATCAGGAAAAAGGAATAGGCAGCTGCAGAACCATCTCTGCCCGCCTTACCCCCTCTCTACATGTATATATATAAACAAAATAAAGCTCTCAGACACTGCCTGCTCCCAAAAGAACCATCCCATTCTGCCTGAGCCTAAAACCTCCCACTTTCTTTTTCTTCTTTTTGGTCTCATAGCCCCAAAACACAAGACTGTGCAAAGTAAACCCAGCTGTACGCTCGATCTTTGTTTTCTTTTATATATATATGTATATATATATGGCCATCTATCAATTGTCTAATCTCGATCGATCGAGCCTTTGAATTTCAACCTCTGGCTAGCTATCCCCGGCCGACCGAACACCAAGTATTTCTCTCCCTCCCTCGTACCTTTTCTCTACCTACCTCTTGTCTACTCTCCAAAGAGGGAAAAATTCAAAATGCAGGTATTGAAGCAGCAGGAGCGAGTTTTCAAGATACCAGAAGCAACCACAAGCACCAAGGCCAACACCGCCGCACCAAATGCAGCAGCAAAAAACATTGAAGATATGGTCGAAAGAGTTAGAAAATTAGCATCAAACAGTGCCGTCGTACTCTTCAGTTCGACAGACTGCTGCATGTGTCACGTAGCTAAGCAGCTTTTGTTTGGTCTCGGTGTTGGCCCGACTATTATTGAGCTTGACAGCACGGAAGCTCTTGATCGTGCAGATGCTCAGGGTATTCAGTCTGTTCTTTACCATTTATCTGGTGCTGGTGGCGGTAGCGGTCTTCAGGCGCCGGTTCCCGCTGTTTTTGTTGGTGGTCAGTTCTTAGGTGGACTTGAAGCGCTTATGGCTTGTCACATTAATGGATCCTTGGTTCCTCTTCTTAAGGAAGCTGGCGCATTGTGGCTTTGATTCACGTATCATCGTCGTCGTCGTCGTTTACCTGCTGGGCAGAGACTTTCCGGTTTTTTCGGTTTTTTTTTTTTGAAAAAAAAAACAAATCAATAGTCTACTCTAGCTATAGCTGGAAAATTTGATCTAGCAACATCAAATATAGTACTGTACTAACTTTGTTGATTATAATATATATATATATATTGTGTTCTTATGACAACATACGAGTTATGTATATGTGTTCTTTATTTATCTATTTTTGCAATTATCCTTCTCTAAGTTATTTTATTATTGATTCTTTTTCCTTTTTTTAAGAGAGAGAGAGATAAAGAAGTAATGCGGTAAAAGCTAGCTAGGGTAGGCTACTTTGAGAAGAGTTGCAGCGATTTGTTCCTATACCGGGATTGACACATTAATTGACATGGCATGCGCAAGGAGAGCTGGGATACTATGACAGGGATCGAGAGACAGAGAGAGAGAGAGAGAGAGAGGAATTTCAAGTAAAAAAAATGTTGGGGTTGACGTACGGTAATACCGTGATATGACTGACATGCATGCCAAAAGAACTGCTTGCATTTGAAATATAATTTGTATAATCTTGAATCTTGATAATATTGCAAGTATAAAAAAGTTGGGCTTGTTCTGAATAATGATTTGATAAAATTTATTTGAAATATAATATTGTGTATTAATATTATATTTTTATTTTTTCTAAATATTTTAGTGAAAACTGTGGGAAAAAAAGTGATGATTATAACAATTTTCTTACAATCAAACAATAATTCAAATCAATTTTAACATGCTAATAATTTTTAAACAAAGAATGTAACGTAAGCACAGTTCAAAGTTCACTGGTTAATTTTTCAATAATAGCCACGTTTGATTATATAATTCAGAAAATGCCAACACAATTCCCAACTCTTTTTATAGGTTAGTTAATTCATGCTAGTCAAGTCATATAAAAAAAAGTAATTCGTCGACTTATTATTATGATTTAATAAATTAAATTAGTCAAAACTATATTAAATCAGATAAAAATATATTAGCAAAAATAAGATGACGAGAACTGTAATTATTTACCTAAATCCCGACCGCAAAATTCCATCATATTTAGGTCAAAGTGTTACATTAGAACTTAAAAACATACAAAGCATTGTTAACCACAAAAGGGTTTTTTTCATTAAAAAAGATATTATGAATTAGCAAGCGTATAAATTATTTTAATGGCCATTCAGAATAGCCACTATGCAGCCTCAGTCGATTCACAAGGCATTGGAGTTAGCTTAAAAGTAACTACTAAAAAAAACTGGTTTGAGAAAAAATAGAGGTTAAAAGTTTATGAAATAATAATTTCTTTGAACAATTACTTTTTAAAACTAGATCCAACCAGCGGTAAGTTTTCTTTGACACACATACGGTGGTTCTCTATTTCTTCGCAATATACATTTTGTAGTTTCGGCATTTTGACTACATTAGATCAATGTGCAATCCATCATAAAATCATTTGAATTTTATATTCTTTTTACTAAAAATGATATATTCTAGTGATGATAAAAGCTTGAATATAAATAGCTTAGATATTAAGTTTGATATATTATAAGATAATTTGTAGATGTGAGACGTGCTATGTGTAGTGTATATTGATTTGCTACATTACTTTTTTTTTGTTAATTTTTTTTTGTTTTACATAATTACTAATTTTTTTTTGTAATTAATACACACACAAACACTAACCCTAAGGTATGATTCATATGAAATTAAATATAAAGTTTGGTTATAAAATATTATCTATGGTGGTCTAATATTAGTAAATTAGCCTAATTGTCTATAGTAAAAGTTGTAGTTGTGTGTGTATATGTATATGAGGATGTGAGCACCATATGCATGACACATGTATAAGGACTTGGAGAGAATTGTTGCAATAATATGTATGAGTAAAGTGGGAATCAAGATAGAACATCTTCATTGAAATCATGTATTCATCAACTGAGAAAATTGCAAAGAAGACCCCCATTTTTGTTTTTTAGTCAAGTATGCGAATAATGGGAATAGAATAGTTGCATTTGTATATTCATTGACGGTGTCAATTTGAGTCTTTCAATGTTGTAATTAGGATCAACGGGCGAAGGTAGTTGTACAATATACATAATATATGTACATATTATGATAAAATCCGCATTCAATATAGTATTCATGTGATTAGGGTTTTCTACCCATAATAATTGTGTAAGTTGTGCGTCAATATGTGATACTGAGTGCATTTAGATAACCAATAACAACAAACAAATAATGTCAAAAAATAATAATAACAACAACAATAGCCAAACAAATAAATAAACATATATAGAAAATATAAAGCCGGGTATAAAATATCATACTTTATTTAGTTCGCACCGCAAACTGAAATTATATAGTTTTTGCCTGTTTAAGTAATATGTCTATTTCCTAGACTTTAATCTGTATAGTGCATAAGTATAGATCTACTCTACGTAAGAACGAACACATTATTATGAGTAAGATTTACATTAATAAGTGGATAGCTTACAGCCGGCTTGCCTTACACTTGTTCTTGATCGACTGCTGCAATGGTACTATCACCTAATAATTATGTCTTCTGGTACCACCAGTCGCAACATAAGTACATGTATCGTCTGAAACTACAGACTACAGTTTGTACGATCTCCATTGTTCGTGACCTGTCACATGCCGGAGTGGAATCCGCCCGATTTTAATTACTACTAATCGGAATATTAAGAAGCAATTAATTGTTATACGTACATAGTGGAATAAGAATGCATGCAGTAGGTAACTGTTTTTCAATTGATGGTAGAGTACAACACCATATTGTCACGGGCTAATTTATCAATTAAAAGCCATGAGCAGTGATAAAAAACAGGGAGAAAAGAGGGGTGGGGGACGATTTTGTGCCCACTCTCCATGCATATTATACACATATATATTGCTGACACATGCACCGGCAATATATGCCACCGTACGTAGGTAGCATCATGGTACAAAGGCATTTTGTGTGTGAATTCAACGTATCCTTTTGATCGTTATTATTTATATATATTTCTTTCGATTTTTCTTATTTATTTATTTATATTTCTTATTTTTGATCGAACACATGTTTGATATATATTGCTCCCGACTATCGAGATGATTAAAATGATTACCCATACGAAAAGATCAAAGCAAAGAAACGAAGAATCGAGAAATGTATTATTCTGCTCTTCGGCAAAACTAGTTGCCACACATTCGACCTTCGTCTTGGGCAGATCTCTCTCAAAAAAAATTGAGAGTTTGAGGAGACAGATGAGAAGATTAAGATGTAGAAAATGAGATTTAGATAGTCCGAAGGCTTTTCTAGGCAAATGATTCACGATTGTACGATGTCTAAAAACCTCTCCGTAAGGTGGAGGAAATGGTTTATATCGTCATATAAGAATGAGAAGCCTTTTTTGGATATTGATAAAATTAAATAACCGACTTATCTAAATATGATAGGCAATGTGTAGTGAGATGGAAAAAATGTTAATGGTTCTAACTAATATCTTGAAAACAATACGTTTGAGCCAATTTTGACCTCTTCTTTTTTTAACTTTTGAGCTAGGCATTCTTTATCTCACCTTATTTTCATATCATATAACTATATAAGTAAAAGTAATGCTATATCTCAAATAATAATTTTAAATTTTATTGACCTTCATCTATATTAACATAACATTCTTAGCTCACCTCAATAACCTAAAAAGATTTCACATATCTCCATTAAATTAACTGTAATACTCCCAAATTAGTGGTAAATAGTGGAGGCTTAAAATAATTGATAAGACTATCTATATAAATGAGATATACATTTTTTTCAGAAAGTCTATCTTTAAAGAGCTTCACGGTTAAGCGTGCATAACTTAGAATAATTTAATAATAGGAGGCTTTCTAAGAAGTTTTTCGATATGCTTATGAATTAATAAAAACATGCTAAAAATAATTCATATGTGTTGATCTATAGGATCGGTTATCAATCTTGAAATCACTCCAGAGTAATTATCCACGGGCTTACAAATGACATTAGAGCAAAACTGCAATAGTGAGATAAACTTGGATGAGTCGGTCAATTGCCTCGCAAGATGATACTTTGGATAGACTGGAATGAGGTAATTGGTGGTCAAGGCACAACGAGGACATTGTGTTGTTGAATGGAGGTGTATGTAATACCCCCAAATTAGTGGTGAATATTGAAGGCTTAATAGTATCGATAAAACTGCCTAAATAAATAAGGTATACCTTTTTTTCAAAAAAACTATCCTAAAAGAACTTATTTTTAAGCATGCTTGACTTGGAGCATATTTAAGGATGGGTGACCTCTTGGTAAGTTTCCAATGATGCATGTGAGTTGATAAAAACACACTTGAGAAGACTTGTCTTGATTTGTGAAGTTAATCATAAATTTTGAAAGCACTCTAGAATAACTACCCACAACCATTATGAGGCTACGGTGTTACATTAACCATCATTAACCTATCTTTACCTCCTTCAAGAAAAGCATATGGCTCATGAATAGGACTTTGTATGGGAAGATAATGGGATGTAAATAAGTTGAATGGAGTGTATATTGTGAGATATATATTTTTATTTTTATTTTTGTTTGGTGAATATTATCTTCTTAAAGTTGTGGAAATTTTATGATAATAATCAATTGGATCAACATAGGTGAAGTATTGTTTAATTTATTTATTTTTGAACTCTTAGACAGCCTGAAAAGCCAAGTACAAATCACTATAGTAGTGTAATCATACTGGGAGAAATGTAATAATTTGAACTTAAAACATTTAGTATTTAGGACTAGAACTGACAAAACCTAACCAGATTTAAAAAAATCAGATGAAAATCAAACCAATCCACTAAAAATCTATTAAGCTTTAATCTAAAAACTATAATTATGAAATCTTTTCTAATCCAATCCAATGTTTATCCAAAATACAATGAGTTACACTTGATCGGGTACTTATTCGATATCCAATATGATATGAGATAATATAAATTTGAAATGTATCGAACCTAACCCAATAACTATTGAGACCGATACTTACCCAAAATATAGTATTATTTTTCTGGGTAAATAAAGTATTATTGCAATATCCTAGATTTTTATAATCCTAATTTATAGGTGACTGGTTTCATAATCCTTCTTTTACTTTCTAACACTGAATAATTCTCTCAACTAGCGCTCAATGAGGCATTTCCCTACGGTTGAGCAGCCTACAAACAAAACCAACATTTGTTTTAGGGGATTGGTAGTCAATTAGCCCTTGCCTTCAATCAACAAAGCATTGGGTGTTTAGCCTAAACTTTCTTATTTTAACTTCTTTTTACTTCAAATCAATTTATATACCCAATATTTTTATACATTTTTAGTTCATAAATTCATTACACTCCTTTTCTTAATTTTGGGGGATTATTTGATATTTTTCCCATTTTACCTATTTATTAGATTTTCTACCTTATCTAAATTATTTTGATTTATGTTGACCATTTTACGGTTAAGCTTAACCATGAAAATTCTCCATTTCTTAATTCTCTTTCTTACACATCTCACCCGCTCTTTTATACCCCTAACCTCTTCTAATCAAACTCCACCTCCCTTATGACTTGCAAGTAACTTCTTGATTAGATATATGCCCTTTCACTTCTAATTTTTGACGACCCTTATTGTGCCTTAAAACACTTAATTGGTTTTTATATTACACTTACCCAATTCTAATTTTCCCACTTTGCTCCCTCCTTTCTCCACTTGAATTTTCTCTTGAGTTTGATTTGTTCTTGCCTTTTACTTGCTTCCATTGAACCTCTTCATCTTTTCTTCTCCTTCATTTGTTTTCCTCTTTCACTTCTAATTTTTGAATCTTTCCTCACTAGTGATTTAATTTAAGCAATAGTGGATTGAGGTTTAGTTTATAGATTAGTAAAGTTGTTTGTCCTGGCTCAAACATTATCATTTCAAGATAAGGGTTTTTTTTACTCTTCCTCTCCTTCTTTTCTTTCCCTTGTTATTCTCTATAATTGTTAATCCTATGATTTTTGTTTAGGTGATCAAATTGTTGGTGAGGGAAGTGATGTTGCTTAGAGATTGGTGTTTTTAGGTGACATTCTCTACATCTTTAGATTATGATTTTATGTGCTATTTGTTCTTGTAAATGTTTCCTTACCTTCATAGAATTATTATTTTTTATTAAAGCATGATGCATAATTTTAAAAATCTTGTATTCATGTATTAAATGTTATTGTATGATCGTTATGATAAAAGTGGAGAAATGCTCTTAGTGTAATACCCTAACTTTCTAACACTAATTACTCTATGACATTAGGAGTTTTTAATCACTCATTAACCTTATAAACTAATCCATTTAATACTTCCACTCAAAATTCATTCATTTATCCCTAATCGTTAAATTTCATAAAAGTTCATTTGCGTAATTAAATAGTGTAGCCATTTTAGTCCATTTCAATTTGTTTGAGCTTTAAACAAATTTTTATATTCAATATTTTTATATGTATTAGTTTCTAAAACTATTATGCATCTTCCCAAAAATAATTATAATTTTTGGGATTCATTTTCTATTTTTCCTCATAAGTCACCATTTTCTAGCCTTTCTACCATTTTTAATTATCATAAAAGTTGTAAAATACCTATCATACCCCTATTCATGTTGTAATGTGACCCTCTCATGTTGTAAAATTAAATTTCCAATTCTTGTTGTATTCACTCAACAAAAAATACTTTCATAATCCACTCTTACCAAAATCCACCAATTCCCTTACTCAACCATCCCTCTTTGTTATTTTCTATGATTAACCAAGTAAGGCCCACTTCCCCCCTATCTTATTTATATTAGAATAGGCAAAGATAATCCTATGAAGTCATTCTTCTTCGATACCCTCCTATGGGTAATGCGGAGGTGGTTGTGGCGGCTGAGGTAGAGGCAAGTGTTGAACGAACTTGATGGACGCTTCAAAGGACTCTTCCAAACAACCAACGTGACCATTAAGTGCTATGCTAAATGAACGGAAAAACATGAGACACGTTAAAAAAAATATTCCTATCTTACTAACACATAATACATATAATCGCATTCAAGGGCTACCTAGGTTACCCATTCTCAATTCCTCAAATGTTAATCCAGGTTTTTAAATAATCAAGTTTTTTTGAAAATATGAAATAGAATGACGAAATCATATAAAGGATCATCTGAAAAGTGAATTTCAAAACGTAGTAATCAAAACCAAAGATTTGATACTAACTTGTTATACCCCAAATTTTACTATTAAAAATTTTAATTTACTGCAAAAGTACAAAATACAATAAAAGGGATACCATAGATTGAAGAATCCAAAAGATATCTAGGTAAAACATCATCCGAATAATATAACTCTTCGTCCAAATACCTAATACAAATAAAAGTCACTCCACCCCCACAATGCATCAAAAGTAGTAAAATCATCTAGCTGGTCCTTAAAGACCTGAATACAAGCATCAAGGTCCTCAGCTCATGGCAATAAGCAGCACCCATAAAAAGGATGGTCAGTACACTATATACTAAGCAAGGTAAATAATACTATTTAAGTCAGAGAAATAGTTTAATATATACATGTGTAGTAGATAATAAGTGCACATGTAATACATATAAGACATCACAAGGTAAGGAATGATACAAGTCCTTTTATTATATATAAAAAATTATTATTCTTTTATTTACATTAAGTTCAAGGTTTCCACTATTCTTAAGGTGGTAGAACGTTATGAAGCACCTCTAAGGAAAACACACCTAATCCACTATTATCATCCGTTGTAACAAATCCAACACCTCTCATAGCAATATGCTCCTGAGCCACTATTATTGTCTACTAAAGCGGGCCCATATAACACTTCGGTCAAACTCGTGTGATCTTTCACTTTAAATGATTAATATATTACTCATGAGTGATTTTACTCGTACAAAACCTAATTAAGGTAATCAATACATCAACATACAAATAACAAGACCGTCTCAAAGGTTAAGATGCTTATTTCTCCCCAGAAACCCGAAATTCACAATGTAGGTATAAATTCTCCCATATTGATCATTTACACATCAAATTTAGTATATCTTCCTCAAATATTATTATTACTAATATTAACATACCATAAATTCAAGGTCTAAACCCCACATCTTACATATGCGATAATAAACATATCTCAAAAGTTACCATTTACAAAGCTCCCAAACCCTAACTTAATAGGTAAGTTATAACTTTTCCCATAAGGATCATAAAATTAACAAGTTTAATATACATTCCTAAAATTCTAATATTAACAAAATATCCAAAATTCATGGTCTAACTCTAACATTTTACACATGTGATAATAAGATTACCATTTTAAGGTTATTATTCCCAATTTAGTTCATTTTCTCATTTTAGGGTACCTAATACATTCATAATCACTCCAATAACTCCAAATGATATTATTAGAATATTTTAATCCTCCTAATATGTTAAAATACTAAAATTTTTATATTGACCAAAATACCCTTATAGATAGCCGAAAGCCCTTATTTTATGAAAATCTTATATCTTCAATATTATTATTTCTAAATCCTCCATTTATCATCATAAATATTAAATAGAATTTTTTTCCCACTTATAATACTTTATTAGGCTCATACTACGTACTCTTCCACAATTTATACTCATCCACAAAAATACAACCTAACATAGTAACATCATATTAACACATCTTTCGTTATTCATGCTCTTTTTGTATCACATAATTCACATTATCATATTATATCATCAATAATAATAATTTAACTATATAATAATAATATCATGATAATATACATAGTCATACAAGCATTTAACACAAAATCTCAAGCATGCTTATCCTATCTTGCCTCTTTCGGAACCTCTGGAGTGTCACCTAACAATAATTAAAAAAAATAATTAGAATTAAATGATATAATTATGGAGAGTTTAAGGTAATGGCAGAGTGAAATAATGATAAAAAACCAAACCGATGTTTGAAAGAGTTTCAGCCAAAATGGGTGCAACAAGGAAGGGGTGTGGTTGTTTTGGCCAAAAGTTGGGTGAGGTTAGATGGTTTTGGCCGAAGGAAGTTGGTGGATTGTGGTGGAAATGGTCGAATGGAGGTGGAGGTTTGTGGTTGATGTTATCAAATAAAGGGTGCATGTTTTTGTGGTTTTAGATGAAAGGTAGGGGTAATATAGCAAAAATAGTCGAAGGTGGCGGGGGTGTTGTCGTGAAAATGACCGAATGGAGGGGGTAGCAATGAATGGTTTGGTTGGTGCTTGGGGGAAGGGTGTGATGATTTTGGTAAGATGATGGGTGAGGGAATGACAAAGGTTTCCAGTTCTAGGAGTTAAGGGATGGAAAATGTTGGCGGTGGTGGTGTTGGAGCCTCGATTGGGCTCACTAGTGGGGGCGGTTTTGGGCGACAAGAGGAGGGGGAAAGAAGGAGGAAGAGGTTGTGTTTGGGGTGGAAAATTTTGATAGAAAACATAAGGAGAATGGGGTAGGTTTAGGCATTAAATTTGCCTTATATATACATCCATGCACGCATGAAAAGGAGAGGAGAGGTGGTGATCAGGCAAAAATTCAACCCCAGCCCTAAAGTAGAGGAAGTGCAAGTTGATGGGGGTAGGAGGTAGACTTGGAAGGGGATTCGTACACACAAGAATAAGAGAGGAGGAGAGGACTAGAAAGGGAAGAAAATAAAATGTGAAAAACACCTTAGAGGGGATGAATAGGGATTTGTGGAATAGGAAAGACTAAATAAAAATTTTACATGTAATGTAAAGTGGTATAAGAGTAAATCACTCTTTGAGTAAATTACTCTTTACATCTGCTACCAAAAGGTTCTCCCTTTTAGATTTTTGATATAGTGACGTGTTTTATTGATTATTATTATTCTCTTGGTTTATGAGCCTTACAAGCTCAATGACACTCCCAAAAGATGATTTATAACTTCACCTATTTATCTTCTCTAGACTCATTAACTGAATCTCTCAAGAATGATAGACAAACACTCACTAACCCCTTTGATTGATTTTGGACAAGAGATGTGATTACAAGTGATTCTCACCAAATATAAGATATGAAAGTGTTGATCTTTGAATGAGATATAATCTAGCTAGACATAATATATGATATTACAATTTGATAATAGTTCTAGCTAAGAGAAGTAAGCAAAGAACACTTTTCAGTCAAAAATCATAAATATAAAAGTTTGGAATAATGAATGAGCAACTAAATGATTTTAATGTAAGAGAGGAATTACATAGTAAATGATCTACAAAGTTGGTTGTAATAAATATAAAAGGACCTTATTTATAAGGTTTACCCTCATATATAGCTATTAGATACAAATTGCCAAAAATCTATCTCACCCAAAGGAAAAAAAAAATAGCATTTAATGATGACTAGTCGATTGATAAGGAGAAACTAGTCGATCAGTTGTACGACCAATCAATTAGTTTGTTCTAACCAATCGATTATTCATGTTTAATCTAAAATAGAAAGTTACCATTGCGTAAACTAGTTGATCGATTTGGAACTATATATGGTTGGTCCTAAAACACATATGAACACCATCTTAATATGATGAGACCAATCGATGTGCTCCGTGTACCAGTCGATTGGTTTGTCAAACTGGTCGATCAATTTGTCAACCACTCGATTAGTTTAGTAAAAAATAGTCGATGTGTTTAAATAGAAAGTGGTTGGATTTTTGCAAAAATAAAATCCATGGATCGGTTATCTAAACCGATCAATTGGTTTGCCTAAAGTAGTCAATGTGTTTAAATAAAGATGAACTAGGTTTCTGTAAGATTGAAACCGATGGACTGGTTGGTCAAACTAGTCGATCGATTTAGCTAAACCAATTGATCAGTTTTCCTGAACCAATCGATGTGTTTAAATAGAGATGAATTAAATTTCTACAAGATCGAAACCTATGGATTGGTCGATCAAACCAGTCGATCAATTTCTCAACTATTCGATCGGTTTGTCTAAATCAGTCTATGTGTCTAAACAGAGACAAACTGGGTTTCTACAAGATTGAAACCCATAGAATGGTTGATCAAACCAATTGATCGATTTGCCTAAACTAATCGATGTGTTGAAACTGAGATGAACTGGGTTTCTGCATGATTGAAACCCATAGACTGGTTGGTCTCGATTGATTTTATGCACCAATCAATATGTCTGAGTTTTAACACAGCTAGTGGCTATGTTTAAAGTGAACCATTTGATCGGTCTAAAGACTAGTCGACTAGTTCTGATTGAAATCAATGAATTTATTTGGAAAATACTTTTAAAATATTTATAAAATTAAATCAAGTCAAGTATTTTTCAATAAAGAGTTTTAAAGAGATTTTGTTTGAAATGTGACATTTGCCCAATTTAACTCTTTACAATATACCAAATACATATCAAATGCTTGGCTTCATGTCTTAGTTCCTTTTGTATATATTGATTTATTGAATATGCCCACTTAAGCAAACACATTAGATACCAAAATCTATTTATTATCATTAAAACAAGTATATTAGCATTACTTAACCTAAGAGGTTAACAAAATGAAATAAGAAAAGGAGAAGAAAAAGAATAGGGGAAAAAATGTGGTTTTAGTTTTAGGTTTAGGTTAAAGTATTGGGATATAGTGGGTAGGTTCAGGCATTAAATGTGCCTTATATATACATACATGTACACAGGAAAATGAGAGGAGAGGTGGTGATTGGGAAAAAATTCAAGCCTGACCCTAAAGTTGAGGAAAGGTGAGTTGATTGGAGTAGGGGGTAGGCTTGATAGGGGATTCATGCATCGAAGAAGAAGATAGAAGGAGAGGACTAGTAAAGGATGAAATACGTTATGAACTCAAGACAATTTTGGTAGAAGCGCTAGGCAGTATACAACCTCATCAACCCTATCAAAAATCTTGTAAGGACCAATGTATCTAGGGCTCATCTTACCCTTCCAACCAAATCTCTACACCCTTTTGTTGGGTGAAACTCTCAATAAAACTCTATCCCCCGACTTAAATCCATCACTACGGAGCCTCTGATCTACACAGCTCTTCTAGCAACTCTGAGTTGCTTTCATCTTGTCCTGAATCAATCGAACCTGCTGAGTCGTCTCCTCAAGCATCTCTGGTCCAAGTATAATGGTTCTACTGATGTTGCTCCAACAAGATAGTGTCTGGCACTTATATCCATATAGTACCTAAAAGGGTTATATCACTATGCTAGTATAATAACTGTTGTTGTATGAGAACTTAACCAAATGTAGACAATCTTCCCAACTATCCCAGAATTCTAAAATGCAAGCTCGTAGCATATCTTCAAGTGTCTGAATCATCTTCTCAGTCTGCCCATCTATAGTTGGATGGAAAGCGATAGTCATCCTCAATATTGTGCCCATATCCTCCTATAACTTCCCTCAGAAGTACGAAATAAATCTTTAATCATGATCGAATACTATGTTGGTAAGTGTATGGTGCCTACTCTCCACAAACCTCATATAAACATCAACCAAATAATCTATATTCTAAGTCAACTTCATCGGCACAAGCACTGCCAAATTAGTCAACCTATCAATGATAAACCGAATCACACCACACTCACTGTAAGTCCTTGGTAGCCTACTCATAAATCCGTCAAGATGGAGTCCCACTGCCATCCCAAAACATTTAAAGGCTGAACCAACCCTATAGGCCTCCGATGCTCGATATTGATCTTCTGGCAGTTTAGACATCTCAACACAAACTCTCTTACCTCTCACTTAATGCAAGGCCACCAATAGATCATCTTGAAGTCTTTATACAACTTTTTTCCTCTTGGGTGGATGGAATACAAAGTACAATGACCCTTCTCTAAAATCTGGCACTTCCTATCAACGCAACTCTAAGGTATACAATGACCCTCCTCTAAAATCAACCTTTGTAGCTAATGATATCATCCTCGTGAATCTAGAATCCCTCAGCTCAACCTTCCTAAATCTTTTGTCAAATTCTCTCCAGCTTAACATTCCCATGTTGTCTTACTCTAATCTCATCAAAAACCCTCAACATAATCTTCAATGCACTCATCCGGGCCTCTAAGTCACCATGTTGGATTATCTCTATCCCTATCTCACCAAACTCCTCTAGCAACCAACTAGACACCACAACATAACTCAAAGAGTATGATGTCTTCCTACTTAAGGCATGTATATATAATGACATTGACCTTACCCTTTTAGTAGGTCAACTCTATATCATAAACCTTCACCAACTCTAACATCTCCTTTGCCTCATATTCAACTCCTTCTGAGTGAATATATACTTAATGCTCTTATGGTCAGTGAAGAACCTGCATTGAGTCCCATACAGATAGTGCCTCCAAATATTCAGTGCGAAGATGATTGCTACCAACTCCAAGTCATGTGTCAGATAGTTCTTCTCATGTTTCTTTAACTGATAGTAAAGGTATGCCACTACCTTACCATGTTGCATCAAAACACAACCTATTATGTGCTTTCACACATTGTTGTAGACCTCAAACCCATCTAATCCTGATGGCAAAGTCAAAACCAATGATGTATTCAACCGCTACTTCAACTCCTAAAATGCTCCCTCACATTCATTATCCCACTAAAACCTGATCATTTTCTTTAGAAGGTTAGTCAAGGGATGAGCTACCTTAGAGAGTTTCTGAACAAAGTGTCTATAGTACCTAGTAAAGCTTAGGAAACTACGTACCTCAAGAACGCTAGTAAGTGCCTTCCATTCAGTCACTACCAAAATCTTCACTAGATTCACAACGACTCCTCCTGCTAACACCACATGACTCAAAAATACAACATCCCAAAGCCAAAACTCATACTTAGAGAGTTTGACATACAATTTATGCCCCTCTAAGGAGTGACAATATCGTACGCATGTGCTGCTCATGCTATTCTCTACTCTGAGAGTAAATCAAAATATCATCTATGAAAACCACGACAAACTAGTCGAGAAACAACAAGAAAATCCTCGTCATTAAGTCCATAAATGAACATGTTCTATTTTTTGTTCCAGGGAGAACTGTTGTTATATTCACTTAGAGATGAAAGATGAAAATTAGTTTTACAAAAGTAAACGCATCCCTATAAAATTCAAAATAGCTTAATCACCTCACTCATTAGTTAATTTGGAAAGATAAAATAGTAATAATAATAATAATAATAATAATAATAATAATAATAATAATAATAATAATAATAATAATAATAATAATAATAATAATAATAATTCAACACTAAAAAATTTAAATTCAGACAAACTCGAATATAATAAAAAATTAAATAATTTAAAATGACCTAAATTCAAAATAGCTTGAACTAATCATATCCTTAAATGGTAAAAGAATTTTTCCTCACTCAGCAAAAATGGTAAAATACCCTAAATTTATCTAAACATATATTTAAACCTGAACTTACTTGAGAAAAGATAACTTGCATTTGAATTGAATATGATCTAATGGATAGAATAACATGAATTGATCATAACCTACAATTATCCAATCTCAACCTAACAGTATTGAGGCAAACCATACTTACGGTAACTTGAGGTTGACCCGACCCTAGCACTGATGTGGAAAGATATATAAATGACTTAAGCCCATCTGAATCTAAATCGAATTAAGCTCGTCATTGACATAATCTAACAAGAATTCAAACCATCTGATTGCTAACACTGCTTAATACTTTATCTTAGATTGACTTGATCTAACAAGAATTCAAATCATCTGATTATTAACTATGCTTAATATTTTATCTTAACAGTTAGGTTATAACTTTAATGATTTAAACAAATGTTCTTAACTGATGACTAAAAGTGGAAGGTAGAATTAATATTCGACTATATATTTTTGATTAATAGTTTGCAAACCAATGCCGTTGGTTTTTTTTATTTTTTTGTCAAAATCTAAAGTACAACAATTACAACACAACCTTTATTTAATTTTGCCAACATATTATTGTTTGTATTGGCAGACGATTTAAAAAAAGGTTGCCACTCTCCGACCACAAAAGCAAACGGAAGAAGATTGTGTCATAAAAAAAAGATAAATAATTAAGCCACACAGTTAACTCCAGTAAAAAAAAATAAAATAAAATAAACAGGCAAAGGAACAGTCATCCTAGCCGTAAGTAGTACAACATCGGGGGAATCAGCAGGGCAAAGTTCGTATACAAGCAGGTATTGGTTACGACATAAGGCCGTATTTTCTGCAGCGGGGGCGGAGGCAACAGAAACAGGCCTTTCTGCGCAGTCCGCTGTTTGGTCCTTTAGCAAGCACATCAAATAAGCCAATCATTACAAATACAACAGGTTCAGTACTCCATTTAATTTCCTTTCGTTTTTTCACTCCTACTAGTATTTATTACAAGTATTTATCCTTCTGAGATAGGGTATGGAAAAATAAATGCTCACTTTTATCATAAGCGATGGAATTTCAGTGAGCTATCCGTTACTAATTATATGCATACGTAAGAAAATATTCAAACCCTTTTGACCATGATTTTCACATTGCTCGAAACAGAAACCATGTGATCCATCATCATCCATTGTCATGTTCTGCCAAATGCGGGTATCACAAATGTACGTATCGATCGACACACAATGCTTTCTCCTTGATTTTCTTGTTGCTCGAGTCTTGACCCCCTTTATTTCTTTTGCCACACTATTTTTGACTGCACTAACTACAAGTATTTGTATAACCCTTTGCATGGAATCTCCATGCTCCTCGAGGTTAGGCTTGATCCTGAAAAGATTGCTATATTTGATTGTTTTATTTTATCTAAATAATATTTTTTAAAAAAATAATCTAAATTCAAAAAAATAAAGTTACAAATAATACGGTTGGAGTCTAAAATATTTTCTCAAAATACGCCTTACGATTAAATTTTTTTTCGTCTAATATGATGCCACAAAAAAGAAAATATTTACCTTATAGCTTCATACTTATCTTAAAACAGTGGTGTTTAATGAAAATACAACAAATAATTAAATGAAATTATTTGATGACAAATAGAATGTTCATGCCGGCTATATCTAAGAGGAAAGTGTATTATTATTTATCATTAGTATCACTGCCTTGGGTGATGCATCAAATCATAAGTTATACATGGGCAACGTTTGACATAGTGTAGAACACCCTAAGTTAATGTGACAATGTAGAGGCTGCAGACTGCAGTGAAGTACTCTCGAATTGATCAGTTGATCTGACAAATCAAAGTAGTTTTTTTAGTACACTTTTTTCCTACTTATGCGCTTTCTAAGAATTTTTTTTTGAAATTTTTTAAGAGGGACGCCCAATTTTAAAATTATTCCACAGCCAACATGCTTAATTATGAAGTTCTTAAAATAAAATCACCAAAAAGATGGTATACCATATTGATATAAGTAATCAGATCAATCATTATAACACTCCACTTAATTTGGGTATTACATATTATGATAATTAAGTTTAGAATAATCATGCAATTTGATTTTAATCAATGTATAATCAAACACATGAAAAGGCATCATTTAACTATATTAGGCATCCGAACAGGCCCCAAATTGACCATATAATTGAATACTTTAAGCAATTAATGATATATTTTATAATGTAATGCAAGTAATGTTATATTTTCAATGTGTATTAATATAAGAAAAATTAAGAATTGAAGAACATTTGAGTAATCATGAATTTCTAAAAATTAATTATGCAACACCTCATTTATTATTAGTCTGTTGTATCTTAAATGATACACTTTATAAATCTACTTAAGCAGTTTAATTGACAAACATATATGCCATATTACTATCATCAACTAATGATAAATAAATATTAACTAAATAAATATGTTAAACCTATATATAGTCTGGGTAATTTAATAGGTGTTGGTCAATATATAAATTAAAGTTCATAATTGCATCATTGAATTATTATAGCCAAATGGTTGCATTAAATAATCAATTTATGAACAATAATTGATGCAATTGAGCGGAAAAAATTATCTGCATATTATTTGCAAGTAAACTTTGTTTTTACGTAGCTACAGATTTTTTGTATGATGAACTAAAATACGGTCTTTTGATAAAATGGTGAAGTTAGGTATAAGATGTGTTTTGTCTTTAATTAACGGTGATTCTACTATTTAAGTTTGACTTGTTTAGGTGTTTTATCTTTCTTTGAATGTGTAGAACGTAGATCAATGAGATGTGTTTTGTCTATAATTAATGATGATTTTGCCATCTACATTTAACTTGTTCAGTTGTTTTATCTTTCTATGAATTTGTAGAATGGAAATTATTGAACACCCAGAACTTAAGCTCTATTTAATTGTAAGAAAGTTTAAGGGGGAAAATTAAAATTAAAATACTTTCTTTTAAACTACTTTTAAATAAAATTAAATAGTTAATCTTTAGTAATTTTATTTCCTACTCATTTTCCATTTCACTATTTTATGTAAATCAATTACAAAAATTCATTTTTATTTTTATTTTCTTGCTTTCTATTAACCAAATGGAGCATACATATATGTCCATGGCTATCTTCTCTTTGAAAATTTATTAGGATTTTTCTTTGCATCCTTTTCTTTTCCGATGGAGCAGATTGCGGCAAACCTATCATTTTGATCTCTCGTATGGGTTCTTTCGGCGTATCATCTAGTTTGTCTTGTGCTTCTCTTGTCGGTTGTCACTAGCTGACCCTTTTTTTTTTTTTTTTTTTTTTTGGTTGCCAAGCTGTTGATTCCCTCTTGCTGAATTATCAAGGGGGGAAAAATTATAAGCCAGCACCTAAGTCTACCTTGGATCCACAACTAAATCTTGTTTTTGGCGAATGCGTACTCGTATATTCTACTTTATATTTAGAATGTATCGAAAATACGATACAAATCATGCTTTTTAATTTAAACATAACCTTAAGTGCAAGGTGCAGTTTATTCTTGCTTCGCCTTTCACTTTCGCTCGATGTCTTGAACATTCTCTCAATTGCAAGGTGTAGTAGTGGAGCATGAAAATCTCAATGCTCTCTAATGATTTCTCGTCGATCGTTCTCTTCTTTTCTAATGCCACGCACTTCTATCTGAATAATGATTAGCAGAAGACTTCTTTGACGAAATAAATAATGTTTTTTTATAGTTCCATAGCAAGTATAACCCATGCATCAATTATTCTAGCAAAATACACAAGTGATCGGAAAACCAAAACCATAAGCAAAAAAAAAACAAAAACAAAAAAAACATGCTACAAGTAGAATTGACAAAAAAAATACAAAAATTCCATATCAAAATCATATGACAAAAAACAAAATTCAAAAATAAATTTCTATGTAGGCTCTCCTAGAATTGTTGTAGAAGATACATGCTTATGTTCACAAAATACCTATAAATTATTTACATTACATTTAATTCAATAGAAGTTAATAGCGTACAATCAATCCATTTCTTGGCAACTTTATTATAATTTACATATATTTATTAAATATGATTATCTAATAAAGGGAAATTAAGCTTACAATTATATTCTAAACAATCTTCATTTGCTTTGTTGACACATTCATATAAGGCATATTATGATCTCAATTATTTCCCGAGCAAATTTCTACAAGAAATATTAGTTTGTGGTAAAAAGATGAAAATAAAAAATAAATAAAAAATTTGCAATTGAGAAAATGTAATAGCTATAAGTAATACTTATATGCATATATTACGTATTATTTTGATTACAAATTTTTTTAAGCTTGGTGTTTTCCCTCTGTATGGACCAAATTGGTTCTGGCCACGAAAAAACCTCCATCATGATCATCTCATAGGTAAAAGTCATTAGTTTCGTGATCATCAAGGTTGAAAAAAGGTGGTAAATCAAGGGGAAAAACATATTCCCCCTCTACAACATTATCTTGATAGTGGAACACAAATCAATAGTAAGGGCATGAATATAATTAAAAGAAAACCACATACAATTAAGGTAATCCATTATGGTGATCACATCAATTAATTATTATTAATATGATGATGAAGACTCAACAAAAATCAATTTACTTCAGTGCTCTAACGACACTAGTTTGTTTGTTAGCCCAAAGCTTAACTACCCACCAAAACGCTAGGATACCTAGCCATTTTAGTATGCATACCCCCATAGGGCTAAGACTCCTATGAAATAGGAAAGAACATATCCAAACCTTGTAAGGCACCTAAAATTAATATTTAAAAAAAACCTAGAATGGTACCATACCTAACTCGGATAGCTACCCCAAGTAATATAAATCTTGATTTAAGCAATAATTCACTTTAAGTATTAATACTTTATTAAAATTCAATCCAACACATCTTAAGGCCCACATAATGATATTATCACCAAGAAAACACACTTAACCATTTATGAATGTCGGTGTGTTGTAGGGTGGTTGATGAACAATGCTGGCAACCAAAAGAAGCAAAGCATATGAAGACTACACAATGTCTAGAGGCACTAGAGAGTGGAGAGAGGTGGGACGTTGGGGATGACGATTGTCGTATTAGAGTTGGACAAGGTACAAAAGTGGTGCATGGTCTAAGTTGTGTAGTCTGTGTTTGGATGGGGTGTTTTGATTAGTTAATATTATTCTCTTAGTCAGATATTAGGGGTAAATTTGATTAGTTAATATTAGTCTCTTAGTCAGATATTAGGGGTAAATTTAATTAAAATGGTGATTTCATCCTTAACAATATAGTATGTTTATTTGAAATTAAGGGTGAAAGGATAATTGAATATCAAATAAAGAGATAAAAATATGAGCACGGATATGGATATTCTTTACTTGTATATGTACCCAAACTCGTGGAACATTTTATTTTCTACTTCTACATCTATTTACATATTTATTAGGTAAAACTCATCTCATTTACTTCACAATTGGACCTTTTAGAATTTGTTGCTAATAACTTTTAAGTTCGAGGTTCATGACCTTGGTGTCCATCCTTGTTACTTTGGAGGGCCTATGCGTCTTGATGAATAGTGTGTTAATGGTGATTTCCTTTCTCTTCTTTAAATCCTTCTTTTGTAGTGATACTATAGGATAGCTTCTCTATTACGTATGTGTAGCGAACCTTTGGAGACCATATAAGAGATTCTTCTTCTTCTATTTTTGAAGAGAGACCATGAAGTTACTCCTCCAATCAATTTCATCGACGGTTAATTTAGAATAGAGGAGCAACTTCAAGTTCTTCATCATCATTCACCTTATCCTGTTCAATTTCTTTGGGTTCTATAAAATCATTTTCCCTTTCCGTATTCTTCTCTATTACAATTACTTCAACCTTAATAAACTTGGGCCCTCTTTTCATTCCATGTTGTGAATAAAGGAGATGGTTATGGCATCACCAATGAAGTCTAAATCTTTTGATTACTCCTCTAATTTCTTATCTTACCTAAACTTTTAAAGATAAACATTTTAACTAATTCAACCTTTGATATTTTGTCTTTTAGCTTGTTCCCTCTTCTCTTTCTTCTATCAGTCTAGCAACTATGATTGTATCTGAATAAGTCATTGTAAAATGTTCAGTGGTACATAAACCACTATGGCACTTGCTTGATATTTCATTGAAGTACCTAATTACAATTAGATATCTAAATATAATTAGAAAGGCTGTTTATTCTCACTCTTTAAATACCCAAATAAAACTAAAGTTAAATGTGAAAATATTTAAATAAAATTATTTTAAATATGGAATACTAATAATTTTTTTGTAAAATGCCAAAGTAGAATTTATCCTATAATTTATTTTCATAAGTTACATATACTTGTGAACTAAGATTAATATCTCTCAAGTCCGGGCAATAAAAAGCATAACCTACAGGATGAATCATGGTTTTAACGCATTGATGCATGACCAAGTGGAACTAGGACCAAAAGAATTGTAGGTCAGCCCACAAATCACAATGATTATTTGTTGACCTAAGAAGCTTGAATTTTCTTATCTCATTTTAAGGATATTAACTGTGCAATTGTATTACAAGATTGCAACTCTGTTATAAGGGCATTGTGTCACTCTTACCTATCATTTTATTTATCGTTAAGTTGTTTCAGTTGTTAGGGGTGTTTGTCTTTTATGAATGGTGATGTAATCTAGGTGTACTCCTCACCTTTGTTTATAAAGGATAATCCTAGCCCAAGAGATCCAAGATACTATCCCAAACATTCTCCTTAATCTTTTTGTTTCTCATCTTCATCTTCTTCTGTAGGAGTTGGCCCTTACTTGAAAAGGGAATATATCCACAGGTGTCATCACTGGTGCTTTCATTAAGAGAACCATGGTAGATAGAGTTCAGACTAGATCTCGCAGCACTAAGGAGAATTTGAGGCCATAATGTGATTCTTCTATAGCTTCTATTTCTGACCTTAATCAAAAAGTTAATCACCAACAAATAGCAATTTATGACCTTTCCTAATCCTTCACCAACCAACAAGCGATAATGAGCGACCTCTTGGTCAAATTCTCTCAAGTAGAGGGCTTTCTTACTACCAGTTCCTTTAATTTTACTCCCACGACCCAGACCGTACCCATTCCTACACACTCACCTTAAACCCTTGCACTATAACCTGACCACCTTTGATGGCATGAATGTAACACCCCCAAATTTACTACTTAAAATTTTTATTTTGCAGAAGCCTTAATTACAAAAATAATGGGTATTACTGCCACACTCAGTATAAGCTTGGTATCCTCTGTCATCTTTATACTAATTGCTAAGGCTAAAACATTACATTACTTAAACAACATTTATAACTACAGAACAAAATAGAGACTACAAATTCAATCTGTCCTAATAAATATAAAAAGATCAAGCAAAACAGTTACAATGTAACAAAAGGGGAAATAACAAGGGAAAGAAGAATCCATAAAATATCCAGATCAAAAGATGCCAGAGCAAACACCGGATAGTCCTAACTCTCAACCCTCTATAGGTAGCCATCATGTTGAACCCTCAAAGTACTCTTGCAAGCTCATTACTGCCCATTGAATAGGCAGGGGACCAAGAAATGGAACCCGTCAGTACTACAGTACTAAGAAAACCATTATACTAACTCCAACATGTTAGTCCACATGAGGCACAAAAAGAACATAACATAAGTATATCACGGAAGCATAGAATTGTAAATGGGTACAACTAATATAATTAAGAGAAATCTAAATACTAAGGTAGGGCACTAGAAAAACTACCGATACAACCATCCGTATAAATTCCAGATAAGAAAGTAGGACGCAAAGGTAACTAATAAGCCTCATATCACAACATGAAGCGTACAATGACAGCTATCAAAAATATCAAATCCAAAACATCCTATTAAAATCTTCACACAATGATCATTTTCAATTTTAGTTACTCAAAGGAGATATAATAATAACCCGGAGATATAAAAATACACTGGTCATATTAGCGCACAAGGCAACACGATACCCTTCAATCGTCCAACCCAAAGGCATAACAACACTTTGGTCATACTAGTGCACAAGGAAACACAGTACCCTCCACACCTAGTTCACCTAATCATTAAGTATCAATACCCCCTATAGGGCTCGTAGGTCACCTACAGAGTAGACTAGGGACTTATTGGGTCACAACTGGCACACCGAAAATCAAATAAATCGAGGACTCCTACTTCATCTCTAGGGTAGCTACCCCTAGAGAGAAACTATTCCCAAACTCGAGATCTTCTATTTTATGTATTAGTATTTTATGGGGTAACAATAGATATCACACATTGCACACAAACTTCCTTTTTATACTTAGCCAATTCCCTTTATTTCTAATTATATAAGGTAAACCCTAAGGTCATATCTATTTATTCACAAAAAGTGTATTAAGTCGAAATGACCAAACTACCCACAACTCCTAATTTTACCATTTTATCCAAATTCGTATCAAGCAAAATTATTATGAGCCATTTGTCATGAAAATGCTAACAGATAATTATTCATGATATGGTAACATGTGAATATTATATCTTTGTGACTAACTACATTATCCACTTTCCATACCTTTAGTCAATTATATCTATAGCCTAAATCATACATTTTTAGGGTGATATATATTCCATGTAACACATGTGTATAAATTTATAGCATATTATGTCACTCAATAGAGTAATTAACATCATAGTGCAGGAAAGGAAATACATCAACTCTAGAACATGCGATTAACATTTGTTGCATACTAACCCTAATCATTCATGCATGCTTTATAATATTTAATTCCACCCTAGCTATTAAGCAAAGATAATCATATTAAACTTATCATGGTAAATTACATTATAAAGTTGTAGGGTTTTAACTCTAACAAGCCCTAAGCATGCGTATGTTATTTATTCAACAAAACACACATGCGAGTATTATCGATCAAATAATACATTGAAAATATGCTAAATATTTAGTACTATTCCATTTACATTCATGCCTAATCATAACACTTGAAATTTCATTATAAAAATTCCAAATTAAAATACATACATATATTTCTCTAAAAATGGGGCATAAAGAATACTATCAGCACAACCAAACTTTATGCATTACCACATGATCTCACATCTTAGTAGAAAGGTATGGTTTACCTCTTATCCAAGAAAAAAGTAATAATCAAGATTCACCTAATTAGTCTCTACTCAATTCTTCAACTCCTTACATTAAAACAACCAACACACATATTAGCATATAACATAACACTAAAAATAATCTAAAATTAACTAAAATTAAATGGGAAAGAGATTAGATAATTAACTGGAGTCAAATGGAAGATTGAATTGTATAGAAGTGTATAAGAATGTGTGGTGGAGCTATGGTTAAATTTTGGTGGTGATTAGACAAGGTTTCGGATGAAAATAGGGGTGCATGGCCAAAAAAGGAGTTGTAATGTAAGGCGGTGCAAAAGTTACACGGCTGTGCAGCACCGGTGCACAACAGGTCAAAAGAAAAAAAAAATACACGTCCAGGCAATGCAAAAGTTACACGGCCATACAGAATCAAGCCGAGAGGAAAGTTTTTGTATGATCAGACGGTGTAGGGGTTGCACAGCTGTGCAATAGGATATTTAAGCGCCGCACGGGAAGAAGGAGGAGGAGTAGAAGGAGGAAAGGAGAAGGAAGAGGGAGCTCGGTAATGGCTCTTTGACACAAACATGAGTAGAGTGAGGTAAAATAAAAGAGAAATAAGGAGAGTGTGGGGGTGGGTGGGTACATGGTCGTGTGTGTGTACATGGTCATGTGTATTGTGGGAATCGGGAAAAAGAAACAGAGGGGAAGGAGATGTGCGAAAAGCATGCAAGGCCAAAAATGCTAACAGTGTAGATGATGGTTAAGTGTGGTGATGAAAAATGTAGGTGATGGCAATGGTTAGAGTGTAGGTTGCGTAAGGATAAGAGAGACAAGAAGAAGAATGGTAGCGGAGGTGATGGTGGTGCATAGCGTGTAGTCGAGTAGGGATAAGAGTGTAGAAGGAGAAGATGAAAAAGATAAGAAAGGAAGGTTGATGGATGATGGAAGTCTACAGAGGACAAGATAGGAGATGGTGCAAGTGGAGGGCAAGTTGGTGGTGCAAGTTGCAGCAAAATTCAAACCTTGCAGCTTGGACTTACAGGAGAAGAGGAAAGAAAGGAAGAAAAGAAAAGGACAAAGAAAAGGAAAAAGAGAAGAAGATTTAGGGGATTAGTTTAGGGGTATTTTTAGATTAACTATAATTAATTAGTATTAGTGTAAATTTTAATGGGTTTTTATTTTCATTTACGAATTACGATTTATCCGAGTTAAGGTTTCGGATTCGATTAAAGTTTCAAAATTACAAAATTGGGTTAAAGCTAAAATAAGATTTCTCGTATGATTAGAATTAGATTAAGATATAATTTATACGGTATTAGGTTAACTAAAATATGGGTTATTACAATAAATCCCTTGGATTGGATATTTTAGGTTGAGAGATATTTTAGTTATTAAGGGGGCCTTGATGAGAAAAGGATTGATATTGCCAGCTTTTATATGATTAGTCAAGCGCTAAGCTAGTTCTAATGGATGCATCAAAACCAAAAACTCTCATTCTGGTCCTCCCCATACAAGCGACTGAGCAGCGCTTCGGACCATTTACTTATGCCAATCACAAGGCCACATTGATCAAAATCCAACAGACATGTACCATATCTAATTACCAGTCCCAATTTGAGAATAAATGTAATCAAGTGACAAATTTATCCCTTGAAGTAATTCTTAGTTGATTCATTTCTAGCCTAAAATTTCAAATTCATAGCGAACTAGCTTTCATGAAAACCACATCCATCTTTGGTGCCTTAGCCTTAGCTAAGCTTATCAAAGAAAAACTTCATAATCAAAGAGCTCCCTTCAATCAACCTAATCAACCCAAACCCTCTGTCCACAGCAGCCCCCCTCCTCCACCGACACCACCATTATTAGCCCTTCCCCCACTCCAAACTCACAGAGGCCTAATCCATACCTACTAGCTCCAAAGCAACTCACCCCAATAAAGATGAAAGCTAGACGTGCTCAGGGTCTGTGTTATAACTGTGAAGAGAAATATAAGCTAGGGCATCAGTGCAAGGCCACACTCTTTCTTCTCTTGGATGAACCTCTTGATAGGTCTTTTATGGCTGAGAAAGCCACACTCAAAATTAAGGAAGAAACTACTCCAAAATTTGTAGTTAATCTCCATGTGATAACCAAAGTTGCATACTCCCAACCATTTCAGCTAACGGTGCAAATACACGGTCACCCCATGATTGCTCTGGTGGATTCAGGTAGCTCTCACAACTATATTCACCCTTGTATTGTGAAATTCCTTAGATTGTTGGTAGAGGATGGGTGAAATCTATCAATCGTAGTCGGTAGTGGTGAAAGATTGACCACTAAGGGTTAGTCCACCAACATTGTCATTACCATACACCCAACAACATTCAAAATTGATTTCTATGTATTGAACTTCACTGGTACCAATTTGATCTTGGGAACCTAGTGGTTGCAAAGACTTGGGCTAGTCACCACGGATCATAGGCACATGACCATACGATTCCAACATCAAGGGAAGCCCATCAAGTTGATAGGACATCACTCTCTTCCTAACCCAATATCAATTAATCAGCTCCTAAGACTCCATAAGAACTCCTCACAAGCCTAGTATTATTATTTGCAATTAGACCAGGATGAGGATTCCTTTACAACAGAACCTTTTGCCAATGCAGACCTAGAGATTAGCCAACTCCTTCAGTAATTTGAGTCCGTTTTAGTGTACCAAAGGGCCTTACCCCCCTCCCCACCCTAACAAGCTCATGGACCATCATATTAGCCTAAAGCCACAAGCCTATCGAGTTAATGTGAGGCCTTACTGATACCCACATTTCTAAAAATAAGAGATTGAGAGGCAAATTAAGGAAATGCTTTAGGAAAATATTATTCACTTCTCTACCAGCCTATTTTCCTCACCTATTCTCCTCATTCAGAAGAAGGACTGATCAAGGGAATTTTATGTGGATTATAGGGCACTTAATGCTATTACAATATGAGATCGATTCCCGATTCCCACTCTTGATGAGTTGTTGGATGAGCTACATGAGGCCACCATTTTCTCTAAATTGGATCTTAGAAGTGGATACTATCAAATTATTACCCAAGACTACCTTCCAGACCCATGAAGGACATTATGAATTCCTTGTAATGCCTTTTAGACTTTCTAATGCCCCCATCCACTTTTCAAGCCACTATGAATGACATTTTTAGGCCTCCTCTCCGTAGATTTGTACTAGTATTTTTTTTATGACACTTTGGTCAATAACCCAACTCTTAAAGCCCACGTTTCTCACCTAGAAAGTATCTTAAGCTTGCTCCGGAACCATAAATTATATGGACTACCTAAGCCATTTTATTTTATCTCAAGGGTTGGTTGTTGATCCAAAGAAGGTGGAAGTAATCCTCTAGTGGCCCATTCCAAACTCCGTGTTAGTGGCTTCCTTGGTCTAACTGGGTATTATTGACGCTTCTTAAAGAACCACGCCTCTATAGACAATGCCTTGATCGACCTACTCAAGCATAATTCCTTCTAATGGAATGAATTCACCTAGGAAGTGTTCAATCACCTCAAGTCTACCATAACTGTAGCACCGGTGCTTCCCCTCCCAAATTTCTCCTTATCATTTGTGGTAGAAACAAATGCATCGGGTATTACAATTGGAGTTGTGTTATCTCAGCGGAAACACCCAATTGCCTTCCATAGTAAGTGTTTGCCTCCTCAACTCTAGGCTGCTTCAGCTTATAGTAGGGAGATGTACGCCATCACCTCTACTATTCTAAAATGGAGGCAATATTTTTTAGGTTCCCTTTTCACTATAGTGATAGATTATCAGAGTTTAACATAACTACTCAACAAGACTATTCAAACCCCAAAGCAACAGTGGTGGCTTACCAAGCTCTAGGATATGAATTCAACATCAAGTACAAGGCTAGTGAAGATAATAAGGCGGCATATGCTCTTTTGCGCTAGACGAGAGAGGCAATGGGGACCCTCAGTGTCATGACTTCACCAATTTCTAAGCTCATGAGCCAAATTCGAGTGGCAATGCTATCTAATCCACAAATCCAAACCCTCTTGCAACAAATTGAGGCTTAATCTAATGTTCCAAGAGGTTATTCTACCCAAAATGACCTTGTGTTGTACTAAGGCGGATTGTCCAAGTATTCATCTTTTTATGCTTTACCATCTCACGTCAGAGCAATAAAATCAGCAAAGCACTTTGTTCAAGAGGTGGTCCACCTCCATGGGTATCCCCGTTGTCTCGAATCGAGACCCTTTGTTTAGTAATCATTTCTAGCAAGAGATGTACAAGGCACCCAATTGAGGATGAGCAATGCTTACCATCCCCAAATGGAGGAATAGTATGAAGTGTTGAACTACTGCTTGGAAACATATCTGCTGGCATACACCAGTGATACACCACACCAATGGACACACTTCTTACCTTAGGTGGAATTCTAGTATAATACCAGCCTTCATAGCTCCATTGGGATGACCCCATTCCAAGCAGTGTACGAGCGGGTACCTCCAGTATTTGCTAATTACATAGCATGGTGCACTAATGTTGAAACACTACAACAAGAATTCAAGGCTAGAGATGAGTTACTTATCCTCCTCAAGGCCAATCTACTCAAGGTGCAGGTGGGAATGAAAAACCAAGCTGATAGACATCACCGTGATAAGGAGTTTTAGTGTGGAGATTGGGTGTTTGTGAAACTACAGCTTTATCGCCAACAGTCCATAGCTCATCGACTTTCTCATAAGCTTAGCAAGAAGTATTTTGGTCCCTTTCAGGTATTAGAGCGTATCAGGTCAATTACCTATCATCTTCAGCTTCCTACCGACACTAAGATCCACCTGGTCTTCCATATTTCAATCTTAAAGGCCTATCCCAACCCAAATCAAACAACCAACATTTCCCTGTCCCTCAATGATATTGAAGGACACCCCGTGTATCAACCAATTACAGTTCTGAATACTGAGGACATTCATTTTAACCAACAATCAATCAAACAAACACTCGCCCAATGGGAAAAATCCAATTCTGAAGAACTGACATAGAAAGATTGAAACCAATTGTAACTCAACTTTCCTTGGCTCAACCTTGAGGACAAAGTTTCTCTTCAAGGGAAAAGTATTGATGCACGGCCAAACAGAACTAGGTCTAAAAGAAATACAAGCCAACCTACAAAGCTCAAAGATTATTTGTTGACCTGAGAAGCTTGAATGTTCTTATCTCATTTTAGGGATATTAGTTATACAATTCAATTACAAGGTTGCAAGTCTGTTATAAGGGTGTTATGTCACTCTTACCTATCATTTCAAACATTCTTCTTACTCTTTCAGTTTCTCATCTTTACCTTCTTCTGCACGAACTATCCCTTGCCCGAAAAGGGAATATATCCGTAGGTGTCATCACACAAAATCAGCATAACAACAATTGAGAAACTATAATTGTATTTTCAGTTTGGGGGGGGGGGGCGTCGGGAATCTTATATACAAATTTGCAGCTCCAAGGATCCAATTTGCAATGATACATCATGATCGAGGTATGTGATACAATCGTTATACCATCTAAAGCGTATAATATTCAAGATTGCAGAGCTTTCAAGCGACCTACGTGTTACAGTTCTCCTAGGTGTACTACCACCAAGTTTTCCTTCACAAAGAACCTGTAAAAGCAGGATTAGAACAATATTTGCGTATCTCGGACTTCCTATCGAGCTTTTTTTGAACGTTTAGTGGGCCTTATCAAATCCTTTCTGGAACCTTCCACAACTTTACTTTCTGCCAAACTCTGATCATAGCAAAACAAATAACATATCTCAGAAATAGATTTTACAGTTTCAAGTTCGCCGTACGGATGATAAATATACAGATGAGCAAACAAGGGATATTATAAATGTATGAACAAGTTATCATATCTGATAGATCTACTCAAGAGAACTGCAGAAGGCAGATGCACCACCGCATTCTGTACCTCCTCCCATTTTCTTTGGAGATCAAGCAGTTCTTGGCAGTAGCTTAGGCACTCGGCGTGGTAAACAGCAGCCAAGTCTTTGATCAATGCCTTCCTTCTAATGATTCCAATCACTACATGGGTGCAAGAACAGCAGATTTAGGATGAAAATACATAGGACAAGGTGACAGCTTTAACATCTTAGATAACAGAAGAGACCAAAACACATTAAATCATAATGCAGCATCGTGATTTGGAATTGATGCAGAATGTTGCTAATTATCAGTTGAGACATTACACCGTTAAAAAGTCCTTCGGGAAGGAAAGGGGCAACATGGCACAAGTGCAGGAGTTACAGAACCTTAGTTGACATTATTATTATTAGACGTTCATATATTATTACATCCTATTACACATGATTTTATAACGATTTAATATCATTGTCAGGTTTCGGTCATTCTTTGACCTATATATGACCCCAACTTTGTACTTTAGATCTCATGGTTGAATTAAATAACAAAATCTTGGGAGTTTTTATGAAAACCTACTGTAAAGGTTTAGCATTACACCGGTTTGGATTTGAGCCAAATTGATCACATCACTACCAAATTTTCCAAATAATTAGCCAAAAAAAAAGAATAATCATAAAAAGCCACAATCGATCGGCTGCCAAAACCTTTGCTCTAGTCTCCACTGAAAACAGTTGCCACCACTACAGCACCATCAACAGTTGACAACCACCATCAGGGTTGAACTTGAATACTAGGGGACTGAGTAGAGGAAGACTCTGAGGTCCTTTCATAAAAAAAATGATTAAAAATCAAATAAAGAAGATAATAAGATATACCATAAGAAATGTTGTTGAGTGACTTCAAACCCACAGCCTATCCATCACTTCCCCAAACCTACTCAAGTATGAACAGGTGGTATAATTTCTCCACTTCGAAACTTATATTCTACATAAAGACATTTAGAGATCACAAAAGGTGGCTATCAAATGGATTTGATCATGCAACCATCACTCCTCAAATGTGAGTCGACACTCAACCAACCAAACTTTCCAAATGTTATGTGCATTTACTCGTTCTTTTATTAATATATAATACATAACAGAGGATTTGGAGCCGCTCCAGGCCCTAGGCTGCCTATTTCTGCTATATTCAAGATCAAGCCTGACCCTCATCTACTGCCCCCCTCTATAAACCACCACTGCACTACCACAATTCACATCACCAACCAAATACAAAGCACCACAAACCACCACCAAATGCAACCTGCCCTCACCTATCACATAAACACACCTCATGCGACCTGCCTTACCACCATCGATGACCATCATCATCCCTCCATTTGCTTAACTAGAGAAGAGGGAGTAATTTTTGTCACTGCACATCATGAAATCAAAACCACATACACTGTATTCCTCATCACCATCCGTTGATTTTGCAATTGTTGCTTGTTAGTTTGCCAACCACCATATCTGCCACTATTTTTCAACAGCACACGACTAAGCCTTGTCATTCTGGCATCGACTGTTGCTCATCATATTTTCCTGTCACTTGGTAGCACTAACGCCAATCATCGCTACCTATAATCACCACATTTGCCTAAAGCTAGCAAGGCACAACTAGCTGGTTTGCTTTCCTTCAATGGTTGGAAGTTCATGTTTTTGAAATTTGTGAAATAGGCCTGCAATTTAGTGATTTTTAGAAGGGACGAAAAACAAAAGTCAAAGTGGTTGATTGATAAAAATTTGTTATTTCTCATTGTTTAGTTGCTCTGTGTTTGTTTCCAATGTGGTTAGGAACGAAGACTCTCAGGCCTCACAATTAGAAGGTTGAAAACCTAGTGAAGGCTCAATAGACTATTGACGCTATGCATTTCATGAGGCTCAATTTAGAACACTTCAAGATGAGCTTCAAGAGCTAGCTTCTTTCATTAGGGTCCAGCCAAGCAAAAGAGCACTGAACAGGCTGGTCCTATGCTACTGCACCAACAACCAGGTCCTATGCTACTGCATCAGCAATCGTTGGTCTTCAAAGTGCTCCCATTTAGCCTCATCTGATGTGGTCTCCTTACCAGCGGCAGAGTCAAAATTTTAGATCTATAGTATCACTGTTTTATATTGACTGCATTCGATAAATTATATAATAAAATTAAATTACTTATATTTGTACTTTTGAATTTTTTTTTATTTTTTAATAGATATTTATACGCAAATATGATAATATATAAAAATATATATATATTATAAAATTGGGTCATTGATCATTTTAGTGCAAAAAAAAATAAAAACAAGAAAGTATATTAATACAATTAACCTTTGATATATTATAGGCCAGACTAATATGATATAGTGTTTATAATTTTATTATATTCAAGAAAAAAAATAACAGAAACTAAGGGTGCGTTTAGTTTGCAAAAACAGTTTTCTGTTTTCCGCCACCAATTTTCTATAAAAAAAATTAAAAATTAAAAATAAAATAAAAAATCATTTTTCCATGGAAAATTAGAAAAAGCATGTTCATTTGTCCATATTATGAAACCACCTTTTAATTTAAAAACATATTCATCTTTTTCTATATTGGATGATGACGACAACCAATGATGATAATAATTATTATTATTACCATCATTATTCATAATAATAGTAGTATTAATTTCAACACTAATAGTATTTTTCATTATTAATATTAACAATGAAAATAATAATAATACTTATAATAATCATGATGAAAATAATATTAATGTTAAAATTTATATTATTATTATCACCACTAACAATGATGATAATAATAATAATAATAACAACAACAACAACATTATTAATATGTTAATCTTGAGAATAGATATGATAATAATAAGATTAATTAAACTAAGTATAATAATATCAATTGTAATAATAATGATATTAATGTTATTGTTAATATTATTATTATGAAAAGTTATAGTAATAATATTGTTATATACAATAGTAGTAATATTATTATCTATGTAAGTAATAATAATGTTAATAAGGTTAAAAATAAGAATAATATTACTATTTTTGTTACAAATGTAAATAATAATAATAAAAATAATTTTAATAATAAAAATATTAATAATATAAGAGTTTTCTCAAAAAATAATATAATGAAAATATTATTATTATTATTATTATTAGAAATATTAATAAATATAAAATATTAACAATAATAATAAAGTTATTATTAATATTAATGAAATTAATAATCATATGAATGTTGTTATTATTATTATTATTACTAATAATAATATTAATATTCATGATGATAATGTTATTAACTTTATTAGTAGTATTATTACTAATTACTAATTAATGTTAATATTAATAATTAGCATATTATAATTTTATTTTATGAATATTAATATTCATATAAATGAATATCAATATTAATATTAAAATTGATAACAATATTAATATTAAAGTTAATAATAACAATATTATGAATATTAATGTTAATAGTAATGATAATATAAACAATATTATTAATTATTTTAACAATAATAATAATATCATTACTATTATTTTATTACTATTAGTATTGATAAATATTAATATTATGATTAAAAATAATAAGCATATTACTATTACTATTATTAATAATAATTTTTCAATTGATAACGATGTATAAAACAATGACATAAATTTATATGAAAAACTCAGAAAAAATAGTATAAGTTGCTTTTCAGTTTTCTTTACAAAGTTAGACAAACGGGTTTTCCAGTTTTCCGATAAGAAAAATGGAGGGGAAAAAAAGGTTGTAGATATTTTTTCTGAATTTCTGAAAAACTGGAATATATTTTCCTAAACCTAAACGCATCCTAAGTTTTTTTTTTTTTCGGATAAGAGGAAACTATATTAAAATGTCAAAGAGAAAGTATTGATGACCGATCCTCATTATCATTGACTTCAATGTAGTTGTGGGCCGGCCACAGTCCTTATTTGTCGGTCTTTATTTTCAACAATTTGTAAAATGAAAAAGTGGTGGACCTATGATGCCTTCAGGCCTCGTTGGCTTCTGGTCTTTTGTTTAGTTGAAGTAAAATGACAAAAAGAAACAGTTAGAGGGACTTGATCCTGTGTCCAGTGCTTCTGATTGCATGGGTGCACACAGCAACAAAGCCAACCATGCTGTCAAACGCTGCTGATCTGTAAGTGTCTTCAGAAATACTTAACTTTCAATGGTGTCCTATGGCACCATTGAAATGCCTTGACTCCGCCCCTGCGTCTTAGCACACACAAGTTCCTGCTAACTCCAACTTAAAGAACACCCTTCCTAATTTGGTAAGGAAGAAAACCAGAGAAACTATTCAAATGGTTAAATATGGTAAAAACCTATTTTTGCATGCAAACAGGTTTGAGATAAGGTGAAAGTTCTGATGGCTACCACTTACTTCACAGGCCGTGCTGATATTAACTCAACTATCAGCATTGGTTTCATCTACTAAATCCAGTATTTGAGTAAAGCCAGTTATGTCAACTCATGGTTGACAAGTTCACCCTTGTCAACTATAAGCAAGACTTATATTCCAGAATTTATATTTGTCAATGGAGGCTTGAGATGTTGATATTCCACTCAAGAATTTCAAAAGCTAGCCCCTATAAAGAGCATGTGACGAGAACCTCACTCATCATGGTATCTAATACATTGGTGGTCTTGATGGAGACAAAAAAAATCAGCTCAAGGGTTGAAGTTTTTGCTTCGGTATCCATACCATTTCTTTTGTTCGAGATGCAGAAAAGAAAACTTTTTGGCAACACTCGTTTTGAAAGGCTTATAACCGACCACCTAGCCCACCCAAGTCATTTTCTAAGTTTGGCACTTCCAAGATTAAATACTTCAAATGCCACCCTCATTCGCAGCAAATTTGTCTTGAAGACTGACATATGTTGATTTTGTTAAACCTGAGTCGTAGTTCAGTTTGATTTTAGCCCCAAGCTGAATCAAACAATAACTTTACAGTTTCAAAAAATCTCAACCAAATAAATCCGTTTTCTAAATACCCAAAATCCAAACAACAATCGTTACAACAAAATACTTACACAAGAGCAAGAGATGGTGTATTTTAAGAGATCTTTTGATTCAGTATATGTGCTACCTCACACAATGTGACTTGTAGTTTTAGTCTAATTTATTGAAAGAAGGTCAAGGTCTATGTGAATATACCACTTTTGTAGGTCCTACAGGCCACAGGTTTAGGTCTTATAGAATCCTAGTTGACATCATTATTATTAGATTTTGATACTATTATTACATAGGATTTGTAACAATTTAATATTGTTGTCAGGTTTTGGTAGTACTCTGACCTATGTATAGCCCTAAGTTTGTGCTTTTTATGTCATAGTTGAAATAGATAAAGAATATGGGGTTTTGTATGAAAACCTGGCCTAAAGTTTAGTCTAAAACAGCTTGGGTTTGAGCTGAATCCATCCCACCGTCACCAAATTGTCCCAATTCAACTAGGGAAAAAAATCAAAGCAAACCATCATCAATTTGCTGCCAAAACCTTAACCCTAGCCACCACCGAAAGCAAATGCCGCCACTACAGCACTACCAGTACCAACCATCAACAACCACCATCAAAGCCAGCCCTGAATACTAAGGGGCTCTAGGCCAGGGCAAATTTTGAGACCCTTTCATGAAAAATATGATTAATAACTAAATAAACAAAAATAATAAGATATATCAAAATAAATAGTCAAGTGACTTCGAACACACAATTAATCCATCACTTCCCCAAACCTACACAAATGGCTATACTATGAACGACTGATAATTTGTCCGCTTCAGAATTTATATTCTAAATAAGCAAATGTAAAGTATCACAAAAAATGCTATCAAATGGGCACGACCACTCAACCTATCCATTGCTCCTCAAATGTGTGTGACGCTCAACATACCAAACCTTCCAATTTCTTACTGTGATTAATTGATTTTTTTTTATTTATATATAATACATATAAGGGAATATGGGAGCTCTCTAATTTGGAAACCCTACGCCTAAGCCTATTTTTGCTATAAAACTAACAAAAAAAAAATAGAATGAGAACCTTGTATTAAGGATGTGTAACAATACAAGAAGAAAGAAAGAAAATTAAACCTACAATTACCACTTGGTAGTTGCAAATTGTTATATGAAAAACATTTTCATTAACAATTATTAATACACATATAGAAACAGTTTACTATATAACCGAACTTTAGTCGTCAAAACCATAACCAAATCATTTTTGTAAATTATAAACCAAACCTAATTTTCAAACTAAACCAAACAGCAAAATTACAATTTAGTTTGGTTCAGTGTGAGATGTATTAAGAAAACTCCTCATAAAGTTTCCAATATACATATTTTGATCGATGTGCAACCTTATGAGTACTCACAAAATGAAGACGAGGAAAGGAAATGAAGATGAGGAAAGTACGAGGTCAATTTTTTCTCTAGTGGAGGAGGATGATGCAGTCTACACGCCAATTTACCATAGGACTCGTAATCTTAGCTCTATACAATGGGAAGAAGGTCTGGGTCCATATCAATATACCTCTTTCTATAGATTTTGTGGTCCTAGGACCTTTGGGAGTGTTACTAGTAAAATAGTAGGAATTATTATGATTTTGATTATATTGTCATCACATAAATTATATTATGATTTGTTAAAATTATTAAACTTTGGTGATACTTGAGTCTGTATATATGGCCCTACATTTGTACTTTTGAACTCACACTTGAATTGAATATAGAATTAGCATGTTGTGAGTGATAGCCTAAGCCGAGAGCCAGAGAGTTTAGCCAAGCATCATCTTTGGAAAGCAGCTTCTTTTTTGTTGTACATGCTTAATCCTTGTACTATGACTATATCAATCTTCTATTATGACTTTAGTACCTTGGCAAACAACCCATTCTATTATGAGCAAGAACCAAATAAAACCTTACAATCTTCAACCCACTATTTATCACTTACGCACTCCTATTTACAGCAACAATTGTAGATTTAGGAATGAGGTAGGGAAGATAGCAAGGAGGAATGTCATCAACTTATTATAAATACTGTTCATATCAATGAATCTTATCACATCCAAGACGTTAATGGTTATGAGTATATAAATAATGCAAAAGTATGCCAATCAATCATACTAGTTTGCCTAGAGCCATCATGATGGAAAGGCATGCACTGCCATCACAAAAATTATGGTGGTTAAGGCATCTTTAATTCAAGTTCAAAGAAAGTCGATTCATTATGTTCGCAGATCTTTAGTTTCAATCACAAGGTTTGACCATCATTTCAACTCCCATGAATTCTCAAGCGTCTTATTATTTGAAACAAGTCGAGAATGAGTTAAAGTTCATAAGGGTTAAAGGATGACAACCGGTTAGCATACTTTGCGGATCAATGAAAGTCGAGCACCCCAACTTTTGTAAAAGAACATCCCTCAACACCATCCTCTCTCCTATCCACCACCACCACAAATGATCATTATCTCCCCATCCCCAATTTTTTTCTCCCTCCTCAAGTGCTCCTCTGCCTAAACTATCTATTAAGCTCCATTAATTACAAACTCATAAACAAAAGAACCAGAACAATAGAGCTCTTTCCTAACAAAAGTGGTGCATCAAGTGATGCCACTTCAACAACAAAACAGGGGATCAATTATCTAATCAAAGGTAACTAGGAACCATCAATAGTTCCCCAAAAAAACATACACAAAACTCATTCAAAAGTTTAAGCTAAACACGCAACAAAATTCTTGCATACCCATTGATTCGATCAAGACCACAAACAACAAAACCAAGTATAAGACCTCAAACGAGTGCCAAAGATACCTTATCTGATGAGATAAACAAATCGAACCCGCGCTCAATGCATTAGGAGGCTTAGCACTCAAAGCTACAAATCTAGCTATGATGAGGTCATAAATTGAGCTTCAAATCGAAGCTTTTGTAAGAGGCAGATATCAAAGAGCACTAAGGAACAAGCATCACTCAAATGTAAATCACAGACTCGTGCTAGAATTGGAAGTTGAATTGTAAGGCTAAAACAGATTGATTGGATAGGCTCAGTCTAATTTTGGTCTTCTTTATCTTCATATATGATTGTATGATATTTTTTTTCTTTTTCTTTTCTATTAATTTAGTCCAATGTAAGGGAAAGGATGAGGTTAAGGGTGAAATGGGTATTATGCAAAGTATTGGACACTATAAATCCTTTATTAAACTAACAGAAAGTTATCTAGTGCAAGAACCCATAAACTCAAGGTTTACTGCGAATTCCCAAAAATTAGGGTTATATCATATATTTTATAAAAAACACAGGTTTGTCAATAATATATGTCAATATTTGTTGTTGAAAATAAGTAAACACGTTGTGATAACCACAACATATAAAATATCATTCCCAACACTTTAATATTGCCTGAGAAACAATTAACACTTTTAGGCCATTCATTGATGATAAACTTCTTCAATAGATTCTAGTTTGATAGTAACTAGTTTAGTTTCTTTATTTTTAGTTTGATTGCTCGTTAACTAGGATATGTAATCAAAGATGGATGATCCTTTTTTATAAAGGATCAAGTCACACAAATAGATGAATTGATTGAGAAAATTTTGAGCTTCTGCACCTTGCCTTGTTACAACACCACATTTCATAGGTTTTGAGAATAATCCAAAACTATATCTCAAAGTCATCTTCATGCATTCGAGTTGTGCCTAGAGTAAGTGAACCATTCATCTAAAGGTCACTAAGATCACTACATCTTCCTTTACCCATTTTCCAATTTCTCGGTGGAGTTCAACACACCCACCAATCAATGTTTCTCACGCACATCACGTCATTACTAACTTATAATCAAGTATCAATGAACTACAAGACAAGATTAGGTAAGAGCCATAAGATACAAGAATGCTAGGTGGATGGCAAGGACAAAGTGATGATATTGATAATTGATAAGTGCTAATGAACACACTAGAAATAAAACCTTTGTCACTTAAAACTCTTTAACATTTATGGAGGAGCAAAGAACAAAAAAGTCAAAGCATCGGTACCGATAATCTATTAAGCAAAATTATATAATTATATGAAAAAAAATATATATTCAGATAAGATTATACTATAAGTAATTAATAATTTTATAAATATGCTATAATAGAAGCAACTTTAGACCTAATATGGACCCATCGTGAAACTTCAACACTATTTGACCCACATCCTAGTTGAAAATGAACCACAAGTTATAACTCAAAATATAATAATAATTAAATCCAAAATCCCAAACAAAACTTATACGACTTGATCACCAACTCAACCTCAACTCGCAAAGAAAAATAGAGAAAACAGCCTAGAGTTGAAATAACCAAGCTTAAATAAACTTAAACCCAAACAAACTTCAGCCCACAAAAATGATAAAGTAGTTAGGATGACCTAAATCCAAAATAAACCAACACGATCCTACCTTGAAATGGTAAAACAAACTATCAACCCAAAATGACTCAAACATGTCCTACACCCAATACAATTGGATAGAATAACATGAAATCATGCAAATATATTCTCATCCAAATCCAACCTAATCCAAGGGTATAGAAGGACCAAAGATTACCTAATCCAAAAAAATTCAAACCAAACCCAACTCGGTCCGGTCTAAGAGTATTTGAAAAAGCAAGCCTGAGGTGCTAAGGCACAAGGCGTGAGGGTTTGAGGGTTTTCTCATCCAAGGCAAGGGCGACATCAGCAAGGTGCATTTAAGGCACACTAAAGCACACAAGGCTCTAAGTGGCATGCCTTACTAAAAATTAGTCACTTTTAGGTTTTAATTTCATTTAAAAAAAAATCTACAATCAATTGGGAAGGGAAGGGACAAAGTAAAAAATGTTATAGGAAAACTAATAGACATAATTTTAAATGGAAAAGGAAATAAATACATTTAATGTAGTGAAAGAAACTCTAATGAGTTATTTTTGGGCTTTATTTTCTTAAATATAAAAACTAAATCTCATGTTGGAAAAGAAAGGGAAAGGAAAAAGGATCATGGGAAGACCAATAAACATGATTTTAAAAAGAAAAGATTATATATTTCGGGAAGATCAAAAGCAGTATTAAATTGATGATATTGACGCCTTACTTTGCCTAGACCTGCGAGCCTTTGTATTGTGCCTAGTGCCTAAGCTCTAGGACCCCTATCGTCTACATGTATCTTAGGCATTTTCAAACCCTCGTCTTGAGATGACCCAAATCGGCCAATTGCAACATTTGGTGATGGTATACGCTATTAATCAAATATCTTGTGATTAATTTTGTTTAGCCTAATTTTTTTCAAATTTATTATATAAGAGCGCCTCACTTCACTTAGGCATGAGACTAAGGTTGTGCCTCGATAGTTCAAGGGTCTTAGGCTCTTAGCACCTAAAATGCACCTACAACTTTTGACAATACTATTATGAAATAGTAATTGTGGCTAAAATAATTGGCTAATTCAGATTTCACGAGTTTGTTATTTGTACTTCTTGTTTTAAGACCTCATTAATAGCAAGATCATTGATAGCAAGAAGATGAGACAAAGAAATAAGATTCAATTAATTGAAGTGTGTATGGGTTTGGATGTTTGAAAATTTTATTTTTGGACTACTTAAAGAGTTGTGGATGTATGTGTGGATAAATAATATATTTACTCGTGATTATCTTTGAATAATATTTTTAGTGTTATGAGCTCCTTTCGTAGGATAGGTGCCCTCTACTATCTTCACAATGGAACTCAGACAAGAGCTAAATTCTCATCTCCTAAACAATGGGCATTATGGTATATTCTTAGGTCATGTTACCTCCACACACTCCTAGTCTCCTCCCACAATAATATATATTGTTCTTATGGAATTTGTCTAGGTAGATATTATAAGCCATCTAATGTAGGGTTGGGAATAGAAGAGAGACTAGAGGAGATGTAACACAAACATTTGGAAGAATAACCCAATAGTCAATTCATTCAACTCTGAAACATACCAATAGTACTAGAGCCAATATATAGGCCTACACAAGTGAAATAAAAGGGCATGTGCTGAGACACAAAATATAATATTTTCTATTAAGATATCCTAATAATAATGTCTCTAACTATAAAATCTCCAACAAAATATCCTAAATAACATCAAACAATACAATCTCTGGATCTAAATAATACCAAGAATCTTAAAGAAATAAAATCTTAAAATATGAAATAAATTTTTAAACTTAGGCTTATGTACGTAGCCCAATTCCAAACTTTCACCTTCGAATCCTTTTCCTAGTAACACATAATGTTGACAATTGTTTTACTGAGAACCTACCATTCTGAAAACCATAATCCTACCATTATAATATCATCCTTAAATACGTAATCTACATTAATATGGATGTTGTTTCATGTTATATCCTTTCCAAAATATCACAATTTATGTCATAAGACATGTGATCCTAACCCTTCATTCACTCATAGAATTGAATCCGGCTCTTTCCAAGAGGTGTATACATGTGAGCCACAGTGTCCCCTTGACATTACTCTGCTTCCAAATAAGACATGCGTAAATAATTTTCAGCACATTTATAAGTTGACTTATAACCATTTGGTCACTTCTGCCATAACATATAAGTCTCCTATTGATGGTCATCGTTATATGATAGATTTTGAAGTTGGAGATCATGTATAGGTTACCTTAACTAGGGACCATTTACCTTCACATGAGTACAACAAGTTGAAAGAACAGAGTCTCTCGAGATGCTCAAAATATTAGTTCTAATATTTATCATGTTTTCATTCCTTTGGAATTAAACACATATAGTGCATTAAATGGGGCGCTTGTTTCCTTACACAAGTGATCCCAAGGATTTGGAATCGAGGGGAAATCTTTTTCAAATTGGAGGGACTAATTCAGCACCTCATCCTAATTGAGCCAAGCAATAAAATCGCGGTCGCGGTCGCGATTGCGGTTGCGGTCGCGGTGTCGCGGTATCGGAGCGTTGCGAACGATATTTTATATGCCACGGTTGTCGCGGCGTGATTTTTTAATTTTTTTCACAATAAATATTAGCAAATACCAGTAAATATCGGCAAATATCGGTAAATATCGGTAGAATATCGGCAAATATCGGCCGATAACCGATATATCGCCGATAAATATGTGAAATTCTAAATCCGTCGCGTATCGCCAATTTTGCGTATCGGCCGACCCAAAATCCGATAAATATCGGCCGATATTGCGTATCGGAACCGATATTTAATTGTATGAATTGAGCTTAGTAATAACTTTTGGAATAATTTTGGCTATTCCTTGAGGATTAAGATTATCGCATTCATTTAATTGGGCAATATAGACAGCCTCAGGCCTATATACATTCGCATTGGATTTTAATCAATAAAGTTTCCCTTTTGTCATGGTCTCCCGGTGCTTGCTTTTAGAATTCGCTGAATAAATGAATTCAAGCTTTTTGATTGTGTTCCGGTCTATATTCATTGAAATCAACGGTTCCAATTTTCCATTTGCATATAGAAAATATCCTTCAATTCCAAACCTCCAATCCACCACTTTCACAAGTAGCCATATAGTAGTTCTTCACTATGCTTAAACAAGGTAAATCAATCAAGCTAAATATTCTAATTTTTTCTCCTTTCCATGTCAAAATGTGAACTATATTACAATTACACATTTGATGTGAAAAGGGACTAGAGAAGATAAGCGGCCAAGCAAAATACTTTCTCAACATATTTCGGTATTCTTCTACAGTCTAATGATAAAGAGGTAATCTATCATAATTTATGTTTAATGGCCCCCGACCAAAAGATATGATCAATCCATCTAGTTCAAGGCCAAAACCTATTTTTAGTATTTTGGTGAAGTTGCTAGGAATGTTGTCACATTTCACCTTCATTACTCACAAAATGAAACATAGTTAATGAGCCTTTCACTTGTCTAATGAAAGGTTGTAATGCAATAGATGAGGGTAGAGCCGGACCTTGCATTGACCTAACAATATGGTGTGCTACAAAGATAGAACAAGGACTGAAACTCATACAATTAAATATTAGTCTTGACATGCAATATCTACCAATATTTATCAAATTTTGGGTCTGCCGATATGCGATGGTTTTAGAATTTCACGTATTTATCGATAATATATCAGTTATTGACTAATATTTGCCAATATTTTACTGATATTTGCCAATATTTATAGTAAAAAAAAATTAAAAAAAAATCACGCAGCGACAACCACAACATATAAAATATAGTCTCTGACACCCCGATACAGCGACACCGCAACTACAAAAGCGACCAAGACCGCAATTTTATTGCTTGCTGAAGCTCACTCTCATAGTGATTTGTAAAAGGTATTCTTTATTAATTGTTTGCAATGGCTTTGAATCATTTTATAACCACGCTTTTCAAAAATAATGGGATATGCAGCATCAGCGCTAAGGAATATATATGTGAGAGTAATAAAGTATTAATCAAAGAACAAGATTCAACGAAATCTATAATAATCCACAATTACCCAATAGAAATTTTCATTAGGCATTACACGAGGCACAAGACTTAGCCTTGCATCAAACATGATATTGCTTCCTTTCCATTAACCTTCCCTATATCTATTAAACGAAATTCTACTAAGTTCAGATTTGAACTGATTCACTAAAGTTCTAAATGGATATGATCCAACGTTACAATAAATTAACATTTGAAGCAAATGGTTAATCAAGGGGAAGCAACGAAAAATCGTTCTGGGCGAAGGAAAGACTGATACAAAACAAGGCATGCTATTATACCCATGAAGAAAAGAAAGGACGACCAAAAAATAAAAATTATGAAACCCGTCTGAGATCACAGGATTTACAACGCTGTAATTCTGGTTTCAAACAATATCAATAACTAAAACTCGACATCATTATTCACGATAATTCATCAACATTCACACGAATCCGATAGATAGCCATTATTATCGATATTTGACTCAGGAAAAGAAGAAAGCAGAAAGAGAGAAATTGAATAAAGGAGGATGAGTCTTACTTCGACTTGGGTCGAATTTAGGAGGCGGGGGAGTAAGATCGGCAGGTGGAGAGGCGGCTGGCGCAGGAGAAGCGGGAGCAGATGGAGCTTGCTTGCCTTCTTCACCCATTGGCTTAGTCCGCAGATTGTGGTTAGAAAGCACTTGTTCAGCGCATCGGTTTCTCCGGAGAAAAGGAGAGTAGATACAAGTACGGATGGCAAAGAGTAGACCCAGAGCGGCGTTTATATCAGCCAAATTTAGATCCACCCAAATCGATCGCACCTCAAAATTGGCACACAAATTTACTGGATCAAGTGGATTAACAAGTTATTAATGAGTCTAACTAACTTTTTTAAAATAAATAATTTATAAAAATAATAATAAATTTTTATTTTACATATTCTAATATATATTTTTTGTTAAAAATATTCCTCCAATAAAAAGATAATTTTGACTTTCTAAATAATATTTTAATACATTCAAAATAACACAAATTTACTGAAGCAAGTGGATTAACAAGTTATTAATGAGTCAAACTAACTTTTTTAACAAGAAGTTTTAAATTTTTAATAAAAATCCCATACTAACATTCTCTGTTACCTAAACTGCTACTTGTTAACGATGGGTGAAAAGCTAAAAGGGGCTACATTTTTTGACAAAAAAGATATCAAATGATTGGATAAAAGTGTAATTTTATTGTAAATTTGAAAATGCAAATTCTATTGTCAATTTTAGCTTCTTTTTTTTATTTGTGCTCAAAATCCATAACTAAACTCCAATTCAATATGAACCATTGTTGGGAGAATTTTTTATGAAGTATCCAATTCTCTCAAGCGTAGTACCATATTTTCATTTACTCAAACCCAATGCCTAAGTATAGTAATTCATATATATTATCTAACTTTTATTTTCAACCATTTTATAAAATATTAAAATCAATGGTGATATATTGAGTACTTCTAACTTGACATTACCATGACGTGTATATATATATATAAAGATGATTTTTCTTTAAACACTTTATTTCTTGTAGTGGACACCTTCTTACACCCAAAATTTTACATATTTCCTTCTCAATTTTTTATCCCTAATCTCTCTCTTCATCCAAATTATCTCACCTCTTTTTTCCTCTAAATCAATAATTGAGTTCAAAAATAAAAATTAAATCGAAAGATCATGTATATGAATTATTTTATTACGCATATTTTTCTTAGAAATTAATAAATTCAAAATGCATATCTCACTTATTTTTTATTATTTTTTTAATTATTATGCATACTTTAAGCCTACAAATTATATATCATCATTATGCACATATGTTTGACCATCTTTTTTTTATTTTTTTTAATGCTCAATTTATGTTTATCAAAAAGTGAATCAAGGCATAAGAGAGATAGGTGATATGAGCGTCACTCTTCTTTTGACGTTAGGCGAGTAATACATCTATCGGTGGTAGGAGTCGCACTAATTGTGCATTTGGTATGGAAGTGCATTGCATACACGATGCATCCAATAGAGTCACGATCATCATGTTTCTAACTCGTTAATCGTACTTTTAAATGATTAATTGTTAATAATTGATAATAATTAAAATAATAATAATAGGTTATATTTAAAGATCAGTAATAATTAGTAATGTCTTGTTATTATTAATATCTTGTATTAGACCATTTATATTAATATATGTGATAAAATAATAAATAATAATAATGAGTAGTTGATAATTAATAGTTATATACAATCAAAAATAAGAATAATAATAATTAATATAAAATAATTTATAATAACAAGTATAATTAATTTTTAGCTAGCTTTTAATAATACTTAACAATAATGTATGAATGATAACTAATTATTATTGTTATTTTATTAAAATCTAGAAATAATAATAATTATTCATAATCAATTAATATTACTTTTCGACAATAATAACAAAATAGTAATTGATGAATAATATGTAATAATTATTAGTGAATAAATCATAGTAGAGAATTATAAATTATTAATTGTTAGTGGTTAAATATTTATATTAATAATAAATAATAATTATCATTATTAGATTATGACAAATAATAGTCAATAATCAATAATATTTAGTTATTCATTAACTTTTCATTAAAATTGATAATTAGTAATACTTAGTATTTAATAGTTAGTAATTAATAATATATAGTAATAATACTTAATATTAATCAATATCAATAATAAATCATTAATAGTTAACAAACATTGATAGTCAAATGTTGATAGTTAATATTAAAAAAAATCAAAAGTTATAACTTTATATATATTTAGCTTTTTATATTAACAGATGGGAAGAAGAGGGAAACATTTACCTAAGAAGGGTTTATTGGATCATACTCCTACTAGCATAGTAGATAAGTGCACAGTTACTACAAGCTATAGGTGAGAGATGGAAGCAAGACACTCTAAGGCTCATCATACAATAGACGATCATATATACAATAAGAAGATAAAGTTTCATACCCAATGAGAAAATAAAGGTTGTTAGGGATCATGGTGATTACAATGATGGGCATAATGGTGGTGGTGGTGGCGGCGGCGGTGGCGTTTATGATGATGTTGGTCGTTCTACTAGACATGGTGGTGGTGATACTCATAATGATGTTGGTCCTTCTACTAGACATAGCAATGTTGGTCCTTCTAATTGGTTGTTGCATGCACCCGCTCCTGATATTTTAAGAAGCTTCATGGCTTATGTAGTAAGTGTCATATGGTAGCATATGATAATTCATAACATATGAATCATTGTTTGATAATTGTTTATGGTGTCAGTGTTTCCTTCCGATGTTCATTCAATTGTAGTTTCAACTAGTGATGATGATTCATTAGCAAACTATGGCACTTGTGTCTCTACCTTATCCTATAAAAGGTGTCAGAGAGATCATAAGGGCTACTACACTTGATCATCTTTGCACTGCTATATATCAGCATCATAATCGACCACTCCTCTATGTTTTTATTAAGTGGTGGAAAATTGAGACCAATAGCTTTCACATGCCATTTAGAGAGATGAAAATTACATTACATTACACGATGTGTATTATATTTTGGGAATTCAAATTGATGGAGATGTTTGTGTTAGAGAGGATATAGACAATGTTAATATTGCATTTATTGGGGAGTTATATGGTACTAGCCTTGAAAAATGTAACAGGCAATATTTGAAGAGTGTAACATTCGCATCTAGTAACTTAAAGGATAATCCTAGCATAAGGAGCTAGCCTAAGACCCAAGCATGATTGCATCTCTAGTCTTTGCTCTTAATGAACATTTTCATCAAAAATTCATTTGACCGTGCACCATCACGGGTATTAAGATTATTTTCAAATATGGGGGCAGTTGTACATAAAATATAAGGAGCTTCTACTTTATCTTACCTTTACTGGCAGTTGGGTAAGGCTACTTGGATTAACTATGCCTCATTTTTTGGATGTTCTACACTTTTTAGAGGTAACAAGGAATAATTTTTATTTGTGCAATATATAAGTTGACATGATAATAGTAATTAGAATTAGAATTATATTTTATATAATGCTTTGTATTTTTATAAACTTTGATGTATGAGCACTTTGTTGTCTTTTTATCGCTCGTTGGTAGATTGATATTAGTCAAATGAGCCAAGATCTCTAAAGTGGGATACTAGTCAACACTATTACCCAACCAAGTCGGTTGAGCAATTGGGTCATTATAGAAGGCGCTTATATGACATGCTTGTGATGGAGGTTAATAAAATTATCAACTCTAAAAAAATTAATAATATGTTAAGAATTTAATATTATTATAGTCTTTAATTTATCCTTTTATAGGTTTCTTTCATACCTTATTTGGGAAATGTTATGGCTCATTATCCTATAACGATGTACTTCAGAGGTATTCACTACTTAAATGTTATGAAGCCATACATGCCTAATCGATTCATGTGTTATTTTGGTTACATCTAAACTATCCTAAAAGCTCCTATTCCACTAATAACTAAATTTTGTTGAGGGTCAAAGGTCAGTTTGATAAGGTTGATTACTCAAGCATTCCTGGATTTTAAGCTCTTTGATATCATTACCTACTTGATCTCTCCCAATTTTCTCTCACTTTTCACATATCAGTATGATGTTGCACTAGGTTACATTGAGTGGTTTTTAAAGCAGATTCACCCCTTTTTCATAATGTGTAGCTTGGGGATCCACCTTATGATCCATCTATAGAAGTTGCCACTATAGATGAGCTACACCACAAGTGTTTGGAAATTTTCATAGCGAGTTTACTGATTGGGTACATGCATTTGATTTATATATCAAATGTATCATTCATTAGGTGCCCTTAAAGTTTCTCAATACGAGGGATAGGATGAGAAACATCCTACACTCTGAAAATGTTAGATGTGTGATTTTAGCATGGGACATTTTGGTTCGGTTCCTAATTTTGCATGCGGGTGTTGTAGTACTCATGATTTTCCTACTTATGGGTAGGTTGATGGTATATCACTTCGATAGCCACATCAACACTTTAGTGATAATAAAAATACCAATTCAATATCATCTTACACTAGTTGGGAGTAGACAATGACAAGTATTTGTCTATCGACTTTTGTATGGATTATTCATAGTTTTTCTATTGATTGTTTGTAGTTTATATATCAATTATTTGTGTGGATTAATTATAGTTTTATATTGACTATTATTTTCTATCTTACTACTACATGATAATCAAGATCATATAAGGTGACATATAACAAATTATCACAAAATATATATCGGGATGGTAAGTCTAAGTTCTATGCCGTCAATCAAAGTGAACAACAAATGTTTGTACATTTCCATGATCAACCACACTTTACTAAACTAAAGGTGAGAAAGTATAATGTCATGACATACATCTAATTAATGTCCATAACTTTTCTTACAAAAATGTTTATACAAAATGGCATTATGCATCATCAATCATTTGTGCCACCAAATTATTATCTCCCCTCTAGTGTCAATTGTTGGTATGTCAAAAATCAATCATGGAAAGATGCATCTCATTTGAAATGCTTGGATCAATTTTGATAAAACCATTTATCTAATAGTGGTGGTCATTGAGATCCCATTTTCCAAGGTTACCTACATAATGTAAATTGAAATAAGTTAATTAATAATATAATGAAGAAATTCATGTATAATTAAGATTTCAATAAGAAAGTTGTCGATATATAGTGACTAAAATTTTTTACAATTGTAATAGTAACGATATTATTATGTCATTGTTCATCGGGTATAGGAATTTTTAGTATAAATGTAACGGATCTATGATAACTTAAACAATCAAAGAGCATTTATGTTTTGGAATTAGTCCCCTCCAATGAGCAAGATGCTTAATGTTTTAAACAACATGATCCATAAATGGCCTATGATATAATACACGAATAGTCAGCACGTCTCTATATATATATATCATATCTAATAAAGGGCCAAACCTTTTTGTTCCCCTCTAAGCATATATGTAATGACTCGAAAATCACAATTTTCATCTAGTGACACATCATGCCATGATTTGACCCATGGCATGATCTAAGGCTAGATTTCACTAGACCATGAAACAACAATACTTGGAGGAAAACTTACCATAGATGGAAAAGAAGGACCACACCCACTGTTCAGTCGATCACATCCATGTGATGGAGATGATACTAGACTACATGCATAAATTATCTTTTTGTGTGCCCACTCTGATGGATCCCTCTATGTATAATTTCTAGATGAACCTACTCTAGAACGAGTATTTCCTTTTTGCATTTCTATCTCAACCATATTTGTAGTGGAAGAATGAATAATCTCTTCTATCTAAATTGCTTGTATTTGTGTGAAAGGTTGACTCAGAATATCTCACACATTAGACAAAATTGAAGACACAAAGGTGTCGCTTGGTGGATCATAAGATAAATCATCAAGGATAACCACATCTTCCACACTTGAGAAGGTAAAAGTCTCCCAAAATGGATGCTTCATGCTGGAATGAACCAATGATCTCATATGTTTAGGGCAAACCATGTGTAATTATCAAATAACACTTACACAATAATGGCTCAAAACCAACTTCTTTTGATATTTTAGTATCTTTTTCAATTAATTCGAATGAATTATGATATACAATAGAAGTAAGATTGCTGAACAACCATAATTTGGACTAATGTGGTATAATATTCCAAGATTTCTCCAAAGCCCCTTTTATCTTATTTGTTTAACATTTTAAAAAACTATATAGCTTTAGCCATATGGTGTCAAAGTTTCTAACTAATGAATCTATAAAGTCCTTTACTCCAAAATGCTAAGTTTTAACCCTACATTAAATAATTGAAATAATAATTATGGTATATGTATGTCACATGAAGTAAGAATTAAAAGAATATAAACATATATATAATGCAATAAAAAAACCACGTGTGTGTTGTATGAGTGTCCGAGTTAATGACTTTATCTACCCATGTCAAAATGATTCATTCCTTAAAGGGTATTGATGTGGTTTCTTTGATATACTCCATCAAATGAGAAAATATTATCCAAATTTCTTCCATATGTGCAAGATCCTCATCATAGGCACCCACAATATCTTTTTTTAATAAATTGGATCCACCTGCTTATGAGCATTTTCGCAATATCACTTCCCTTCATCTTATTCAATGCATTTGACAAAACATTCTCGTTTACATGAAATTTGTAAAAGAGTGGAGTCGCAACTAGAAAAACTATCACCATTTTTCTTATAAAAGTTAACTCTCGCTATCAATGATGACAACATTGGGTAAATGTGGCATCATAAACTCTTCACCTTCTTAAGGCCCATATGTAGTTATATTATTTTTATACTACTAAATAGGCTAATGTAATAGGGAAATTTTTACCACTACATGCAGTTAACACTCCCATTTTTCATTACTAAAAAATTTTGTTCTTAAAGCCTTTGTAAAGGCAAAAACACAAAGGAAATCTTATAAAAGATAGGGTGTCATTGTTGTATCTAACATAAGATAGATGTTCCACCATCTGTCTCATTCTAGATGCAATGCTGACTATCCCAAACACAACACACTAGAAGAAAACCAGTGTACATCAGATACATTGCATTAAAGATAAGAAGTGTTTAGGGATTACAAACTAAGACCAAAACGGTCCCAAAGAAAATATAGAAAAATATAAAGAGAAAACTAATGAAAATACAATTACAACAAGTCTCAGTCATCTAAGTACCATAAAAAGAGGAACAACACTAGAAATTCTATTTCTCGAATACCCTAACCCTAACCAAGCATATGACCGTCTACTAGCTATCATCACTAACCTACATAATGTCCTCTATTTATGGGATTAAGCCAGTAACCAGTTAAATAGGCATGTCAATACTTGCATACTGAATAAGCCAAGTTACCTTATCATAAAGGTTATGATACACATAAAATCATGGCAGGAGTAGAAGATACAGTAATCATACATTTAATATTCTTACACATCCACATTCCAAAACTCAAATACTTTAGTAACATGGTATTCATGGCATGACAATCCTGTACCTTCATATAAGGATAAGGTATGACATGCTCGAGGATTAACAAATGATCATACTTATCACAATAATAGAGGATCATGGACAACAATGTAGGTGCACATAACAAGCACTCCAAGGTCCATTCCATTTAGATATTCACAAGGTTGTGGTCACGATATAATATAGTTAGTTAAACTAATAACTAAATAACACGAGACTAACCAAAGTCAAAGAATCACCAATAGACATGAAGTCTAACTGATAAATAAATCACATAGATAACCAACCCCTATTGGTATTGATACCATCAAGTACATTTATAATACCCTACAATTTTAAATATTATATTTTAATTTTTTAGATATCCCATATTTTTTTAATTGAATTTATAGGATGTAATACCCTAGTAATTTTGATTAATAATAGTAGTAAATGTAATAGTAATAGCACATTTGTAATACCTTACAATTTTAAATATTATATTTTGTTCTTTAGATAACCCATATTTTTTTAAATTGAATTTGTAGGACATAATACCCCAATAATTTTATTTAATAGTTATAGTAAAAGTAATAGTAGTAATAGCATATTTATAATACCCAACAATTTTAAATCTTATATTTTATTCTTTGGATAACCCAAAGTTTTTAAATTGAATTTGTAGGATATCATACTCTAATAATTTTTATTAATAGTAATAGTAAAAGTAGTATAGTCACTAATAATATATGATATGGTTTGAGTAGTATACGGATTTATTAGTAAATGTTTTGAATAATGAAAAAAAATATATTATCTGCTAACTAATACCATATTTCTAATAAATCTTATTAACTTTTTTTAATAAGATATAACCCTCATTTGGTATTACTTATTTTTAATAATTAATTTTAGATAAAAACTAGTTTTATAAATCTACTTTTCAAAAAGTACTTTGAAAAGTAAAATATATGTTTGTTTTTACTTTTGTTGTAGAAGTGATTAATACTAAAAAAAAAAGCTAATTATTGTACCTCATTAGTGTTTGATTTTTATTTTTCTACAAATTTAATTTTTATTTTCCATCTTCAATTTTTATCTTTCTATATATATCTTTTGGTAATAATTATTATATAAATTATGTAATATTAAATATTAAAAATCATATGAAGCATAACAAAATGTAAAAAAAATATAAAAGTATAAAGATATTATAAAGTACTAACAATTGTAAAATAAAGATTATGAACAATCACTAACTAAATTTTATAATATTTACCAACATCTAAAATTTAAATAGTGATAATGATAAAAATTTATATTATATAATAAACATTCTGACATTTATAATAAACATCATAAAATTAAATAGTTGAATGATGTGCATGGTAAATATCATCTACAATCCTATATCGTAATATTTATATTTCTCTAGCAACTCTACCCTCTATATGTTATCCAATATCCCCATTCCTATTGTTTTCTTCATATATTTCTCTACTACAAAAATCATCACATAATATATCATCAATTCCATTTAGCCTAATAAAATTGTGGATCGTCATTGTTGCAATGACAATGAAGATTTGTTGTTCCAAACTATAATCGGCATCTGCATTAAGATGGGAAAATGAGCCTTCAAAACACCAATGCAATGCTCAATGACATTTTGCACCGATGAATGTAAATGATTGAATAACTCCTCTTTTCCTTGTGGACCGCCGACTCTTTGAAAATTAGATAAATAATATCTTTGTCCTTAAATGGAGCAAGATAACCATATGTATTAGGATAACGTAAATCAACCACATAATATTTACCTGCATAAAATGTAAGTTAATATTATTCAACTATAATATTTTATACTTAATATATAAATTAATGTTCAATTTACCTCGAGGAGGATGAGGAAAGTTTTTATTGGGATCTTGAATACAATGTTGGAATATTCGAGAATCATGAGCCGACCTATCATATCCAGCTTCCACAAATGTGAGCAACATGTCAAAAGAATAAACTACCACAATATTTTCGGAGCACACTCATTTACAATTACGATAGGGTGTTTGTTCATTCTTTAGAACATAAGCATTGATATTTGTTCCATCTATCGCTCCTACACAATCTTTAAAATAAGGCTAGAGTATTGAATCATTTATGATCTCAGGAGGGACCTCGCCAAGGCTTCAATGAGGCCTTATAATTTCACCAGCAATCTTTGATATGGCAATTAAAATATTGTTGAAATATCTACTAATGATCTCTCTGGAGTGATGAAATCGATCCTGCATAACTCTAGTCATTTCATTGTGACCAATTGTATATAAAAAAAATTGCCAATTGTTCTTCAATAGTCACATTATAATTATCACTTAACAACCTCCTTGATCTTAAAAAACTTGATAACCTTATAAAAACATCCTTCTTCATCCTAAATAAATCATTACATAGCCTATCATGACTATTTAATATATGTTTTACAAATTGATGACCTGTTTCAGAAGAATCCAAACAAACTTGCTTCTCAATAGATGTCTTCCTTCTCTTTCACAAATGTTGTAGTATAAGTAAAAGTAGTAGTAGTCTTTTTTTCCGATCATCCATCTATTCAAAATAAAGGCATCACTTGTATTATACATATACCCAATATATATTAAATTAATAAGAATGCATAAAATATAATCTTATATCCCACTAAAAGCTAATTCAAATTATACAACAAACAACATTTACATATTTCATTGAAGAACATGAATACTTCAGAGCTAATTCAAGCAAATATGATATGTATTTCATTGATTGGCCAAATTATATCAAAGTTAGATCATTTAAGGAATGGATTATATAGCTAATAGTCACAATTTAAGAAAATTACATAACTTCAACATAAAAAAGAGAATTTATACTTCATGGTTTTACAAATAGAAAATAAAATAAAAAAACCCTTAAACAAACTAGTCTTTTATAAAATACCATAATAACCTAACATCTTTGATCAATTCTTAGATGGATCCCTTAAAGATTTCAACCAAACATTACATTTTTGGGGAGCCATAGACATCTATATGTCTCTGTTATTAGGATCCTTGAAAACATTAGTACCGAGGATAAATAACTCATCATAAATTTCATCGGCCATGACATTTAGAATAGTCAAACATTCTTTTATGGTGGGGGTTGTTGAAGCTCGAGGTATTGGGAAAGGAACATCTCCGTTACTCTTAAATGTAGATTCACATAATTGTAGCAACTTATTATCAAGCTTCTCACTAGCTGACTCCTTTCTTTTAAGAGAACTAGATTGTTGACTCTTAGAACGCTTGTTGATTGACTTTTCCTTTAGGCATGTCCCACTATTTGAATAACTATAATCACAACCCTCGATCTCAATGAATTTTTGGCATTTAGAACGACCCACATTACTTGTTCTTAACTCTTCATCATCCTTATCGAAACTTAGATGAGTCCCTTGAGATAGAGCCCATGAATGTTCTCCGGTTGCATGAGTACCACCAAAAATTAATTGAAGCTCATATAAATGGGTAGTTGTCTTGTTTTAAAAGTGTTTACAACTTGGGTTTTTCTACAAAAAAAAACTAAAAGTATTACAAGTTATATATATAATAATAATAATAATAAATAAATAAGTGAAAAAAATATATAATTGTAATTTACCTGAATAAATATCTTTCATCTATCCTCCCACAAGTGATTGAACCTTTTATTGAGTCTCTCCCAAGTTCAGTTTCACTTTCAAGTTTTACCCATACTAAGTAATCTTTTTTTGTTGAGGTAAAATGAATTTTCACCTAAATATTTTTAGTATCGTACGTTCTCAAGCCTATTAAGACCATCAACAATATTGGACCATCCAATCTTATTGAAACTTAAAGTAGGCCTATTGCCTTTCTTAACCTCCTTAATATATAATTGAAAAAATGTTTGATGCCTTAATTCTATCCAATGTGCATTATCTGATGAAGATGCCATAGATCCTACAAATGTACTTACATACTATCAATGATGAGAGATCATTTACAATATGCAACTTTTATTTAAATAGAGATATCATTTTGTCGCTACTCTTACAACTTTGATATTATATTTTTACATTCTTAAGTTAAGTGTAGTTAAGCATAATGAGGTAGATGATATAGATATTTAAAATATCAAATATAGAAGTGGTGTGTCTAAAATTGAGTGTACTTGACTCACATAATAATTCCTTACAAAATTTAAGTGATTATTATTTGCAACTATTAACTAAATTCTTTCCCTTAACAACTATTAACTGGATTTTAGAAGGACAATGGAGAAGATGCCTCAAGTTGTTAGTCTCAATACTACAGCCATGTCAAAGCATGTTGATTTTTTGAAAGACTATTATGGATGCTCTTCAAACCAAATAAAGAAAATGGTTGTGGGTTGTCCTCAATTGCTTGCTTTGAATCTTAATATTATGAAACTGAGCTTTGATTACTTCGAAATGGAAATAGATAGACCTTTGGAAGACTTGGTTGCTTTTATAGCCTTCTTTACATATGGACTTGAATCGACTATACAGTCGAGGCATAAGATGATTGCAAAAAGGGCCTCGAGTGCTCTCTTGCTTAGCTTCTGAATTGTTCTGATGAAAGTTTGAGGAGAGGATGAGTTATGAATCTGTTGAAATGGAAGAGATGGAGGCTGAGATAGAATCTTCATTTGACATGAATTCTTTGACGAAACCTAGAAGTGATTATGAATCAGGCTCAGAGTTTGAAGACAGTGATGATGAAGATCTGCAATAACTTAGCACCCATTCAGCAATCAGATGTTTTTATTGATGGGAAGTTATTTCATCCATTATATATTCTTATGGAAGGACTTTAGCTGCTCACAAGTTAGCATGATTTTATTTTTTTTATTTTTTAAAAAAAGAGATCATTTTTTATTCATAGTACTTCATACCAAACACTTTTAATTATAAAATTATTCAATAATGAACTTTTGGATTGTTTGAAGAGGGATTGGGATTGATTGAAAAAAGGGAACCAGGGTTCTTTGTGGTGATTGGGAAAATGGGGAAGGATGAGAAGGACCGCTGGCTGCCACTTTAGGGGGTGCCAATCGACAACTGGGAGCAAATCCTAGGCCACATGACATAATAGAGAGGGAAGAGGGAGAGGGAGGGGTTGTCAAGAGAGTTTGGAGAGGAGTCAGGGAATTAGCACTTGGCTAAATTTCCAACTTGTTTATTTCTGAGTCTAATAGCTTATACAGAGTCAGGACTTCATCTTACAGACTTGGGTTTAGTAGGCCTTTTGTTCATTAAAACCATATTATACCCCAACCCTAATACAATAAAAACCCAATGACATTTTTACCCACTCATCATTAAACCAAGCCAAGCCAAGCCTGCTACTTTTTAATTGGATTGTGTCTAACCTACTAGGACTGAGATTAGGCTTAATTTTAAGCCTAGCCCATAAAAGAATCCCTAACATTGGTGTTTGAATGCCTTGACATAGGTGAAGTTTGAATGAGATGAGTTCAAACAAATTAACGTGTAAAATGAAGCATTGTTATGGCTTGGAAGAGAAATAAGCAAAATGTGAAAAAGATTCGTCTAAAAAGTTGCATGTATTAAATTATTCTTACAACATAGCATTCTATTTCAGTAATACTCACATATACAATCTATCAACAGGAATGATTGTAAACATTTAAAATGAACGAAATGAAAGTCATCTTGTGAATAAATTATCCATACTTCTTTTGCTCAAGCGTGAGTCATTTTGTAAAAGTGCCTAGTAAGAAGGCTTGGGCTTGATTGTTTATGCAATATGGATATGGTCCATAGCTGACTATTGCTCATTCAATTTGATTTTGTTAATGTCCTTCAATTAGTCTTTTAATATTATTAGTTCCATAATTAATATTTTTTATAGCCAATATTACTATTGGCACCATCACTACTGTAATTATAATTACAATTATCATTTTTTATATTATTTTTATTGTTATTAAAAATTTGTGCATCTGATAACTCCTGAGGAGAATGAGCCTAAATGAGCTTTATTCAGCTAATTTGAGTAGCTTCACGAATGGCTAGACTTAGGGCAATGTGACCTACATTGTTTCTTATTTAGATTTGGGATTTCCATCAAATGTGTGGGTGTAGGACAGAGGATATGTGTAGGGTTGTGCAGAAAAACCGAAATTCAAAAAACCGATCCAAAATTTTGGATATCCGATCCGCCAAAAATATCCAGTTTTAAGAATAAGCCAGTTATATTTAGGCTTAATTTAATTTATAATCTAATTTTTTTTCTTTCAATCTTCAAGTTTGGATCATTTTTTTTACTCTAGTACATAAGTCCAAAAATAATTTACTAAACTAAAGTCTGAAATAAACACCAACACTCTACAAATAGTCAAATAGGTCATGGCCCACACACACGCAAGCACCCAGACCAGAAAAAAAACTCCTAAATTTGTTGAACCTCTTAACTTAGGTCATTCCACGGTTCTAGAGCGTCATTATTCACAAATCTTAATCGCTAATTTTTGTGGATATGATTAATCATGTATTATATCTTTTTGTATGCAAGCTGAATAATTAAATAAGTTTTTTCTGTAGAAATTTTTTTAGGTATAGATTATATGTGTAAATTTTATAATCGGATATTTTTTTTCAATAATCAGATATATCCGAAATCCAATCCGATATTTTGGATATCCAGTGTATTCGGATGCGGATTCAGATATAGGATATCGAATATCCGGTCGGATCGGATATCCGAAAAAAATTTCCATTCGGATATGGATATCCGACAATGCACACCCCTAGATATGTGTGGATCAACTACTATTTCAGGAATGACTACCAAAAATAATAACAACAAGACCAATTAGGAGTAATTGACATGCAGTAATCAAAGGGAATTATATTCTCAAAATAGATAAGCAACACACTCAAAAGAACCAACAAATCCCAACAAGCAATCAGGGTTCACAATCAATATTATGATTAGAACTTATAACCCATTCTAAACACATCCTTCTAGGCTACGTGATTATGACACCACAAGAAATTGGGTTTAGTTTTTTAGATGGCAAGAGTATAAAGTTTCCAAGCAGCATAAAACCCACAATACCCTAACACAAAAAGCATATACCAATCGAACCTAAACATCTAAAATCAGGGATGAATTTAAGCAATATCAACAAAATTACCAACCAATATACATACCTTGAAACAAATTTTGCAAAAGAAAACTAAGATTAGTATTGTATCTCCTTTGGCTATTGCAAAATCAATAGTGAAGGGAGAATGCTTGAAAGTCTTAACTGATTGAGAAGTTAGGGGTGGTGGAAGAAAAAAATTGCCGATTAGTGCTGATAGAATGAGTACGAAGTATGTCAAGAATGTAGATGGATTATACAGTGAAGAGAAGCAGAGTTAAGAAACAGGGGGGAGTCGAGTGAGAGGATGACAATCAAGAAACTTGACTTCCATTACACTGGTTCAGGTTCAAAGTATACCTTATGTAAACAAGTTTTTCATTAACTCTTACTAACGTACCACGATTTTTTTTTATCAAAATCAATTTTAGAAATAAACTACTTATCTAAAGTAGGCCAGATTTACTTTTTAATTTTAAATTATAAAAAGTAGTTTTAGATAATTAATTTCAAAAATAACTTTTTAAAAGTAAAACCAAAAAATATTAATTAATCTAAAATAACTTTTTACAATTACTTATATAAAAAACTACTTTTCCTAAGTAAAACCAAACATGCTCTTAATCACTAATGTCTCTAGTCTACACCAATTTATTATACTTTTATTTAGATTATATTACTCACTCTATATTAAAAAAGAAGTTATTATATTATTTTATACACTTTTTAATCAAGTAATAAGAGTAGTCTTAAAATTATACTGACATTCTTTCTTCAAAAATAACAAAGCATTTAATGCATATATAATTAAAAAACATTAAGAGTAATAATAAAAAATAATTTTTTACTTTTCTAAAATAATTTTATTTTTTATACAAAAATTTAATGATAGAATAATTTTCTTTTAAATATGGAGGGGATATTAGATTTCTCAATTTGCTCATGAAGGTTCTTAAAGAATTAAGCTCTTTTCTTAGCATCATTGTTCTTAATATCCCCTTTCTTTAATGATAATATATCAATAGGTACATAAGAATTAACCACATAGATATCTTAAAATAGACTCAACTGAGTTGAACTAGAATGACTCTTATCATATGCAAATTTAGCATTTGCTAGTTTCATATCCCAATATTTTGTACTCTTGTTAACTAACCCTCACAGTAAATTTTCCAAAGTTACATTAATCATTTTGGTTTGACCATATTTTTTGAAGATGATGAAATGTACTAAACAACCACTTGCTACCTAACATATGGTAAAGTGTCTTCCAAAGTAGCTCAAAAATTTAACATCTCTATCTAATACTATATACTTGGGAATACTATACAACCTTACTACTTCTTTGAAATATAAATCTTCCACATGAGTTACTTCATTAGTTTTTATTACAATGAATGAAATGCGCCCTTTAAAAAAATCTATCAACCATTACCATTATAGAATCATTTTCCCTTTGTTTCTCTGGTAACTCTAGGATAAAGTCCATACTAATTCCCTCCCTTAGTTAACTAGGAATAGGTAAGGGAGTATTACACAAATCCTTATAGAAGAAATTCTTACTCTTTTGACATATTATACCTCCTAATAATAGCTTGTACCAATTTTATTATTCATGTCCAATAGAATGTTCTTGTAATAATTCCATAACTTTATGAATACCAAAATGACTATCTATACTCCCTCATACACTTTAACAAGTAATGTACATTAGATTGAGGTTTAATCTTTTAAAAAGAGTCATCTTGAAGTATATAATTACCATGACTATGATTCTTTTTACATGCATAATAAATCTCAAATAAATCTTCATCTTTTGCATATAATTAATTTAACATTTTAAAACCTAATAACTTAGTATATACCATGACAAGTATCAAAGATATTCTTGATAATGCATCCACTACCACATTTGCCTTACCATCTAAATGTTTGACAAAAAATATAAAGGACTTTAAGAAACTAACCCATTTTATATACCTAGGATTAATTTTATTTTTTCTATGCAAATATTTTAAACTTTCATGATCTGAATACAAAATAAATAGTGCAGGTCTCAAATAATGACTCTATGTTTCTAGGTCTCTTATAATGGCATATAACTCTTAATCATACATGAAGTAATTCAATTTAGTCTTATTTAATTTTTCACTAAAGAATGTAATGAGTTTTTTTTCCTTGTGAGAATACACCTCCTATCCCTACCCCACTAATATCACATGTAACTTCAAAAAAAATTATCAAAGTTAGGTAAGGATAATACTGGTGTATTACATAACTTGTATTTTAAAGTCTCGATAGCTTTAGTTGCATCCTCTCTCCACTTGATTCACCTTTATTCATAAGATGTGTAATTGGTACAATATTAGTTGAGAAGTTATTGATGAACCTCTTATAAAAGCTTGATAACCCATAGAAACTCTTCACCTCATGAATGTCTTTGGGCATTAGCTGATCTTGAATAGCTTTAATTTTTACGGGATACACTTTTATACCTTCACTACTTACATTATAACTAAGGAAAACAATAATCAAAAACATAAAGTCACATTTTTTCCCATAGAGTTTAGCTTCCCTTAGTTTATCAAATAATGTCATCAAATGAATAAGATGATCAAGATTATTTTTACTATACATAAGTATATTATCTAAATACACAACAACAAATTTTCCAATAAAAGGATAAATAAATTCATTTATAAGTCTCATAAATTAACTAGGTGCATTACACAAACTGAAAGGCATCACAATCCATTCATAGAGACCATATTTTGCTTTAAAGGGAGTCTTCCGCTCGTCCCCTTCCCTTTTCCTCATTTGGTAATATTCACTCCATAGATTAATTTTATAGAATACTTGTGCTTCACACAATTCATCTTACATGTCATCTAATATAGGCATATAAAATCAATATTTTACGGTTATATTGTTTGCAGCTTTAGAGTCAATATACATGTGCCACACGCCATCTTTTTTTTTGGAATAAGTAATACAAGTACACAACATGGGATCATGCTGTCTCACACATATTATTTTTCTATAGGTTCTTATACTTGTTTATGTAATTCCTTATCCTCTTTGGATTACACATGTGTGTAGGTTGGCTAAGTAAGGACACACCAAGCATTAAATCTATAACATGTTATGTTCATCTTTTAGTGATAATCTAGGTGATAAGTCATTAGGAAATACATCGTTATATTCATCAAGAATCTCATTTAATATATGATTTTTACTATTTTTCTACCCTTGTAGGGATTCCTTGATAATCAAAACATAAAAACTACCTTCTTCCTTAATACAATCTACCATAGCCTTTTTCATGTAAAAACAAGTTCTTTTTATTCTCAACTATGCTAGTATCATTACACTTTGAAGGTTTAATTTTGTGCATTTTCTTATCTTTCTCAACAAGGTAATCATTATTAATAGCATTAGGAATAACACATCTATCATATTTCCATAGGTAAAATATCATATAGTATATCATCTTGGTAATTGATAGTTTTAAATGAGATTAGGGTTTGTTTTGTTACCTTAACTCCTTTATCTTTATTGAGCCATTGAAGAGAATAGGGTTTTGGGTGTGGTGTTGTATCTAATCCCTGCTCCTTCGCCATCCTGTCATTGGCAATATTTTTACATGTACCACTATCAATGATAACTCAAAAAAGTATATCTCCCAATCTTCCTTTAATATCTTCTCTCATTGGTAGGTTTTCTCATTATCTTGTAATTGGAGGACTCTGCATTACAAGAATTTCCCTCATCATTGGATTCATTTTAAATTACATCACTTGGCTCAAAATCAAGGTCTTTGTCACAAGTATCCATATCTTCAATCTCTTGTATAGACAACACTCTTTAGTTGGGACATTATTTAGCAAAGTGGCCATGCCCCCAACATTTAACACATTGATTTGTAGAGACTTAATTGAATTTACCTTTATCCTCTTGATTTGGACCTTTATTTCTATCAACATTTATAGCACTTGAAGTACTTGGTCCATGCTTTGTAGCTTGTGCATTTGAGTATTAATTTGTAGAATAAGGACTTGTCTTGGCATAAGGCTTAGTGGACTTGATTTATTTTCAAATCTCAAGAATAGTTTAATTATATCATCAAGAGAGTCATATGGGTAAGTTTCAACCTTATATCTAATCATCATATCAAGGACTCTTAGAAATATTACACATTTTTTTTCTTTTTTTTCTCTTGAATATCACATATAAGTGCTACTTTCTCAAACTCTCTAACATATTATTCAACACTTATAAGTCCTTTAATGAGAGTAATTGATTTGATATAATTATCTTACCCATACTCCTTAGGTGAAAATTTATTTCTTAAGTGTTTCTTAAGCTTATCCCAAGAATTATTTTTTTATTTTCCATATCTTTATCTAGTCCTCTTCAAGTATTATAGAAAATTTCTTAAACTTAAGAGTATATAGCTTATATTTTTTCTCATCATGATAATCTTTGAATTCAAATATAGCCTCTACTTCATATAACCACTCAAGGAATAATTTAACATCAAGTTTTGCATCAAAATCAAGAAGATCAAGCTTTATACCTTTATCTTCTCTATTATAATGCATCGATTGATAGTCATAGAAAGCTCGATGAACTCCATATCCTTTTGTTTCTTCTTTATACTCCATACATGATTATAAATGTCTTATCCTTGCTAGAGCAATTTGCCTTACTGCACTTTCCATTTGATATCTAGGAAACTCCCTTTATTCTTTCATATTATGGACCAATTCTTTCTCAAAAAATCAAGATTCCATCCATTGCGGATGAGGTTGCATTACAAAAAGTTATTTTAATTGAGCATTAGTTGCATCTAGATTTGTTGAAAGTTTTTGGATAGCCTTAAAAAAACTTAATTTTTGTATTGTTCAACATCAACATGATTGTTTTATTAGCTTCCATGATTCCAAACATTTCCTTGATACTAATTTTTAGGAATAATAACTACTAAAATTTTCCTCAGTTAGATAAACAAAAAAACCCCATGATCAACTACATAATCATGAGGTAATATAAAAGTAAATTTATAAGCACAAAGAAATGAAAATTTATGGAAGGAAGAAATATAAGTCTTTTTTATTGAATATGTAGATTTAGAGAAAATTAGAAGACTGCCTCTGCTTTACAATGGGTTAGAAGAGGGTCTTTTAGATATTCCCTCATCATCAATTGTTTGACCTTTATAACTTTCTAACATTAGTCATAGTCAGGAAAGCGTACAAGTTGCAACTTAATAATTAGCTCTATGAGTTAACTCCTATAGAATTATAGGTTGTCATGTTGATGAGTATCAAATATCTTATATTAAGTGATTTTGTAACCATTCTTTGGAATCTATTCTTTACTCGTATCTTCTTCCTCGGTCTTAGCCATAAGACCTTCTCAACCAACTTATTCCATTAGTTGGTCTTTGAGACCATCTCCCTCCATTGGCTAATGGATATGCTCTTGGCCTATCACCCTTGGAAATCACTCTTAGATTGTGCCCTTAGCCGCCAAGCCCTAGCTGACACCTTGGCTTGTGCCCTTGGTTGGTGGGCCCTAGCTAATGCCCTTGGTAGTCCCCCTAGCTTGTGCCCTTGGTCAATAGCCCCTTATTGACTCTCCTAGAAATTTCCCCTTAGTTGATGCCCCTAGCTCATAACCTCGGTCGATGCCCTTAGCCAACAACCCCTAGCTCATATTCTTGGCTGATGCCCTTAGCCGATGACCCATGGATAATGCCCTTGACAATCATCCCTTGTCTAATACACCTTACCTAACGATTTTGGATGTCTACTCTTTGGTTAACGGTCTTTAGTATCTTTTTTGTCAAGGAAAACCCCCCAACAAGTTTTTCTATGTTTAAGACATCCATCAAATAGTTTATAATAAAGCTTTAAGCTCGTAGTATGTTTTAATGGAGGTTAAATGAGGTTACTGGTGGTAAAATTTTAAGTTAATCTCGTTGAATAGTTTTTTTGGTAGATTAGGTTAAGTTAAAATTAATTTCATTTAAATTTCATCTACATTTAAAATGTTAATCTCTAAATAAGTAGTTAACGAAGGTTAATGTTAATTTATTGACAAAATTATTCATCTCCATTCACCTTAAAACATATAAGTTTTTAACTTATTCACCTTATTTAATCTAATAAATGCCTAAAAATATTTTAAAATATTCACCTTCGTTTATCAAAAGTAGGTTCACCTACCTCATGCAACCTAATCTAACTTCACCTAATTTCAAATGAACTATTAATTTTTTAAGTTTGACATAGATTTTATCACAAAAATAAAAAATAAATATAAACAATAGTTTCTTGCAATGACTAGAATACTGAACTGAAAAATGTCTCTAAAGATATTGGATAATGATCCAACTAGTTCAATCGATTCAATCGTGGTTCAACTAATTTTTTTTATTATTATAGAAAATAATATAAATATGTAAATAAATTAAAAAATACCACTATTCATAGAGAGATGAATTAGTAATATAACCAAATAATATATATTCAATGTCCATAAGGTAATTTTTTTTATTAAAAAAGAAATATCAAAAAGCATAATTTTAAAAAAAAATTAGGGTCAAAACTGGTTAAACTAAATGGTCAAACCAATTTGTTGGTTGTACAGGGTGATTAAATCGGTCGTATTAACCCAATTGAAGTGGGAATACTAGGATCAACCTAGCTCTATCTAGGCAATTCAAAAAATAACATTTAAGGTTTTTCATGTTAGATAGCTTGGTCCAGTTTTTAAATCACTAATTCCTTGTAACAATACCTTTTCAACTAATTATGCCACCAAACTAGATAATATTATTAAAAACTAAAAATAATAATGTTATATTTAAATTAATAATGTCAATAATAATAAGTATAAAATTATGTTAATAAATTTTAAAAAAATTAATCTAATCATATTAGAAAAATTAATCTAATCATATTAGAAAAATCATACAAAGAAAAGTGGTCTAATGTTGGAGAACTAACAACGTCTTGCCATCTTAGTTTGTTAGTTTAGTAGCTTCAGATTGGAATATTAAGCATAGAGATTTAGGTTCATGTGTGAATAGACTTATCCAAATATTAGTTTTTTTATGTGCGTTTAATTTTATATAAAAGTGTTAAAGTGATAATAATTTTGATGATTTTATGAAGTGTTTAACTTGATTTAGTCAATCGATTATTTACCTATTATATGTGTAATAGCCCATATTTTTTAAATTCAATTTTATTAAGCTTTATTATTTTATTAGCGTAATTTGATAAAAATATTTAATTATTTTAATTTTGATTTATTTATATATTTATCGACGATTTCAACTTCATATTAAAATTTAATTAATCGTTATTATTGTGGATCATTCTACATAAATTCGTTCATAACTATGATTTTATTTCTACTAAATATGGAGCTAATAAGAATCAAATTCAACAATTGTTTTCTCTAGAAGAATAAGCATGATTACACTTAGGAAATATTTCCAAACTTAAGAAAGGAAAAACTAATGCCAATAGCTTATGGGGCATTTAAAATCTTAAGACAATTTGGAGATAATGCTTATGAATTGACATTACCTGAATCTTATGAAGGAGTATCTAGAACTTTTTAGTGTGGGTGACTTATCTCCATACTATAGTAATGCTAATTTGAGGGAAAATTCTCTTTTATAAGGAGATAATTAATGATGCGGGAGCATCTAACTCTTCTTCTAGTGTAGCTCAAGAAGTAGTATTCTTAGAGACGGAACTCATTGCTCTTAAAGTTTTTTAAACTTGTTCCGAAACCTCTAATGCTACTAATGGTTTCTTAAGTATTTCTTGTGGGTATATAACATGTTTTAAAGAAGGACATTTCGTTCAAAATACCTAGTATACAAGACAAGGATTTACGAAGTGACATGGAAGGTAAATCTTAGATGTATGATCCAGACGTTACATTGCTAGCTTTTTGTTTAGATTTATTTATTTACACTTTGTAATATTTGTTGTCTTATAATTGTGGGTGGTATTGTTGGTGTCTTGTATGTATGTTATATAGGTTGTTTGTATTAGTTTAACGTTTACTAACTAGTTAAACTTAGCTAACGTTAGTTGATTAGGTTGATAATTTGTCTATGTTAAAATAGTGTTAGTATTGACTAAGCTTAGTTGGAAAAAACTATCTTAGCTTGATAACAATAACTATATTAGTTAGGAAGGTTATCAATTAGCTATAAAAGGTTGAAATATATAATTTCCTTCTATATATTTACATATATCGTCCTTATACATGCATATAATGGTTGAATAAAAGCTCAGAATTTTCAAAATTTGTTGTTCTTCTCCAAGTGATTTAAATTGGGATTCAAGTTTATTCTGGATATAAAAATGTGTGATTTCTCCTTAGAACTAGTGTAGAGTTTTTAATGATTTATTTCAATGCTAAAGCCAAGAATAATTCCTTCATTTGAACCAAGAATTCCATTAAAGACCATGGTTAGGAATAAAATAAGATCCTACATTTTGTGTGGGTGATTTTAATATAACATACACATCACCTAGGTTCTCTACTGGATACCTAGGAGGCTCTTTGTGTGTGTCTCAACAATTCCAAACTAAGCGGAAAGCTCACAATGGCATCAGTGACAATGCCACTTCTTAGAGAATAGATAAGATAAGGAGGCAGTCATCATTAAAGTATAAGGAACTTATGGTGGGTTAAGGGAGACACAATGGAAGAATATAGAGGGGAAAGTTTAATATTATACCAATGAATTCAAATAAGGATAAGTCTTGCTTCTGTTATGGGCATCTTAACCACTAGAAGAAGGATTGTTAGGAGAAGAAGAGTGCAAATGGGAAAGGCAAGATGGATGGGGAGATGATGGTCATTACCAATGATGAACTAATGTTTGCCTTAGAGTGTCTAAATTCTTTCACAGGAATCTCATGTATTGATGTTGATTGGTTAGTGGACACCCATGCATCCTACCACGTCACCACACACAAGAAGTAATTTTACTCCTACACATGAGGGAATTTTGATGAGGTGCATATAGGTAATAATGGTGTCTCAAACATAGTTGATATAGGGAGTATATGATTAGAGATGAGCTTGGGTTGTGCCTTGAACTTAAGGAAGTAAGAATTGTTCTATACTTGAGGATGAGTTTCATCTTAGTCAAAAAGCTTGATGATGAGGGCTAGATAAGTTAGTTTGGATAAGGTGTGTAGAAATTAACAAAAGAGTCCATGGTAATGGATAGGGGTAGCGAGTGTTTCTCATTATATCAAACTTAAGCAAAGGTGTGTCTGTAGGTTGAGGTGAACTCTATGGAAGATTCTTATGATACAAGGAATCACAAACTCAGTCATATGAGCAAGAAGGGAGCAAAGCTTCTTAGCAGCCAAAGAGTTTTGCCAGAGATCCAAAGGGGAAAGGTTGGATGATGCAGTCGCTCTATATTAGGCAAGAAAAACTGAACCCACTTTATCAAAGGTGATGATAGAGGATCAGTAGAAAGACTTAATCAAGTCTTTTCAAATATATGCGGTCTGATGAAGATGAAATCATTGGATAGATTTTCATACTTTGTAACATTTATTTATGACTTCTCTAGGAAGTTGTGGGTGTATCCCATGAAGACCAATGATCAAGTTTTGATCAACTTCAATATATTTCATACTGAAGTAGAGCATAAAATTAGGAGGAAGTTGAAGTGTATTTAGAAGGAAAATAGAGACAAATACCTTGGTCCATTTGATAAATACTATAAGACTCATAAAATCCAACATGATCATTCCGCTCCTAAAACTTCTTAGCATAATGGGGTGGTGGAATAGATGAACCATAAATTTATGGATAGGGTAAGGTGCTTAAACTCACATGCTAAGCATCCAAGATCATTCTAGGCGAATCTCTACAAATGACATATTACCTCATCAACTTATCTCTATTAAGTTCTCTCAATGATGATGTGGCTAACAACATGTGGCATGGTAAGGTCGTGAGCTGCAACCACCTAAGGGTGTTTGGATATTAGGAATTTATTCATATACCAAGGGACAAGAAGACAAAGCTAGATAATAAGGCTCACTAATGCATGTTCATCAGATATAGTGGAGAGAAGTTTGGCTATAATTTGTACAGCTTAGTAGCCAAGAAGGCCATCTGAAATAGGATGTTGTAATCTTTGAAGTTAAGAACATTAAAGAATTCATTGAATATAGGAGGTTGGAGGCCTACATTGATGATCTTGTCAAATATCATGATGATTATGAAACATAAGGCTCAATGAGAATGGAGAGTGAAGATTATGACCCTGAGCCAATACAACCCCAAGAGTATAACAACTGAGATCAACCATTAAGTACCCTACAACATATTATGTGTTACTCTTAGACGATGGAGAGTCTCTATGTTATGAGGAGGTCCTCGGTGATGCAGAAGAAAAAGTGGTTGATTGCAATGAAGGAAGATATGAGTTCCCTTTAGAAGAAAAACAATTACATGATTATGGAGAGGCCGAGGGGGAGAAAGATCTTGAAGTACAAGTGGGTTTTCAAGATCAAACATGAAGAAGGAAAAATCGAGCCAAGGTATAATACAAGGTTAGTGGTTAAGAAATTTAGCTAAAAATAAAGGGTTGACTATGATGAAATTTTCTCTACGATGGTGAAGATAGCATCCATCTATGTGATTTTAGGACTAGTTGTTGCCTTATATTTATATGTGTAGCAACTTAATGTCAATACAAAGTTCCTACATAAATACCTCTAGGAGGGCGTATACATGGAACAACCAAAGGGTTTTGAGGTTAAAGGTAGAGATTTTATGATGTGTAAGCTAGTGAAGATCTTGTATGGATTGAAAAAGGTGTTGAGGTAATGGTACATGAATTTTGAGTCATTTATGGTTGGACAAGAGTACAAGAAGATTTTGGCAGACGATAGAGTGTTCATGAAAATATTTGGGACTAGCAATTTCATCATTCTACTTTTGTATGTGGATGAGATACTGATAGTAGGTTAAGATTGATAGTGGATTTCAAAGCTAAAAGAAGATTTGGCTAATACTTTAGAAATGAAAGACTTGGTTCATGCCAAGTAAATCATAGGCATATACATCATACGTGATCGAGGACAGTGAAAGCTATGATTATCTCAAGAGGAATACATAAAGAAGATACCCAAAAAATTTACCATGGATAAGGCAAAGCTAGCTGGTTGTCCCCTTTTTTCTTTAGTTCAAAATGATCAGGGCATCATGTTCAATGAATGATAAGGGTAGGAAGGAGATAAGCTAGGTTCCATATGTGTCAGTCATTGGAAGTCTAATGTATGTAATGGTGTGTACAAGGTATGATCAATCGGTTTATATCTAATCTCGACAAAGATCATTAGGAGGTAGTTAAGTGGATATTAAGGTATTTATGAGAGGCGTCCAAGATGAGGCTTTGTTTTGGTAGGGTTGAGCTAGTTTTGGTGGGCTATACCAACTTGGACATGGTAAGAGATGTAGATACAAGGCAATCAACATCAAGATTCCTATTTAGCTTCTTTGGGGAAGCTATCTTATGGCAATCCTAGCTATGAGATAGAGTACATAGCTATTACTAATGAGTGTAAGAAGATGCTTTGGATGAAGATATTTTTTAGGGAGATTGCATAATAACTCACAGAGTACCATCCATGTCATAAAGAATGTCAGATTCCACTCAAGATCCAAGCATATCTAGGTTAGGTATCACTAGATTAGAAATGTACGTGAAGAGAGACATATTTCTCTAGAAAAAGTTTATACGGATGAGAATTGATATGATATGGTAACAAATCCTTTACTCAAAAGTAATTATGACCTATCTTGCACTAAATTAAGGTTAAGTGGGTTGTATAATTCATCTCAAAAGGGGAAGAAAGAAATTCTTCCCATGTCTTAGAAGGGGGAGAGTTGTTGCCATTTTTATTCCACAAGGGAGATAGGAAAGGTCATAGGCTAAGGGCAACCATCTAAGATTGTCAGCCAATCTGCAATAGTAAGGGCACATCAACTAAGGGACAACTTTTAAGGATGTCAACTAGGAGCCACGGGCTAGGGGAAGGCATATTTGTCGGCTAAGGATATGAGCTAGGGGCGTCGACTAAGGGGAAACTGCTTGGGGTCGCTAACCAAGGTTACTGACCAAAGGCAACTACCTAGGGCATTAACCAAGAGCCACTGGCTAAGGGAAACTAATGGAATAAATTAGTTGAGAAGGTCTTGTGGCTGAAACCAAGGAAGAAGACACGAGCTAATAATGGATGTCAGCAAGTTGTTAGTTTTTTTTTTTAATATAAAGGATGTAGTACTCATAAGCATGACAACATATAAGTTGACAGGAGTCAACTCACATAATCAATTATTAATTTATAAATTATATGTTACCTTGACTATAAATAATGTTAGAAAGATGTTTAAGTTAGAAAACTAATGATGATTGATTATTATGACTGATGATGAGAAATGGTATAAAAAGTAATCTCCCAACCTGTTATAAAGTATATACAAACACTCAATTTTCTCTAATTCTTCATACTCAATACATGTGTGCTATTTTTTCCTCCCATAAATTTTTGGTAGAGTCAGAAATGGAAAATGGTTATATAATTCGCGTTTGGGTCAAGTCAATTTAGATTTAATTAGAATTAAGTTGTTACGCAATCAAGTTAGGTTTGGGTTCACGTTTCGGTATCCTTCGGGTTTGGGTCCAATTCATATAATAGTAATTCGGGTCAAATTATTTCGAGTTAAGAGATTATCAAGTCGGGTCTGAGTCTAATACATCAGGTTTCTTTGAGTTCGGGTTCAATTTGGGTTTATAAATATTGGGCTGAATTGGTTGAATTTTAGTTTATAGACTCTAGATCGTATTGGGTTTGAGTCAAGTTAATTCAACTTATAATTTATATTGACATCGATTGTTATCAATTTAATATAAATAATAAATTAAAAATTGTGATTTATTATTATTGCTATGCTCATTATAGTAATTTTTATCATAATATACATAATGATACAACAAATTGTTATTATACAATATGTAATAATTATAAAAAATTTATTATCATTATTAGTATTATTATTTTAGTTATTGTTATAAATACAATTATAAATATGATTATATACATAAATATAATGATTATTATAATAAGTATAATTATCACATTAAGTATAATAATTATTGTTATTATTATACTTAATTATTATTGTTGTTGTCATCTTTAGAAATATAATAATTATTATTTCAATAGAAATAAAAATATAAAATTAATATTATAATATATATTATAATTATTATATTTACAATTATATTTTTTTCTACTTATAATGATTATAATAAAAAAAAGTCTATGATCTAATATGAGTGATGATAATACGATATTAAAATAAAGTGAGTATAATATAGTTTTACTAGTTTTGTTTCATTTGTTGTTATATAAATTGCATATTTTTATTTACATAAAATTTAATAAATAAAATATTTTATTTGTATTTATATATTAATTTATATAAGATAAAATGTTACCTTAGTGGATTAAATTTGACTAAAATTTTGATAAAATTTAGAATTATATCTGGGCATAGGTCACGTTCAAATTAGATCATTTTAGATCAAATAAGTTTAGATCAAATTATTGTTAGATTTCTATCTAGATATAAGTTAGGTTTATATTAGTTTTTTTAAATTAGATTATTTTAGTTTGAGTTATTTTAAATGCAATTGATGATAGGATTAAATAACTTTAATTTGGATTCAGATTAATTCAAAATTTCAGATTAAAATTGAATTAATTTTTTAAAATCAGGATCGATTTCAAGATCAGCTGGATCAACATTAAGAAGACCAGGGTTTGGAAAATTTTAATAGTTATTATTTCCGATAATAACAGTACAAATACAGTTAATGATTCGAAAAGATCGCTGATGATGATACCCTTTCCGACCTTCCCCGCTATATTGACTGTGTTGTGAAGTTTCTCTCTACGACTGTACGAAGCAGCAACTGGAGAATTCTGAGGACCCCATGAGAGGGACAAGTCGGTAGGCCAACTCAATAGGTAAGTGGCGTCCCAATTTCTCCAAGAAGGATTGAAGGAAGGCGATTTATGGCTCTTGGACGGTAGTCATAAACAAGTTTGGCGGAGAGTGAATAAATGAATGGTCATCGCCTATGGCACACGGATAATGCCTCTCCCTTCAGCCACCACTGTAACATATATGAGATAAAGAAAAATTGCTTCCAATTTCAAAACAATAAAATATTCGCTATCCGGAAGAAGCAGGAGGGGTAGAGTGAGAAAATGATGACGGCATTAACGCCGTTCCCTCAAATTATTGTTCTTGTATTTAGTTTAGCCATAGTGGTAACTGGCGCCAAGGAATATAGCAGAAGTGATTTCCCGCCTGATTTCGTATTTGGTTCTGGTACTTCTTCATATCAGGTAATGTCCTATTCTTTGCACTTCTTGATTGTGATTCTGCTCCAATATTCTGGAAATTAAGGCAGGATTAGAGGAGGAAACCTAGATTTTCACTGTGAATCCATCAATAATATGACTATTTGGTTACTGTTCAATAGGAGATTAGTAGAAGTAAACAGGGGAGAACTTTAAGGCAGGTATTTTGAAGTTACTTATTCTCCTAATGGACGTTGATACATCCTTACCTTAATTATGAAGGTGGAAGGAGCAGCATATGAAGATGGAAGGACAGCTAGCATTTTTGATACTTTTGTTCATGATGGTTGGTCTTGTTGTCTGCTATTTTTTTAATATTTTTTTTTTAAAAAAAAAGAAAAAGAAACTGTGAGCACTTTTAATGTCTTTCAATATCAATCGCAGTTCTTAACATATGCTATGGAATACCGAACGAATTTGCGTACATTCATATATTGCGAAACAAATTCCTGCAATGGTAGAAGGCTTTCCTCTTTTAACACAATTTGTCTTTCAAGTGGGTCATCTTACAGGCTTTTGTGGTCTGTCTGCAGCCAATACTTTACTCCAGTTAAACTTTGATTCCTTCACTTGCCATTCTAGTCACGTCATATATTTTTGAAGTGTGTTATGAAATTTTATGGAACAATCAAGTCTCTTGATAGCTTTTACTGTTGCAATACTATGCCTTTAAAATTAGTTTGCATCCTTTATCAACTATTAGGAGTCTTTCGTCTCATCAAGTCGTTCAAATATATCAGGAAGCTGGCATTACGGGAATGGAGACGTAGCAGTCGATGGGTATCATAAATATAAGGTGATTTAGACAATATCTCCTTTCACTTCAGTTGATAATTCTGTCTATTCATATTTCCGATTCTTTTTAGTAAAAGATTCTTATTTTGATTTGAAGATTGTTGCCCTGAAGTCTGGGAACTGCTACAGCAGTACCAGATTCAGATTCCTAAATAAGTTTAAGATTCCTAGGCAACTCCTTTGAATGTATTTTGCAAAGGATGATGCTCTTTTAAGAGCTAAAGTCTTCCATCTCCATGATTTTCATGAAACTATAGTTTTGCCTTTCTGCATACTTGTGGCTGCAGGGTGCAGTGTTTTAAAAACCGGACCGAAAATAGAACCGGTAGGCTGTAGCCCTCCTGGTATTCAGTTTAATCGATTCGACTGCTGTTTGATCGGTAATTACTTTTATTCAAAAATTGTCCGGTGTAACTCAGTCTGATCCAGTTCAACCGGTCCGACAGGATTGTTGTCCCCTTGATTGTTTCCCTATAACTGAAATCGCGACGTTAATTGCACACCGGTTCAACTGGTCGAATCCCTTTTTTTTTTCGGTCAATACACTATTCTTAAAACTGGATAATTTTGTACTTGTGGGCACCCTGGTATCTGGTTGGACTGGTTTTTTTCATTGCCTGGGAGTTGAGTCTGATGCACGACTCATTACATGTATTGCATGTTTTGATCGGATACCACTACCAGTTTCTTCCTGGGCGAGCTGTGCCGTACAATTCTTCTGGCTTAGTTTTTGTAGAGACATAAACAAGGAATGTGCATAGTCATTTGAGATTTCTGATGTTGCACTTTAATCAACCAATCCAAAAAATGTAACCAATCCAAAAATGTGAAGAAAATTTTTGGTGATTAACATTTCAAAGTTCACATTTACCATCTATACTTGCAGAGGCAAGGTCATGCAAAAGAAATTTGGCTATAAATACATGTTTATGTTTAGATAGATACGTCAGTTGGCTTACATGGACCACCAAATTCAACATCATCTCCATTAGACGATCCATACAAACCCCTCCTCTCTGCTGTTCGATCTTGCCGAGGCTCCTTGTAGGCAGAGGCCAACTGCAATGGTGTCTCTGACAACTTCTCTTGCCGGTTCCTGATTTCACAAGCGTTCTATGATTTCCCAGGGCAAACACATCAGTTCCAAATGAACCAAGAGGTCCCTGTGCATGAAAATTCATTGGGGAGGACACTGAAGGTCCAGCCAAACAAGTTAGACCGAACATTCCACCAACTGACCCTGAATAACAGTATCTGATTTGATCGCCCCTCTCCCTCTTCCCCCAAACACTTCCACCAATGTTCTACCCTGAGTGTATTAGTCATAAAGTCACAAAGCCAGAACTAACAGCAGTATTATTTCGTACACTCACGGTATTGGTTTTAAATTTGCTTGTCATAGATAACCTAATGAAACTTGTTCGGTCATTTGGTACAGCAGATGACTGATGATCATCGTGTGCAATATGAGGTGCCTGAACTTTATGGTTCCTCCATTTCCACATAGACAAAGGCCCAAAGATTACTCATCTTCGAGTTGGATATGATCTGCCTGAACAGCATCAGACAAAGAAGCGGGCTTCTCTATTCTCACTGCTTTTAAGGTCACAGCAGGAGCCGAAACAACCACCTTTCTAGAATCAGTGCTATCTGTCTGGGATATTCCATCTGCTTTCAGATGCATTATTGGCATTTTCATACTTGCAACATATGTACAGTTGATTTGTTGATCGTATGAATACCAGATTTCATTGTTTCTTGTATTACCTGTAATGGGATCGTAGTAGAGTCCGGAAGCAGCATCATGATGATTGCCTGATGCTTATGTCTTGTGCAGCCTGAGTGAGGGGCTGAATCTTCTTTTTGACCATTAATCTGTTCACTTTGATCCTGCCCACTGTGGATTGTTTATCATCCATAGTATATTCTTTAGGGGCTCAACCCACACCGTCATACGGTTTAGCAAAGGTTGTGGCCTCAATAGCAGCTTCAGCAAGGCTGTTATACTGTGAATGACCCGAAGTCCTAGATCCTGGAGGACCTGGTCCTGGACCAAGAATTCTTTTTTACGACAAGCAAAATCGTACCATCCTTCTCAAGTGTAATTATATTTTTCAGCTATAAAAGCTTCTGTAGCATCATCCATATAAAGATACGTACAACAGAAAATCCCCTTGAAGTGTGAGCAAGTTTGTCTCCAACAAGATGAAGATCTATCATTGGAGCGTGCTTAGCTAATTCATGAGGAAGCTGTTATCCATCAGCATTCTCATCCAGCCCCTGACCCACCAAGACATGTGTAGGAACTGCCTTTGCTCCCTTGCTCCCTGATGGCACCAGATCGAACGATCAGAGATCTGCTGTTTGGGCATCATAAGATGTGCATAATACAATGGATGGTGTATTGGTGTTACACGTATAGTAACTGTTCTGCTTCAGAGAATCACTCTTAGCAATTCTTCAATTGTATATTAAATGTAGAAATTTATCTCTTGTTCTGTCATTTCCACTTAAAACTTTCTGTTATTTTCATGAGAAGTTCAATCTTGAATCCTTGAGATATCATATTCCCAAAACATTGATTTATTCTCATGGAAGTATCCTTAAGAAATATCATTTGTCTAATGTGAAGATACTACTGTTGCTAAATGGCAGACTACAGCATTCTGTGGTCTGAAGAAAAAATCAATTTTAGTGCTTGAATTGTGACATATGACTTAAGGAGAAATATCTAATATTACATATAATTGGCAGTTCAGTTCTGCCTCTGATCACCCTTATGTGAAATGGTTCTTTAAAGTGAGTATTATGATGTTTGAAACACATTTTTGTGTGGTTATTACATCTAATTCAATACATGATACCTATTTTATTTTATTTTTCTTTTTAGCCAAATCTTTCCGCTATAATGTATCTTATCCCTACAGGAGGATGTTCAGCTCATGGTGGATACAAAATTAGAAGCCTACAGATTCTCCATCTCATGGAGCAGACTAATTCCTTGTACTATCATTGTCATTCTGACAGTTAGCAACTCATTTTTATTGACTTCAGCACCCTTTTTGATATTTTTCTTTTACTTTCAGATGGAAGAGGACCTGTAAACCCTAAGGGTTTAGAGTTCTATAACAACTTAATTAATGAGCTCATAAAAAATGGTAAGAATAAAATTCCTGCAGTAAGTCATGCTATCATAGTTGCTATTTGCTTTGCTCTATTTTATCTACCTTCTCATCTTCAAAGTGCGTTGCTTCCTCTGCAACTTGTCCTCTGAAAAGTGATCCCTTCTGGGACACGATACTTCTACTGAAATAGTAAAATGTCTTACAATATGAACAGAGTGAATCTTTCTACCAAATCGAGATTGGGGGGATGCATCCAAAGTTAACACTTTGAAGGCATGACTGTGAGAGAAGGGCATTATGATTGCTGAAGGCATGATGTGGGGTGTTGAGATTAAAACGCTAACTTTATCAATTAAGAAGTCATGGGACGGTTTTAGTTTTAGTTATGACTGTTCACTCAAAATTTAAGTCCTCAATTTATTCCTCTCATGTTCTTCTCTTGTACTACATACCAAGTAAGTTTCATATAATACTGTTACTATCCTGTAGTACTCAAAGTTGATATAGGGACAAAAGGATGATGAACTTTTCTATAGCATGAAACAAAATCTGTTACTCTTCCCTGTTCTCTCTGTTCCTCCAAGTTCATCATTTTTGCATCTCAATCATGCAGGAGTACAACCACATGTGACATTACTACACGTAGATCTACCACAGGCACTCGAAGACGAGTATGGAGGATTTCTTGATCGAAGAATTATGTATGGCTTTTGTTGTGTCACTAATAAATTTGTGATCATATGGTGCTGGCCTAAGCAGAAAGTAGGTGGTCATCCTATCTCCTAATGGAAGCTGAATGTTGTCAATGCAGAGAAGACTTCACTGCATATGCTGATGTGTGCTTTAGGGAATTTGGCGACAGGGTTTTGCATTGGTCAACTGTGAACGAGGCTAATATATTTATAATGGGAGGTTATGATCAAGGCATCACTCCACCAAAGCGGTGCTCTTGGCCTTTTGGTTTTAACTGTACTGAAGGAAATTCTACAACTGAACCATATCTTGCTGCTCATAATATGTTGCTTGCGCATGCATCAATTGCAACTCTATACAGGAAAAAGTACCAGGTATAATACACATGCATGTTTTGTCTTTATGGAGCATGTGACTGGCGATGAATCAGAACATTCTGAATGTGTGATATCATTTTCAATCCTGTCCAGGCAATGTAAATTTCAATAATCAGTAGTATTTACCACATTTTGGATCAAAGTTAGCTAATATAAATTTTTGATGCAATTAAGTCTTAACACAAGTTTGATGCAGGTGAAGCAACATGGCTTCATAGGTATGAATCTCTTTGCCTGGTTTCCTATCCCTGCAACAAACAGAACAGAAGACTTGGCAGCAGCCCAGCGAGCCAATGATTTTTTTATTGGCTGGTAAGTTTTGTAATGTATATTGACATATGTAGTCAATCAAATCTTGTGGTTTTATTCCCACGTGAAATGCATCATATCAAATTGAGTGCACCTTCTCAAATGGTTTGATAAGAAATGCTTATTTATTTGTCATTAGGTTCATGAATCCCTTAATGTACGGAGATTATCCTGAAGTAATGAAAAAAGCTGCAGGCAAACGAATTCCAGCCTTCACCAAGCAAGAATCCAAGATAGTTAAGGGTTCGTTTGACTTTGTTGGACTGAACCATTATACATCAATATATGTTAAGAATAACCCCGACAGCCTTAAGTCAGAGCTGAGAGATTTTATGGCAGATGCAGCTTTGGCATTAATATGTATGTCAGATGAATCCTTTTTATGTTTTTTTTTTTAAAATCTCCTGAGCTGATGTGACGGTTTAAATAATTGCACGAAGGCTGATTAACTTTCATTTGTTTCAGTAGATGATAACGAGATACCGTCAGGAGGGGTAAGGAATCTAATGCCCTTTTAGCAGTACTCAATTCATAGGTTTTGCCCCGGCTTGTTGCTGATTTCACTTTTCTGACCCAGTTTCCTCTTATGCCATGGGGTCTACAAGGAGTACTGGAGATTTTCAAGAATTATTACGACAATCCTCCTGTCTATATTCATGAAAATGGTCTTCTCTTTCACTTTCTGAATTTTCTTAAGATTGCATTTGAATTCCTTTCCTTTGCGAACCAAGTAATGACTTATGGTATGGATTCTGTGATAGGTCAAATGACTGTACGTAACGAAACATTAAATGATACTAAAAGGGTGGACTATCATGCAAGCTATATTGGGAGTTTGCTCGATGCAGTTAGGTATATTTGATATCACGTTGTAGCAGCTTGCGTGGCCTGACGTCTATGTTCTATTACTCATATGAAATGTGTACTGTACTCAATCGAATTCTTTTTCAATGGTCCTGATGGATAGTATGTGCTCAAGGTGAAACATGTCTCTCCATTTATCACATGTCTAATTCTATGACTGTTGTTGAAGCCAGAGCAAGTGATTACAGGAATCCAGTCAGGCTACCCTTTCATGTCTCAACGACATTGCTGTAACTGATTTTGTTACTTTAATCTAGCAAGCGAATTAAATTTAAGGATTTGATATTTGTGATTGGGTTATAAATGTTCAACATGCAATCCATTTTGCTACTGAAAGTTGTTGGATTGTTCTGCGTCGTCATTGATCATCTTTTTACCGAAACTTTTGTAGGAATGGTTCGAATGTAAGAGGGTACTTCACATGGTCTTTCATGGACGTATTTGAGCTATTGAATGGATGGGAGTCGAGCTTTGGTCTGTACTACGTGGATTTGGATGATCCAAATATGACTAGATATCCCAAGCTTTCTCAGCATTGGTATTCTGGATTTCTCAAGGGAGAGCTTGTCTACTTGAAAGATGTTGAACAAGAAAGGCGGCTTCCGCCGTTTCCTCTCATGCACATTTTAGCTAGAAGCTTCAGTAATGGAGCTCTGGCAGATTTGTAGATGATCTAAGATTGGTCATGTTTGGTGAAGACAGGTTTGATGAACCACTAGCAGATTAAGGCCAATTTGAGGTTGACCTTCTTAATCTGCTATATATAATAGTTGGGTCATTTTATGCGTTATTTTAAGCTTATACTTCTTGATCTATATGATCATATATATGCTAAATTGTGAAGGGCTGGATCTTATAATTTATTATCCAATATCATTTGTTTAGCTTGAAACCACGCATGTATAATAATTCTCAAATGACTTGAATTTGGTATGTTATCACTCTTTGGGCATTAATTTAATGTAGTCTTCAAGAGATCTCATCAAAATTAAGCTTTTAGTTTATTCGGTTATGTTATAAGTTTATGAAAAATTATATATAAAAAAAAATTGTTTGACCGGACATCTCCGTCCTGAAAATATTTTACCCTCTTTTGGATTCCTATTTGTCGAAATATATATAAATATATTTTATGTTTTTAAAATTATTATTTTTCTGATTCTTTCTATTTTTTATCTCGGTATCTGTGTAACACCGCATACCGCATGTCGTTGATTATGATAAGTAATTATAGAATGAAATTGCATTAATAGTAAAAATAATATAAGATAAAAGTTAAAAAATGATAAATGAAAAGAGCAATTAGTTAATAACTCGAAGCGGTATCTTTATTCCAACATAGTGTTTCTTTTAGGGGGTCGAGCAAATTTTATGCATTATTAGCATTTGAACTTGCGGGCATAAATTTATCAGTCTTGTTAACCATAGCCTTAGAGCTATGGTTAAGTACAAATTGCTTCCGATATATATCATTATATGACATACCTTTACTGTTGCAATAGTTTTCCAAAAAAAAAAGGACTTTTACGTTTCTATTTTTACCTGTTGCGTCTATGGTTACGCAAAGCTGATGTGATATACTTTAGAATATTTAACTGAATATTTCATTTACATAATAAATTTCACTTCACTTCAAGCCAACAAAATTATTAAGATTATCAATGACAACACACTTTTTATTATACTTGTATCCATTGGTGCTGTTAGAATCATAACCTGTAATTTAATTCATTATTTTTGGATTACTTTGAGTGTAACTAATATATATTTGGGTCGTTGACATTATCTTTTTATGTATGACTAAAAAAATTGACAAAAAAATCAATGGCCTACACTTTTATACGTTATTTTATTATTCATGCACACTCCAATTTAGTAATAAATTATATCAACATAATATTGATTCATACGTGTGGTAATAAATAATAAAACCAAAATTTATACTTGCAAGAATGAAAGTAGAACGTGGATTCATTAGAATATTTCTAAGTCCAAATAAAAGTTATAAAAAAAACTACTATAATGGTGTTTAAAAAAAGTCCAAATTATGTAATTTAATTCATTAGAATAAAAAGAATGTTGGCACCTATTCTATTTGTCATAATGATAGATACCAACATGTTTATTACATAATTCTCAACCAAACAAAGAAAGTTTTTCTGTTGGAAATGCTAATTTCTTGCAAGCATTTCTTTTGGATTTTCCAACCACCTACAAGAAAAAAATTTATGTTAACACAAAAAATGGTGAGAGTATATAAATAAATTTTAAGATAGTATAACATTACCTAATACTTTAAAGTGAATATAGTAATTATACCCTACTCAATAGTTGACTTTTTTGTTTCTTGTGTAAGGCATTTGGAGACTACCTATCAAAGTGAACAATATTTTCTTTGTTGGGAGATGTAAACTTAGTGTGACAAAGTTACTTACATACAGAAAATTTTCTTCTTCATTGATTATTTTCCATTATTTACACCCCTCTTTATTGGATGCCTTTTTGTTGTTGATTTTAGGGGACACAATACATCATATACACCTTTGTATGCATTCTCCTTTATAAGAACATGTTTAACTATGGCCATAGTTTTGTCCATTGACACCGCTTGGGTCCCACTAGTACTTTGCATTTCATCACAACACCATTGTAGACACAAATAAATTGATGAGATCTTGAAACAATCTTTGTGAAAAATACCCATAATATGCGATGATAAAGTATGTCCCAAACTCAAAATTCTTGCAATTGCACAATGCTATCTTTCCATTCCAAAAGTCCCTATGATTTTTGTCACCTTATCCTTCATAATTCTTTAGAATGAATTCATTACCTTCAACATGGAAAAGTGAATATTGACATGCTCTTGTGAATTCATCTTAGAACTTTTTGAAAACAAATGACGTTTGGACTTTAAAAGTTTGTTCTTATAATGGTGATTTTGTCTTCAAAGGTCTAAGCATAGCCAACATCTTATTGTGTCAGTGCCCTTGATTTATCTCTTGAATATCAAGATCAATCTAAATTATCAATGGATGAATATGGTAAGAGAAATCATAACTCAATAAAGTAATCTATTTTTTATGATGACATAAAACTAAAAAATAAACTCTAAAATAATAGAATAATATCTTAATTTATACTTACATGTTTGACAATGTCTCTCAAATTAGTATGTAAAGAAAAAAAATCTCTTGATGAATGCATGTATGCTCTCTGATCTTCTTATAGTTATCATCCCTCCAAATAATTAATCACGTAATTAATCCAGTGCCCTAAAATGCCTACTCTTGTAGAGACATTGGAGATGCTTATTGTTCTATAAACAATAATTTTATAACACAAGAGGCCAGTTATTCTCAAAGTCTTCAAGAGAACTCATTTTTTACAATAAATAAAAATTAGCACATCATTTTTGGTAGTTAATATAAAGAAAGTCGTAAACCAGCAACTAAACTTCAAAGTAATATACCATATACAAAAGCTATGTTTTGTGGTTGACATTTCAACTAAATTCCCTTTGAGAATCGATGAATCTTGATCTATTATGATTGTCTTTGGTGCTTTTTGCATTGTAGTGACAAAGTTCGGTGTATCAAAGTAAAGGAAAAAAATAAATTTAGTAAGTGCGCAAATTTTATTAAAACCGTCAATTTTAAAGCCATACCTTCATCAACCATTTAAAAGTAGGTGTGGTTTCATTGCAAAGAAGTGCACATTAAAAAAAATTATTTTCCTATGGCTGTCAACGGCAACAAAAATTGCACAACGCATGTCATATGCATTCACTTTGTAAGTGGTATCAAAGATGACTACATTACCATGCTTATTATACCAATCAAAACTTTGAGCGTGGGACCAAAACAAATGTTCTAGCGTCCTTTCTTCAACCAATATAAATGCATATTGGATCATTACATTTTCTTGCTTTGCAAGCTTCATATACTCAATGAGGTTATTCGCATCATTATCTCCAAACATTTTCTTAACTCTAGCAAAAAAGATTATGGATATCCTTCTTAATGAATGGAAGTTCACCATGTTTTCCATTTTTTAAAGTTCCATAAATTGGATTATTTATCTAATTAATAGTCCAGATTCCTAATATAAGAATATTTCCTTCTCATCTTTTGGAGTGATAATTCAATTTAATTAAAGAAAACAAAATTATTCTTGAGATAACAAAGCATGATTGTGATCCTTGAAAAACTTCATAACATGCCACTCTTTCGAGTAAATATCCAAGCACTGTTTTAAAGTAATACGCATATGAGCCTTGCAATCTCATTTTAAAGACCACCAATTCCTTTGAGCCTTAGATGGGTCAAATGTTTTTAAAGGTGTTTTCCCCCCATGATGGCAATAGAAATCACGTCTTATAGTTTTTCCATTTCTTGAATTAGCACGATTCTTGCGAATCACAAAACCATGTTGTTGTACATAGTTTTTATAGAAAATGGAGGCCTCCTCCAAGGTTGTTAGAATCTAGATTTTATCTAGAATCGATTTGGAGGTTCAGGATTAGATTGTATAATTGGATTTTAAGATCCTACAAAACTATAAAAATATGAAACTTGTATACTTATGTCCTATAAAATAATATAATTTAATTTAAAAGTAGAGAAGGTTGCACTCTTAACCTCTCATATAGTCACTAATTGAGTTCTAGCAACTTACAAGTAACATAAATTATTAAATTTATTTTACATATTAGGAACTATATTAAGTAAAAAATATCAAAAATAATTTTATCAAATAAAATATGAAAATTACAATGAGATTATGGGTATGGGAAATATACAAATCATTTTGTTGAAAAATATAAAATATTGGTAGCCTTAAGAAACATAAAAAGAATGAAGAAAGTGGATTATAATGATGGTAAAAATAATAAAACGCTATTCTCTATCACTTAAGAGAATATGACCTAAAAAAATTTTGTTGGCTTTTAAAATTTTGTTGAATTAAGAAGAAAAGAAGAAGAAGAAGAAGAAGAAGAAGAAGTTTTGGCTATAAGCACACATGTTAAGTTACTATATAAACCATTTGTATACCATAAACTAAAGCTTATTTGCATTATGAAGCTAAAATGACCATAAAAAAATATTAATTATTAATTGAATGGAACTTAATAATTAACAATATTTTAAACTTTAATATATTTATTTTACTATTTATATGAAGATTGAATTATATTCATTTTACTATTTATATGAATATTGAATTCTTTTGTTAGCATTTTACAACAATAATCAACTTCATTATTTTAATGGTAACTAACTCATAATTTCTTTGTGTAAACTCATTGGCAAGACTTGTTGTAAAATAGTATTGGTTCAAAAATTAGAAGATTAAGGAAGAAACATAGTTGGAATAATATGGGAAAAGATTTGAAAATATATTGATAAAAATTTATAGTTATTATGTAGAATCGTAAGTCATAAACTCTACTAGAAGATTATAAGATTTTACCATAGGATCGTAAAATTCTATATATTCAAATATTTTAAGATTCTACCCAGGATCATAGGTCATTTTATGATTTTTGGATCATAGGATCATAGAATCGTAGCATTGATTTGGGATTTTAATAAGTATGGCCTCCTCTACACTAAGAAAGGTTTGGCTAATAAAAGATTCATTTTCCTCTTCCTCCACATAGGACTTGTTTAAGTCAAAATCAATCATTGTTAGATTTGTTACACTTATTAGAATGAAACAACTAGAAGTAATATTTAAAAAGATCAAATAACATAAACATAATAAAACATGTAAGTAACAAGAATATGCAATTAATGAGAATAATATATAATGCTTGATATTTGGTAAAAAACAATCTCTCTAAATATATATGCTTTAAACAAACAAGCTAATTACTTAACAAAATCAAATGGCTAAACAAACTAATTAATATACAATATATAATAAACTAGCATTGAATATATATAAATTGGTTGTCATGATCAAGTATTAAGTATTTGAATAGTGCTCACAATGGATAGTATTTGAAATTAATAGTTTGTACTCATGCATATAAGAAGTTAAAATATATGGTTGTATTTGCTTATCGTATTTGAAAGAAGTACACTAGGTTGAACACATAGGTAGTAAAGATGAAATCAAACTTCAATAGTAATCTAATGCAAAATAAAATGAAAGTAACATACCTTTTGGTAGATGAAGTGACGCATGAACAAGATAATAAGAGATACAATGCAGAATAAAAAATAAATAAAAAATGAGCCAAAAGAAGATAGAGAGAAAGAGATTAGGAACTAAAGAGGAATGTAAGGGATATATTTTTTTGTACTAAAATTTATTAGCAGAATCTAGTAGCTTTAGAGTCTTATAAATTAGTTAATAGTACTCAATTAATATGGTTCTAGTTTAGAGGAATACATAATGAATAAAAAGTAGAATATACTAAAGGTTAGAATTTTCCTAAACCTATTACTAATATTAATTATTTGAAAATTTAGTTAATAAAAAAATACTTACATTCCTATTGGGGGGCATTTGACTCATAGCAGACGAGTAAACCCTATTCTTCTTGATATATGCCATATTTGTTTAAGGTTTTTTTTATCATATGAATTTTTTAAAGTTTTTCTCAATATATATCAAAAATGAAACTCAAATAATACTTTTTAGTCTAGATCCCCAACTTTAGGTAATGAATATATTGTAATTAATGTAAAATAGTAATAATAATTTATTTGCATGATTAATATCCATGTATTAATTATCAAACCAATGTGCTATATTTCAGTAGGAATATTGAATAGGGACATATTTTTATCATACATCATTAGTGAATATATTACTAAAGATATAATATTAATTAGTGATTTACTAGGTCAACTAATTAGGTAAGTATTTATAAGAAAAATTTAGGTAAAATTTTAAAAAATACACTTCAATGTATTATCACTTATTAACTTTATGCATATAATTTTTTTGGTAGATATTAAGGATAAAGCATTAAAAACTATTCTTTTCACCTTATTCATTTTGGTAATAAACTTTACATCATATATTAACCTTTAAAGTGTACACCTATCAACTTAGTGATAACTAGTTTGTGATCTCGTGTAATGCAGGTATGTTTTCAAATTTTATAATGATTATTTATTTTTTAATTAATATTTGTGATACTTATGGATTTTTTTTAGCTATGTAATTTCTCTCTTTGGTTACTCTCATTTTCATGAAATAACTATAAACTAGTTTGTATTATCATGCTAAGCAAGGTTGTCATCACATTATTATGAAGAAAGAGTTGTGATTTTTTATTTAGCTTGCTTTGATGTGATAGTAGGTGTATGTATTATTATATGCATAATAACATTCAATGGCATTCTTAAATGCATTGATTTATTTAATAAGAAGAGAAAAGAAAAGAAATAAAAAACATATAAAGAGATTGTTGGCAAGCAAGTCAGGGATTGTATGCGCTTGTTGGCATAACTATTGAGAGTGTAGTTGGGGAGAAATTGAGAGTTTCTGGTATTGGGTTCATGCAACTGAGATATGAGTGTCATTATCATGATTGGGGGCCTTATTTTGTGATCTAGTTACATCTAGATCTATTACCTTTTGTGAGTATGAATTCCTTCTTAACAAGAAGGTGAAGCAGGAAAGTCTACTAGGCCCTTTAGATGGGTTAGAGGTTGTTGTTGATCTAGATGTTACCGATTCTTCTAGTGAGGAGGATTCTAGGCGGTAGGTGGACCAAGTGGGTATTGCTTTATTTAAAGTTGGTTATGCATTGCATACTACGGGTAGTAGTATTGGTGTGCTAGAGCCAATGTTTGACTTAGAGGTTATTTTGATTGTTTTACTCTCCTTATGTTCACTAGTTATATATGCAATAAATATCATTGTTGTTTCCCTAATTTTTATTATGTTCTGATTGTTATCTCAATTTGATCTTGTAATTTTCCAATTGATTGTTAGATTAGGTCTTGGAAATTCATGTTTAGTGAATTCTTTTCCTACAATTGGTATCAAATATTACGGTTCCATATCAAAGATTTGAAATTAAGAAAATTAATCATTCTATCAATTTCGGGTTATGGAAATTAAAGATGAAGGTGATCCTTATTTAAAATTTATTAGAGAAAGCATTATCTAAAAAAGTGGAGAAGCCAGAAACAATGTCTTATAAGGAGTTTAGGGATATTAATTTGAAGGTGTAACACCCCAAAATTACTACTAAAAAATTTCGTTTTAAACAGAAGCGTATAATCAAATAGTTGGGTGTTACCGCCGTAATTGACATAAGTCGCCACACCATCTTTACATCAATCACAAGAAAAAAATGATTAGAAAATTTAAAACATGATAGTAATATATGAGAAAACTTTTAATATCATCAAATAAGCATTTGGAGATAAACCCCGATTACAATATCAAATTATAACAAAAAGGGATCCCATGGAACTAAGAGTCTAAAAAGGTATCCGGGTAAAACTATCATCCGAATAACATGACTCTACACCTAAACCCTGATACGAATAAGTCACACCTCCACATATATAGCATCAAAGGCTGCAAATTCATCCACCTGATCCTCATCGACCTACACATAAACATCTGGGTCGTCTACTCGTTGGATTGAGCAACACCCATGAAATAGATGATCAGTACGCTACGTACTGAGTAAGGTAACAGTATAGTCAAACAGGGTTACAAGAATTATCATAAGAAAATTATACATGCGTGAATCAAAGAATGCCAAATAAGTATTGATTCTAGATCTTTCATTAGATATAACACATTCTAATATTTTATTTATGTTGAGTTCAAGGACCCCACTATTCTTAAACTGGTGGAACGGTCTGAAACACCTCTCGGGGATAACACACCCGAGTCACTATTATTATTCGGTGGAATGGAGCCAACATTTCTCAGAGTAAAATACTTATAAGCCACTATTATTAAACCGGTGGAATGGTCTGAAGCACCTCTCGGGGATAACACACCCGAGCTCTTTTTTATTATCCGATGGAACGGGCTCAACACCTCGGTCCTGACTCATGTATTATTTCACTTTAAATGATTAGTATCTTTCCATTTATACATTATCTCTTAATTGTATTTTCATTCACGTTGAGTATGGGGCCCCACTATTCTTAATCCGGTGGAACGGATTGAAGCACCTTTCGGGGACAACACATCCGAGCCACTATTATTATCCGGTGGAATGGAGCTATATAAATACCTCAGCCTGACTCACATCATCTTTCACTTTAAATGGTTAGTGTCTTATTTAGAGTTGATTGTATATTATCATGCTAAACTCATAAATATGCAAGACACACAATTGAACAATATAAGTACTACCACGTAATTATCCTCAAATAATCATAATACCCTTAGGGTAATCAAGACAGTCGTATTCTCCCAAAGCCTTATAAAACCTAAAGCATATACATTTCCAATTATTATCCGAACTATATATCCTTAGTTTTCCCTAAATATCTTGTATCCAACATTACACCTAAATATGAACTTACGTAATTTCATTACTCTCAATAATATCATTTCATAGCATTTCTATAATTAAATTATTCAATACAACATACTCAACACAAAAGCATATAAAAATAAAAGTTTCACATAAATTTCTAGCTACAACATGTATCCTTACCAACAAAGATACCGAGCTCTATGCACGTAAATCCTATACCTCTTTTGAGATCACAATATATTTTTTTTTTGTTCTACAAGGATTTTATCGTTAGTTATAATCTTATTGTATTATAAATAGTAAAATAAATTTACATTTATCTTAGTATATCCTTATTTAATATAAGTAGGTCTAGGATAAGTATGCTAAAGATAATAATAATAATAATAATAATAATAATAATGATAATAATAATAATAATAATAATAATAATAATAATAATAATAATAATAATAATAATAAGTGCAAGTGCGATTTAGTTTATTTAAAATAGAAGAAAGTATTTTTGAAAGAGTATTTGTTTTAGGTATTGGTTTGAATTAAAATGAATAATATTTTTTTTTGTAAAAAAATAAAATTATCACATCCAAATATATTAAAAATACGAGGTATATTTGTGGGTAAATTCATAAAAGTGAAGTCTAAGTAGTGTAAGGCCACGCCTTTTTAAAAATCTACGGCATAATGATAGGGTATAGTCAAATGGAAGCTTGAATTGTATGGATGTGTAGAAGAATGTGTGGTGGAGCTATGTTTAAATTTTTGTGGTATTTGGATAAGGTTTGGGGTGAAAATAGGGGTGCAAGGACAAAAAGAAAGTTGCATGGCTAGGCGGTACAAGAGTTGCACGTCTATGTAGAAACAGTGTACAACAGGTCGAGGAAAGAAAAGATGTACAGCTAGGCAGTGCAAGAATTGCATTGTTGTGAAGCATTGGGCCGAGAGAAAAAAAACGCATGGTCGGACGATGCGAGAGTTACACAGCTGTGCAGCAGGTAATTTGAGTGTTGCACAGCCGTGCACTCTGCAACACTGCAACGAATGAGGGGAAGAAGAAGGGAAAAGAGGTGGCGGTCAGTGGTGATGGCCGGCGATGGCGAGGGGGAAAGTTGGGACAACTTGGTGGTCGGCCCACCGGCTAAAGGGTGGCGAGTGGTGGCTTGGGTGGTGCTCGGTGGTGGCTTGGATGGTTTGAATGCCAAAAATAGGGAAGAAGGATGAAGAAGAAGGAAGAAGAGAAGAAGGTTAGGGAGCTGATGAATGACAATAAAATGGAGGGATGGAGGGGTATATATACTAGTAAAGTGGTGTGCCTTGGAGGAGAAAATGGCAGGAGGGGACGATGACGATCTGCCAAGAAGAAGAAAAAAAAAGGATAGGGGGATGGTGATGGTTGAAGTGGATGGAGATCAGGTAGAGGCATGAGGGGGTGATGAAGAAGAAGAAGACATGCACGGGAGATAAAAGCAAGGAGTGTGATGGTGATGGTGGATGATGGTCAAAACAAAGCAGCAACAGGAAGAAGAAGAAAAAAGAAGAGTGGCAAGGGAAGTGATGATGGTGCATAGGGAAAGGGAAGAAGAAGAAAAAGAAGATAGCATGAGCGATGGCAGGGATGATGGTGTCATGGTGTATGTGGGAGACAAGATGATGGGTGGGTGTAGAGGAAGCCAAAACTCTTACACCACAAAATCGGTGTAGGAGAAGAAGGGAAAAGAAAAGAAAAGAAAAAGGAAGAAAAGGCAAGAAAAGAAGAAAATAAAAGGAGAAAGAAAATAAAAGGAGAGAAGGGTTAGGATATTAGGATTAGATTACGTAAATTTTGAATTAGCCAAGTTATTTGTATTAGTGGAAATTTTAGCGGGTTTTTATTTTGGTTTACGAATTATGGTTTATTCGAATTAAGGTTTCATCTTCGATTAAATTTTTGGTATTAAGAAATTTGGTTAAGGATAACAATAAGATTTCTTGAGATTGGAATCAAATTAGGGTGCTAATGACATGGGATTAGGCTAAGAAAATTTTCGAAGTATTACAGAAGGCCCTACCTACCATACAATTGTGTTTGTCAAACGAAGTTTTCAAGAAGTGGCAAAAGAGATAACTATTGTCGCCTTATGGTTGAAGCTAGAATCCTTGTATATGATGAGATTTGTGGTGAATTTTCTATTGTTGAAGAGATGGCTTCATGATTTGAAATTAGGTAAGGGTCAGTCCTTAAAATCTCATATTGATGAATTTGACTCTATATTTATGGATTTTCATAATATAGATGTGAAATTTGATGATGAGGATCTGGCTATTATGTTGTTGTGTTATTTTCCTATTGCTTATAAATATTTTCGTGATACTATATTATATGGAAAAGATGAACTAGTTCTTATAGATGTCAATAATGCCTTGCTACAATGTGAATTGATTGAGAATCAATTTATTGGAGGATGTCCAAGTGACTTACATGGTGAGGGGCTTGTAGGTGAGGGGTATGGAGACAATAAGAAGTCCAAATCGAGGAAGGACATGTTCAAAGTTATGGTTTTTCATGATTGTCATAGGAAAGGCTGTATTAGGAAATATTACCCTAATAAGAAACCTACAAATAGTGTTGATGGTGTATCTGATGAAGGTGATCTTGTCATAGTTGATGGCAATGGTGATGGTGATGTATTGATTGCCATGGATGGACAAACTAGATTTTTTGATTGGTGAATTATGAATTCTGGGTGTTCCTACAATTTTTGTTCCAATAAAATTTGGTTCAAGAGATATAACATTATTTAAGGTTGGAAAACGGTGCTTCGTGCTAAGTTACTAGGATTGGTACTGTGAGGTTGAGGATGTTTGATGGTGTGGTTAGATCACTATCTACTATTTTTCATGTTCTTGAGATGACCAAGAGCTTGATTTCGTTGTGATCTATGGATATCCAAGATTATAAGTGTGTCATTAAGAATGGCACATTGAAGGTTGTTAAACGGGTTGTGGTAGTGATTATTGGCAAGTGGGTCAAAATATTATATGAGCTTATTGGCACAACTATTAAGGGTGCAATTAGGGCTACATTGAGACTCAGACATTTATGGTCTATGGGTGATGCGACTGGGACACAAGAGTTTCATTAGCATGATTGGGGGCTCCTTGTTTTGTGACCCTGCTACATCTAGATTTGTTACCTTTTGTGAATATGAATTCCTTCTTGACAAGAAAGTGGAGCAGAAGACTCTGCTAGTGTAACACCCCCAAAATTTAGAACTTAAAATTTTCATTTAAAAGAGTTAATAGTAGAAGATAAAACACAAAACATAGGGGTGTCACACTGCATCTAACATAGAAGAGGCACTCCCTATGCCTAGTCTATGTTGGGTGTAAGGCAAAAGTAACCTTATACCTAGGAATTAGGTATGGGAAGCACTTGATTCCGCCGCGATATAGGATATAAAATAGAGAGAAGGGAATAAATAATGAAAATAGAGAACTAAGAGTCCAGAGAGAGATAGAGATATCAAGATAACCATACCCTTTACCAATTCATTTAGTGCTCACCTAAGGCAAGCACATCAAGCTAATAATCATCAATCACCTACAAAATAGGAAAGATTTTTTTTGTGGGAATGAGAAGTACCCATGAAAAGGATGACTAATATGCTATGTACTAAGTAAGATAACCATACAGTCAAAACTAGTAAAATATATCATTACATACATTCACAGTGGAAAGTAGTATATATGCGAGATACAAGAATTGATACAAGGTAATTACGGGTCCAAATTCATATTATTAGTATATATTAGGATCTATTCTTTTATTTACGTTGAGTTCAGGGACCCCGCTATTCTTAAACTGGTGGAACAGTCTAAAACACCTCCCAGGACAAAATGCTCTTGGCCACTATTATTAAGCTGGTAGAACAGACTTTACACATCCTAAGGCATAACGTGCTTGGCCACTATTATTAAGCCGGCGGAACAGACTCCTACACCTCGGCCTCAACTCACATAATCTTTTACTATAATTGATTAGTGTCTTAATTATTAGTTACTTATCTTAGGCTCATATTATCTTTCACGTTGATATTAGGCCCTATTATTCTTAAACTGGTGGAATGGTCTAATGCACCTCCCAGGACAAAACGTGCTTGTCCACTATTATTAAGCCGGTGGAACAAACTTATAAAACACCTCGGCTTGCCTCACGTGATCTTTCACTTTAAATGATTAGTGTCTTATTCATGAATTTTTTTTATGAGTAAGAAACATAATTAATGCAAGCAAGACATCAATATACATATAACAAGACTGTTCTTAAAGATTAAGATGCTCATTTTCTCGAAAAATCCTGAATTCACAATTTAAGCATAACTTCCTCCATATTGATCATTTATCCACCAAATTTAGTACATATTCCTCAAATAATATTATCATTAACATACCTAAATTTTGAGGTCTAAATCCCATGTCCTACACATGTGATAATAACCCTATCTCAAAAGTTACTATTTATAAGGCTCCTAAAACCCTAATTTTACAAGTAAGTCATAACTTTTCCCATAAGGCTCATATAATTATATAATTAAATATAAATCCTTAAAATAACCATATGAAAAACATACCCAAAATTCATGGCCTAAATTTAATATTTTACACATGTGATAATACCATTACCGTTTTAAGACTATTATTCCCAAATTAGGCTATTTTATCATCTGAAGAACTTATAACCTTCACATTTACTCCCAAACACTTCACATGATATTATTATTATTATATTTTAATCTATATAACATGTTAAAAATACCAAAATTCCCATATTAACTCATATTGACTAAAATACCCTTAAAGATAACCAATAGCCCTTATTTTACGAAAATCTTATATCCTCAATATCATTATTTCCAAATCCTAATTTTATCAACATACATCTTAAATATAATTATTTTTCCACTTATAATAATTCATTATGCCCATACTACTCTTCCACAATTTTTACTCATCCATAAAAAAATACGACTTAACGTAATATCATCGTATAAGCATATCTTTTGTTATTCTTACTTCCTTCCTATCATATAATTCATATTAATATATCATATCATTAACAACATGCATTTAAATAGTATAATAACAATAACATGATAACACACATAATCATACAAGCATTTAACACAAAACCTAAAACATCAACTATTATCCTTAAAAATAAAGGCACCGGTATCTAAGCACGCTTCTCCTAAACCGATTCTTTCAAAACTTCTGTAATATCATCTAAGAATAATTAAAAAAATATAATTAGAATTAATAATATAATTAACGAAGGGTTAAGGAAATTGAAATAAAAAGTGTGGGGAAAAAACCAAACCGAGGTTCAAAGGAGCTGTTGGCCAAAAATTGTGTAACAAAGGGGGGATCGATTAGAGTTTTCGAGCAAGGGAGGGCTAGCAACAGCATAACCTTTTGTTGCTAGGAGGGTTATAACAGCAGGGAAGGTTGAAAGGAGGGGGTGGGATCAATGGAGTTGGCCGAAGGGAGGAGTGAGCAACGGTGGAAAAATGGTGTAGCACAAAGGGGAACTTCGGTCATTATGGCCAAAGGTGGGTGTGTTGGGATTTGGTGGATGTTGTTGTAGGTTGGGGAGGGATTGCAGCAGTTCTTGCTACAGCTAGGGGAGTAGGAACGACAGCTCTTGCTGCAGCAAAGGTATGGGCTTCGGTGAAGTTTGGTGGAAGTTGTCGGTAGTTGATTTTGTGTGTAGCTTGGGGGTGATTATGGGGAATTTTTTTGCCACTAGGGGAGGATTTTAAGAAGCTCTTACTGCAGCTAGGGGAAGTTTCAAAAACTCTTGCTGCAGCTATAGTGGATGTGAAATTTGCTAAGAAAATGTGGCCGGTGGAGGAGTGCGTTGTAAGGAAAAGAATGGTGAAGCAAAGAGCCGATAATGGGGGCTTCTTTCTTACATGAGGGAGATCAAGAGAAGGAGGGGGTGTGTGGGCTATTTGAGGGGGTTAGTTTACGACACAAAATGAAGGGGTGCAAGGGTTAAGAAGAGGATGGTGTGTAGGGAAAGGAGGAGCAAAACAAGGAGAGTAAGCAAGAGGGAGGGAATCGTGCATGGTAGGGGAGGCGTGTGGTATGAGGGTGGTGTGTCGAGGTAGAAGGAGAGTAGGGTGAGGTAAGAAAATAGGATAGGGAAGAAGTAATTTATTTAGGCACAACACCAAGTAAAGTATCTGGGTAAAAATTATCTGGTTATCAGAATAGGTTTATTTGACGAAACGGATACCGGTTATGACCCAACCCTAGGTTTTAATTTTAATATGCACCCTATAGCATAATTTAGGCTAATTAAATTTTATAACTAATAATTTGTAATAATATTACATATTAATAATATTTTTAGTACAAACACCCTGTAATAATTATTATAACTAATACATATAATTATCGATTATAATTATTAGGATTTTATGAAAATGGGGTATTACACCTAGGCCCTTTAGATGAGGTGGAGGTTGTTGTTGATCTAGATAGTACATACTCTTTTGGTAAGGAGGAATCTAGGTAGTAAGTGAAGCATGTGGGCATTGATTTAGATAGAGGTAATTATGTATTGTATAATATGAGTAGTAGTATTGGTGTGCTCGAGCTAGTGTTATAATCAAAGGTTATTTTGGGTATTGATTTTACCTTGTGGTATTCTATTGTTGTTCCTAAAGATATGTGGTATTTTTTGTGAACTTATATATTGGTACATGATGCTTCACCAGTTATTCTTTTATTATATGTCTGAGGAGAATAAGTTGAAGACTTTGGATATGCCCAAATCCAAAGCAATTATGGTGGCTTACTTAGTCACTGGTTCATACTATGTAGCTATGAGATGCTTGATGTATGATGTGATTAGTACCAACCTTTTTAATACTTGTGTTGTAAACATGTGTGTGGTGACTCCCTTGAAGACACCTTGGTTAGGTGTGGTGGAGATTCTAAGATACTTCGTGCTTATAGTATTAGCTTATATTGAGTATGTGTTGTTAACTGTTCTATTGGCATGTTACTCAGATCTTAGTTGTGGTCCTAATGAACAAAGGTACACCAATGTGCTATTATTTAACCTTAGAGGTTCTAAGGTTGTGTGATTGGCTATGATTGGAGTTGATAATGTTGTCTATCTTAGAGTATTCGCTTGTGAGGCTAGGATGATATGATAAGTTGCTTCTAATGTTGATCTAGTGTGTGCGCGCTAATGGAGTTATTGCTTGCTCGTATTCATTTGTCATAGGGGGTTCTTTGGACCTAGTGATTTATGATGATATTTTGTTATCCTATTGCTTCTTGTTACAAATATTAGTTCAAGGTGGAGATTGTGAGATCATGACTTGTATTTGTATGTGTAGTCTAACATAGATTGTTGCATACATGTGTTTAGAAAAGTTTGGAGAAAAAAGGAGATCTAATAAGAAAACACGAGGGCTTATGTTCGTGAACATGACCCATGTTTTCTTGGTAAACTTGATCCTACATTATTTTAGTAAAAGTTGAGAGTTCTAGAAAAAATCTAGGAGCCCTATGTTTATGAACACATACCATTTTTTTTTACCATTCGCTTGTATCAGTTATGTACTTCTATAAATAAATGTGTATGAAATCCTAGTGATGTGCGGTATGCCATAAAACATGTACAAACTCTCTCCTTACGTATTCTCTTATGTTTGTGAGAGAATTGAGTACTGAGTGATATTGTGAATTTTTTTTATTATCCTTGCAATCACTAGTATTATATGTAATAAAAACCGTCGCTGTTTCCCCAATTAATTGTTATCGTATTATAATTGTTATCTCAATTCGATCTTGTAATTTCCCGATTGATTATTAAATGAGGCCCTGGGAATTCATGTTTGGTGAATTCTTTCCCTTCAAAGATAATTAACTTTAGAAAATAGCATTAGAAACCATAAATACTATAGATGAATTTAAAATAGACTAATTAAAAGCACTAATCTATGCACCCTTAAATAGACATAAATATTACTTAGCTTATCTTATTCATAAAAAAGAAAATTAGAGAAATTAGGAAAACTTAATGAAGAATAATGGTGTATAATTAACCTAGAATTGAGTATGCTATAGTAATTATTTTCATTATTAATTGTTGATTTATAGTAAAATTAAATAACAAAAAATAAAATTTTGAAACAAACGTAAAATTATAGGGGTTATATTGTCATTTTAAAATTATCAGATAGAGAGAAAAATGGAATACCCGCTCTCACTATTTTAAAAAAATAGAGAATTGAATGTCTCTTATTATAAGAATATCTAAGTACAAGTTATAAGAAAGATAACAAAAAATTAATAATAATAAATGATAGTATAGTTCTAACACTGAATTATTTAATTTTCATAAAATTTAATTTCCACAATGTTAAAAGCTTAAAAATTCATATAATCAAAACACACACACAATAATATTCAAATATAAATCCATCATGTAAATTATTCATTATTTGATAGAAAAACATTTACCAAAGTGCAAAAAAATGTAAATAACACACCTTAAATTTTAGTATATTTTTAGCATATCAATAGGTTGGTTTATTATTATTTTTTTAAATTATTTTTGGATCATATAAATTAAAAATAAAAAAGAATTATTTTATTGAAATAAAATTTAATGGAAATAAGTGAGATTTCTCCCAAAATATTATTTGAATGAAACTATATTCTCTATAAGTTATTATGATGAAATAACTTTTGCTGTTTTCCAGTTCTATTTCAAAGTTTGAACTTATAATAGGATGAATAAGAGAGTCAAAAGAGACCAAGATAAAATCATACAATAAAGGCCCATATCATAGAATCATTTATTAAATAATGATTTAAACATGAAACCAATAAGAAAACTTTAACCAACAATTAATCATAGAATCTCATCTTCAGAGAAGACATACAGCTAGTGTATTATTCATAAAATTATTTCAATGGGGGTGTGTTGTCCTTATTAGGTTGGGGCCTTCCCTATAAGGTCCCATTGTCTGGGCATAAAATTCCTCTTGCTACCCATGTACGAGGTGCCATTTAAGCCTTCTCTCACTAGGATTACTCCCTCTCTTATAACATTTGTGATTGGCCTCCTCAATTGTTTTTCAATAAAAAGGTAGAGTTAATCTACCCAGAACCGAGGAGTGGTTACATATAGTATGTCCTTACTTATTACTGACATGCTATGGTGCCCCGTGGTGGGTAGGATCAGGTTGATTCCGTATCACCACATACTAGTAATTGCATTCAAATTAGATCTTTCTACTTGCCAATTCATTTGGTGACTTCACCATCACCAAAGGAGAATCAAATATTTATAATAAGATCCATGGAGAAATTCTTATATAGAAATCACTATTTCACAATGCAAATTCATAAAAAGCAATCAAAGATAAAATGGAAGAGAATGAGACACACGTAGTAGTCATTATGGTGGTTCTTTTTGATCCTAGAAAACGTCTGAAAACCCCTCGATATAGAACTATCGAGCAAGGGAAAAATATAATAAGTAAATACATAATTTTGAATGTGATCAAACAACGATAGAGAACAAGTTATTACAAAGGCCAAAGAACGCTTAGTAAAAAAAAGTCCCTTTTTTTATGCTATTACGACTTAATTTGTTGATTCCCTAGGGAATGAAGTTGAATCAATATCTCATCCCAAAGGGAATTCTTACTCATTCCGATCCAAATGCATATGTGAAATACCCCAGAAGTATTTATTTTGAGATATATTATTAAATAAGGATTTATTGGAAAATTAATTTAATTTATTATTTTATTTGGAATAAGAGGGATTTATTTAGGGCAAATTAATAGGAATTTATGAATATTTTTTTATAAAGGAAAAATTGGGCTTTTTGTTAATTAAAAAGAAATTTAGGAAAAATATTTTAAAAACCCTAAATTAGCCTAAAAAGAAAATTTAATATTATTTTAAATAAATGTTTTATTTTAGATACCTAAATTATTCAAATTAATTTATTTAAACCCAAAACCTTAAATTTTCCTTTCCCCTTTTTCCTTTTTCTTTTTCTTTCCTCCTTTTTCTTTCTTTTCTTTTTTTCTTCTTTTCTCCTGCCGGTTGGGACTGACGCGGCCCAACCCACCTCTCCTTCTCCTTCCTCCGCACCCAGCGTCGTTGCCTCCTTCATGCGGCATACCAATGCAGCGTTTTGACTCGTTTATACTTGAGACGCTGTGTCTCATTTAGTGACAAAATTAACCGGCGCTGACCGGCCCGATTCTCTCCCTTTTCTTTTCTTTCTTGGCCGACCGGTTCACCCCCCCTCCTTCCTTCTTCCTCCCTTCTCCTCCGTCGATGCAGCCTGCAACTTTCGCCCGAAAAATGGCGGCGCCGGCCACGAGGACTTTGACCGGCCGATTCACCCCTCTTTTTCTTCCTCTTGACTCGCACATTAGCTTGGCATGATCGATTATCCTCAACTCTCACTCATTCTCTCTCTTTTGCTTCGCGAAATTTCGACCCCAACCCAAACAATCGCCGACCAATTTCTGCCACCGGCCACCCAAACCCTAGCATCCAACGCCATCATGCCGACCTCCAAAACACTAATAACCTATCTAAACTCTATAAATAGCCTAGTTGTGGATGTTTTTGAAGCTTCTTCTTTCTCGAAACCCTAAGTGAGAACCGCCCGCCATAGCGACTTCAGACGCATTTTCCGCCGCCGATATCCAACCTCAGTGCCACCGCCGCATTCCAAATTCTTCCTTGAAATTCCCTCTAGCTAACTAAACCCTTCACATCCTTCGATTCTTCTTGCACGAGCTGCCATAGTCATGTGAAATCTCTTGCCCATCTTGCAAAAATCTATACCCCACAACCTTTAAGCCGCCTTCCGCCACCACTGCCGCCACTTCTATTAGGGTTGTTCACGGTTCAAATATCCGATATTTCAGATATTTGATTGTCGGATATTTGAAATTTCGGATATCTAAAAATGATATTTGATATTTGATTTGAAACTTCGGATATCCGGAAGATCGGATATTTAAATTTTCGGATCGGATATCATCGGATATCAAATATAACCGATATTATTCGAATACAATTTCAAATATAAAAAATTACCAAATGACAAATATATTTTATATTATCCGATTTGTTGAGCGAACGCTGAGCAAATATCCAATTCGCTTAGTAAATATCCGACTTACTCAACAAATATCCAATGTTAAAACTAAAATAAGAAAGGAGTGGATGGAGTATATCGGTATGTAGAGTATTTTTATTTTTATTTTTATAAATATCTAAAAAGGGATTATATTAAAAATATAATTTCAATTAAATTAAATTTTGCCTCAAATAATAAATAAAGTAAGTAAAAATAATACACAGACACATCTAAATTTATTTATATACAATTATATATAAAATAAAAAATTATAAAAAAATGTATAAATATTTTTCTTCGGATCGGATATTATTTGTATTTTTCGGATCGGATATTTGGTTTGTTTGACTTTTCGTTGACCGGATCGGATATTTGATTTGAAAAAAAAATCGGATCAGTTATTTGCTTTTTCGGATCAAATCGCTTCAGATATCGGATCAAATAAGCAGATATCGGATAACATGAACATCCCTAACTTCTATTACCCCCTGTATCACCCAAAAACTCCCTCTAATTCTCCTCCACTGAACCATAACTTTATTTTCTCTTTTCCCCTCCTCCTTCCCTCTTTTTCTTCATCTTTTGCCCTCTTAGACTCTTTTTCCGGCCACCGCCGTGCACCACCGCCGGTGCCGCCCATCCCTGCCGACTCAAGGTGAAACCCTAGACCTTCCTTTATATTTATTTACATTTATTCTGTTTTTATTCAAATTTTTATGGTTATTCGATTATTATTGTTATTATTATTGTTATTATTAGATGGAATATTAATGCTAAATTTTCTTTGCAGGGTAGAGAGTAAGAATAAAATAATTAGGGTTATTAGTTTCGAAGTTTAGGTATTATTTGAACTATTATATGTTTTATTACCATTACCATTATTATTATTATTAGTATAATTATTTTTATTATTATCTTTAATTATTCTGGAAGGGCAGAGACCAACATTATTTTATTATTATTCACACATATGCTTTATAGTATTATTATTACTATTTTTACTATTATTAATAATGATATTATTATTATCTTTATTATTTTAATATTATTATAAATAATATATGTTATTAATATTATTGAATAGTATTTCATTATTTAGGGGTAGGGTCGAAACCCTACCTTGTAATTTTTAAGGCTTTGATTATTATTATTATTATTAAGATTTCTATTAATATTACTATTATTAGTAATAGTTTGTTATTATTAAAATTATTATTATTATACTTATTATTATTATTATTATTATTTCCTTTACTAATTTTATTATGGTGAAGGGTAGAAACCTTTATATCACCTTTTTACCTTAAATTACAATAGTATTTTATGAGTATTTTAGTAGTATTGGGTGTAGTTAATTAAGAACCAAGACTTAGGATAAGTTAGAGGCTAATAATATTTTAGGAGGGAAGCTAATTCTAGCATTTTCCCCCATAATAGGTGAGCCCAGTCAAAGCCCTCAGGTGGAATAGGAGCGTGCACTAAGACCGGTGACCTATTAGGTAAGGGTGTTACTAAGGCCATTTGTGTGTTTATATGCATTATGTGCTTCATATGCCATGTATTCTATGTTATCATTATTAATTATGTCATATATGATATGATGTAGAGTTCACGTATGATATTGGGTTGTTATATGGCATGTGTTTTATTTGTATGTGATAATATGCGATGTGGCCTTAAGACATGCATGTTAGGGTTCACACGATGTTATTAATATTGCATGGTATTAGGGTTTCACGTGATGATATTAATGTTGCATGGCAATATTAGGGTTGCATGGAAGTGTGGTATGTTGCATGGCAATATTAAGGTTGCATGGAAGTGTGGTACGTTGCATGGGAATTAGGGTTGCGTGAAAGTGTGGTACGTTGCATGGGAATTAGGGTTTGCATGGAAGTGTGGTATGTTGCATGACAATATTAGGGTTGCATGGAAGTGTGGTACGTTGCATGGGAATTAGGGTTGCGTGAAAGTGTGGTACGTTGCATGGGAATTAGGTTTGCGTGAAAGTGTGGTACGTTGCATGGGAGTTAGTGTTTGCATGGAAGGGTGGTTTACGTGGAGCTAGGGTTTGCATGGGAGTTAGAGTTGCATAGAAGTGTGGTTTACGTGGAGTTAGGGTTTGCATGGGAGCTAGGGTTTACATAAGAGCTAGGGTTTGCACGGAGCTATTCATGCATGTCCAGGGTGAAAATTTTGAATAAGATACTTAAGACACTAATCATTTAAAGTGAAAGATTATTGAGCCGGGTCTAGCCGATCCACCGGTTAGGAATAGTGGTTAGGGTTTTTACCCTATAAGTGACCGATCCACTGGCAAATAATAGTGATGTGGACTTCGTCCCACAAGTGACCGACCCACCAGCAATAATAGTGGGGTGACTCGAGCTCAATAAACATAAACCAGAATTACTAAGGCATTTAAAAGATACTAATTACTTATAGTGGAACACCATGTGAGCAGGAACTAGCCGATCCACTGGTAAGGAATAGTGGTGTGGACTATTGTCCTGCAAATGACCGATAGTGGTGTGGAATTTGTCCCGTAAGTAACCGGCCCACCCGCTAAAATAGTGGGGTGTTCCTGTACTTACATGGATTTGATAAAAGGCATGGTGTGTATCGACTTCCGATAAAAGATTAATTAAATAATTAATCCGGACTATGATTGGGCCTTTATGTATATACCCGAATGATTGTTCGTTATTATGTTATCATGTTGGTCTTTATGTTCTTTTATTCTTATACATGGCTTATGTGATTTATGTGTTGGCCTTAGTGCTCGGTTACCTTACTCAGTACGTAGTGTACTAATCACTCGTTTCATGGGTGCTGCTCATTCCCACGAGTAGAAGACCCATTTGACTTGCTGTAGGTAGGAGATGTTTATTTTGATGCGATTGATGTCTATGGGACATCAGATGGGGCTGAGTGATGATTAGGCTGAATCAGTTTCGGAGTGGCGTGGCCGGTTTTCCATTGAGATTTATTCCCAGTTTCTTTTAATTATGTTGAACACTTCATAAACAATTTTATGATTGTAGTTATTTCTTTTCCCTAAAAAACTACCCTCGTATTTAGAATTGAATAAAGACTTGCGCGTATCTAATATCTGTATTTATGAATTTGAACTATTATTAATATTATGAGTTGTTTTCTTAGCCTTAGCACTTATTATTGGAACGGTAGGAGTAAACCGGTCTGGTACTAAGTGTGGCGGTAACATCCCTAGAATTTACGGTTTTAAATTATAAGTATGGTTTTAAAAAAAATTGTGTAAATTTGGGGGTGTTACAATATTTGTGTCATATCTTGTTTAATCCATAGACATGTATAGCTATCAAACCATAGGCTAAAGCATGGCTTAACTAAAAAGAAAGCATCATGATGCATTGTGTTGGTTGTCATTGTTCCACCTGTGGAAAAATCTTCATTTCAAATGAGAAAAGGCTTAGGATTCAACCCCTTGTTTTAGCTCATCCAAAATGGAATAAATTATTTCCAAGCACTCTTCCCCTGTGGCGGTGTGAGGGTTATTGAAAGCGTAGGTTCCTTGCCTCATCTAATTGCCTTTTGGATCAAGAGGTGTCATATTTTTTATCATATGCACTTTTATTTCCAAGAGATATTTTGAACCAAAATGTGTAAGACAATACTCTTGTAATGAAGGGAAAACTTGTTTTCCAAAATTTTCATTGGATATCATAAACTGAATCTCCACCAATGATATCATCTTCATGATATAGAAAGGGCCTCATGGGATTAGATGGACTCACAATCGGGGAAGCAACTTGATTAGTGAGTAGCCTACGAGGTGCAACTGGTTGGTTTACGGAAGAGCCCATATCCTCTATTTTTTATGAAGAATCCATAAGTATATCAATATCATGGTTTCCTCCTTCTCTGTGGTGATTGAATCCCCTAAGGGAGCCACCATATTAGTTAGGCCCTCACATGTGAGCACCACTCATAAGTAAAAGCTTACTATCAAGGCAAGCCCATTAGTGAAGCCTAACTTAAATAATGCAAAGGATATGGCTCTATCCCTAGAAAGAAACTAATTTTTATAAACAAATACCTCAAAAGAGAAATCGACTAGAGTGTTAGATAAAGAAAATAACAAAAAATAATCAAGGTCCCAATTATTATGAGTATAAATAGGAAGTGTTGGATTCTTTTTCTTCCAGTTGTCATTAAAAAAGGGTGAGACTATATAGCCAATGGTGTATTTTGTGCCATAAAATGAATCAAGGAACTAAGGACATTTTCAATACTAATAGTAGATCTTGCTAAAGTAATCATAGAAGCTCCGACACCCATTGATTTTGCATCTTCTAACATCTCAAATTGAGATGAATTCTCATAATGATTTTATATCCGTGATATTATATCTTTGTTGATTTGTTCCTCCTCATTCTTTATTTTTGGGCATTTAACAATTGAAAAAAGTACAACCAACTACATCAACAACTTATATTCCTTAAGTTTCACTAAATCACTAGCCAAGCGCCACCACCTTGTTGAAAAAGGTAGATGGTGGAATAATTCACTTGTCATGCTCTAAGTCACAAGATCTTACACTATCTTGATCAAGAAATTCAGGTTATTGAGATTTTCTTCTTTAATAACCTAATGTGTTTATGTTCCAGTAAGGGGCATGGGAAATTGTGGTTATTTAAGAGACTATGTGTCATAGTTGCGTTTGTTTATTATCTGTTCATAATGTTTGACAAATACTTTATTAGCTGTGTTAGGGAAATACTTATTGCATAGTATATTCATTCTTTGAGTGTGTGTGTGTGTGTGTGAGAGAGAGAGAGAGAGAGAGAGAGAGAGAGAGAGAGAGAGATAGAGAGACTTGCTCCCATAATTAAGGAAGCTTGTCACAAATTGCTAGTTAGGTTGATTTGGCCAACATGGAAGTCTTTAGGTGATTTTCTTCCGAATAAGTTAATAGCCTTTCACCATTGGGATTATCCGAATAAACAAGATTAGATATATAATAAACATGTGTGAAAACTTTTTTTTTTAAATTCCTTTGATCACGTTCTATATCTTTTTATATAAAACATATCTAATTTTTATGGATTCAATAGCAATGTGAGCCAGTATCTGGCTCAATGAGTGTGGGTTTCTTGATCCTCTCTTTAAATTTAGATAGCCACACTAACTATCTACACAATTATGAGATAGTGATTTTTTTTTTATATGCTGAATCCCTTTCTTCTCCATATCTTTTGAATTCCAAGGGACTCAATCAAGACTGGCATGGGAAGTGAAGGGATAATGGAAAGTCATTGGTTGCTTGATATGAAATGTTCCATTTTTAAGACCAGTGACACATCATGCTTAAGTGTACTTTCAAGTAAAATAACATATGGCCTAGATCATTCTTACCCAATTAATCAAGAGGTTCATAGCATTGGCATGTTAGTTGTATCTACTCATCCTTTCCCCCTCCAACCAAAGCCACTTAAACCAGGCCACTTTAATATAAAATTTAGTTATTTGTTCTTTTCAAGGTAATGGCACCCACTAACTTTTTTTTTTGACTTTTTTGGCCCAACATGCAACATGTAAAAATCCTTAGCCTAACTGTTATTTAACTTAAATGAACTTATACTTAAGATGGTGACTAAACCAAATAATCAATGGAGTCCCTTCCTAAAAGTTTTGCTCCTCTCTTTACTATTTGTTATGTCTTCTTTGTGGTCGGATGCTTCTTGGTCATTAGGCACTTCTTACACCCCTATTTTAACCATCTATAAATAAAAGAGACTATATAGTTATTAATGAAGGGCGTGTTGCCAAGCCCACTAGAAGAGGTTAGATGCAACTTTATTATTATGCTATTAAGCTAGGATAAATTTTCATTCATTATATCCCTCCCAATGGGTAGAATCCTAATGCACGACACGTTTATCCTCTAAAGATTGCATATGTTTGATCCTTCATTATCACTAAAGCCTACAACCAAGCATACTTTTTAATGAGCACTCTTCAGGACAGAGGCAATCATTATAGTTATACGTCCTTGTGTTTCATATCTTCCTTGACAAAGAATAGTGAAAAATGTTTTAAGCTCTCCAACTAGCTATAGGAAAGGGAAAATTTATAGGTGTGGGTTCAAAAATTATCCAAGGACCCTCTCTTTCCTTATTTTCTTATTTGTGAACCGACAATCCACAAGTATAGCTAGGAAATTAGGATATCTCCATTCAATCAAGTCTTATGCTTACAATTGCTACCATATTGGCTAAGGGTCATTTCGACCTTGTTCCTTTAAGTGGATTTTCCTAATTATATCGAATGTACCTAGATTTATCAAAGTAAAGTTTAGCAAAACTTACTACCATCCATTATTATTTTTGGTGTGCAAGGAACCACTTGGATAAGCCCTCTAGATTTTTTTAATCTGAAGGGGGTATCCTAATCCACCAGGTTAGGTTTGCTACTAATGGTTGCTAAGGTGCATGTATATTTTGAAGGAAGAGGTGAGAAACTCATCCATAATTTTCACTCAAAATGAAACATATCCCATCACCAATTCCATATTACTCCCTTGCACTTCCCTTTCAAAAGAAAGATTGATGGGATTTATAAATAGCTTTCACTTTGATGTGGAAAGAAATGAGTAAGAAAAGAAGAGTTGAAGACGGTTTAAAATTAAGGGGGACAAGTGCTTCTTTTCATCAAGTGGCTAGGAACATTTATGTGAATCAAATTGGAATCATAGTGCCAGTTTGGGGAAGGCAGAAACCTATTTCTTTCTATTTTGTAGGAACAGATAGATAGATCACTCCATCCTTTTTCCATTCTATATATCTTACTTGACTGACTGCATCTCACTTGATAGCACTAGATTTGTTTTCATTTATGATACATACATTTACTTTGTTATCCATTAGAATTACTTCTAGCTATTACCTTTTTGCTTTTATTTAATGGATCTATCAGGTAAAGTTCCTCGAGAAACTTAATTAATAAGTGTTTTCACTACATCAACTAATTAGAAATCAAATCAATGAAATAAAGTATGAAACATTCATTATGATTCTCAATGTTGCTATTTAATTATTTATGAAATACCCCAAAACCCTAATTTAGGAAATCATGGCCGAATAGGGAATTATTAGAAAATTTATTTAAGATAAACTACTTTTATTGGAAAGAAAAGGGGAATTAATTAGGATAAATCAAGAAGGAATTTATAAGTGTTCTAAGTAGGAGGACTTTGGTATTTTAAGATAATTAAGGGTTTTATTTTAGAAATTAATTAAGTAAATTATTTATTTAAAATAAGAAGGATAAAATAGCTTCAATTAATATAAACTTTATAAATAATTTAATTGGAAGAAAATTTGGGTATTTTTCCTAATTAGTATGGAGGTTAAAGAAATTTATCTAAAATAGCCTAAACTAAGCAAAAAAGGAATTTATTTAATATTTTATAAATATTAATATTCTAAATAGCCCAAAAATATTCTAAATAATTTATGCAAAATCCAAAACCCAAAATAAAGCCTTTCTTTTCCTTTTTCTTTTTTTTTTCTTTTCCTTCTTCTTCCTTTTTCCTACTCTCCCCACCGAAGTTGGGCCTCGACCGGCCCAACGCCACCCTCCTTCCTTCTTCTCACCCGCGGCCCAGCGAGCCCAGCCACCCGTGAGACAAAACGCCGCGTTTTGACGCTAAAGTCGCTGAAACGCCGCGTCGCGATAAGGGAAAAGATAGCCGTTGCCAGACCGAAGCGGACGCTGCATTTTGCCCAAAACTCACCCAAAACGCCGCGTTTCATTAATGGGGGGGAATAACCGCCGCCGCCCGACCGGTTTCCCCTTCCTTTCCTTTTTCCCCTGGACCACAGGTCCAGCCCCTTTTCTTCTTCTTCTTCTTCTTCCTCGCACCGTCACCTGTCACCGCCTGCAACACGGAACTCCGCCGGAGCAAGAAAAGCCTGCAACGACAGCCCCGGCTCCGGTCGTGTCGCCCTCTTCTCCCCGTTGACTTTCCCATGGATGTGACCAAACGGCACATCCCTTCTCCCGCACGAAAATTCTTTTTTTTTTTCAGGTAATCATGGTTTGAAAATTTTCAGACCATACGCCGGCCAACTACGCCGGACGACCTACCCTAACCCTAACCTCCCCCTCGAAGCTTGTCATTTTCTGCTCAAATTGGCCTATAAATAGCCCTCGCCACCGCCTTAATTGGGTTCGCAAATCTGGAACCCAGAGAAAGCTCCAACGCACGCCGCCCCACCTTCAGCCGCCCTTTCCTCCGCCTTCGGCCACCGTTGCCGCCTGCCCGCCCCACCAACATCTTCCCTGCACCCCCCTCTACACAACCAACCCCCTTAACTTTCCTACCTCGTGCCGCACGTGCCGCCCTGGCCGTGCGAAAACCTCTCCCCAAAATTGACCCCTTCCAGCCCTGCGCCACCTTCGCGCCGCCGCCGCCGGCTGTGCCGACGCTTGCAGCACCATCACCACCCCCCAAAACCACCAAGAGATCCTACCCTACCACCCTACACCTCCATTTTCCCCTACTTCTCTCTCCCCTAGCCTCCACATCCACCTCTCCCATTTCTTCCTTCCTTCCACCGCCGCCGCCGCGCTGCCGCCGGCACCACCACACCACCAGGTTGCCTTCCACCCCCTTGGACCCTAAACCCTAACTAATGAAAGTTTAATAATTTTAATATTGATAATTATTACTATTAGTATTATTACGATTATTATTATTATTATTATCACTATTATGGTTGTTCTATTATTATTATTATTATTATTATTATTATTATTATGTTTATGTTTATGTTTATATTTCTAACCGTTGTTATCATTGTCTTTACCTCTACTATTATTATTAATTTTAGTATCCTTGTTACTAAGGGTGTTATTACTATTATCATTATCATTATTATTAGTATTACTATCATGGGCATGGTTGTTGTTGTTGTTGTTATTATTATTATTATTATTATTATTATTATTATTATTGTTATTGTTATTACCCCTATCGATATTATAATTACATTATTATTATTTACACTACTATTGTCATCATCATTATTATCCTCGTTATTATTATTATTATTAATATTACTATTATCATGATTATTATTATTTCTATCGTTATTGTCATCGTTACTATTATTACTATTATTATTACTATGACTATTGTCTCTATTGTTATGATTATTATTATTATCATTAACACTATTATTACTATCATTATCATTTTCATTATCCTTACCATTATTATTATTACTATTGTTATTATTATAATTTTTGGTATTAACATTACTATGCTTACTACTCTAACTATTATTATCATTGTTATTATCTCTATTATTATTATTATTATTATTATTATTATTATTATTATTATTATTATTATTATTATTATCATCATCATTATTATTATTGTTATCATTCTTAGTAGTCTTATAACTGTTAGTATTATTACCATTATTACTATTATTATTAGTATTCTTATTATTATTATTATTACTATTATTATTAGTAGTAGTAGTAGTAAAACTGACACCCTTACTTTAATACTATGAGTATTATTAAAACTTACTTTGATTAGTGGGGAGTTGATTAACTATCTTAAGAACAATAATAACCCTACCTTTTTATTTATAAACTACTAGTTATTATATTAGCCTTAGTATTAGGCCATGATAGGGGTAAGATAGGAATTTTGGTAATTCCGATAGAGGGAGATTAACTTATAGTATTTCCCTCTTATAGGTGAATTGAGTGAGAACTTTTGGGAGGCGTAGGAGCGTGCTCCAAGCCCGGCGCCGATCTAGGTAAGGGTCTAACTAAGTCCACTTGTGTGATATGTGAACTACTGGTTGTAGATGTCTTATATGCTCATGTGGTGTACTTGTGTGTTATGCTTTAAATGTCACTATCTTATATGCCTTACGTGTAGCGCAACATGGATCCAGGTACGTCTGTGTGATTACCGTGTTATGTTTAATGTGAATGTGCTTCAATTTATGATGTGTTGTGGCCTTAGGACATGCATGCTAGGGAATTTGGTGTGGTGACGTATTTTGGGAACATGACAGAGAAGAGTGAAAAGAAAATAACAAAAAGGGGGAAATAAGTCGGTTAGAGCAGGGATGGGAGAAATAAGGGTTGCATAGGGTGGTCACAGTCTGCATGGGGGCAAACCTTACGTATAGAAAGGTGCCTCGGGGTGTGTGGAAGGTAAGAGAGGTGTTGTTTGGGTGCTTGGGGGCTCCAAGTGAAAAATAGTACGTGGACCAAAATAAGGGTGCGTAGGAGACGAGGTTAGGGTTTAGAGAGAACTCTAGTTGCCAGGGGAGAGAAGAAAAGTGGAGTATTAAAATATTAAGTGAGGGTTGAACCAAAGGGGTTGTAAGGTGTAAGGGTGCTAGGAGGGTTCTGGACACACGAGGCAGGAAAGGGTGGGCCACATAGGCCCAAGTTAGGGTTTCTGGAGAAAACCCTAAGGGAAGGTAGTGAGTGGACTTTGGGGTAAAAGGTGGTGGGCCCAGACCCACACCCTTAGGAGACGGGTTTTTGAAGGGAGTAAGCTAACCAAGGGGAGGATGTCGGGCGAGTTAGGAGGCGCAAAGGTCTCAAGATATGAGATGGGCCCTCTTGGGAGGATGAGTATAGCTAAAGTTAGTCATGCATGTCTCGGGCGGAAACTTGTGGAAAAAGATACCATAAAATACTAATCACTTAAAGAGGAAGATGCTGAGCCGGGCCTAGACCGGTCCACCGGCGAATAATAGTGGCCAGGAGACGGGGTGCCCTGGAGACCGAACCACCGGCGAATAATAGTGGCCAGGAGCGTTTTGCCTTGTATATATTTCCGGTCCATCGGCTATAATAGTGGAGTTTACCGTGCTCAGCAAACCAAATATAAAATCGCTAAGATATAGGAAAGATACTAAATACTTACTATGGAACACCATGTGAGTCAGGGCCAGACCAGTCCACCGGCAAATAATAGTGGCCAGGAGCGTTTTGCCCTGGAGACCGAACCACCGGCAAATAATAGTGGCCAGGAGCGTTCTGCCCTGTACATATCTCCGGTCCACCGGCTATAATAGTGGGGCACCCGCACTTACATGGACTAATAAAGAGTATGTGGAATTGAGTATGGTAATAAGAGATTTAAAGGATAAGTCTAATTGGAACATAATCGGCCTCACTATTTGTATTGTCTTATGTGCCTATGTGATCATGCTTGTATTATGTACTTTGTCTGTTCGGTCTTAGTTATTCAGTTACCTTGCTCAGTACGAAGCGTACTGACCACCCGTTTCATGGGTGCTGCTCATTCCCACGAGCAGAAGGCCCCACTGATCTAGTGCAGGTAGGTGACTCTATATTTGATGCCTACGACGCTTATGAGGCGTTGGGTGGGACCGAGAGCTGAGTTCGGACCTAGCTTGGGGATCGAGAGTGGCGTGGCCGGAGTCTATTATCACTTCACCTTTCTTACGTTTTTTTTAGTTTATTTTTCTTAAGTGTATGACGTTTCAACTTGCAAAGACCTTAAACCGTATCTTGAATTGTACTTTGAACTCCCGCACTCTGATTCTGTATTACTTAGGTTTTACCCATGAATGTGTTATGCTAGCAACTCGTATTTGTTGGTTAATCTGTTTTAGCCTTAGCACTTAGTACAGGGACGGTAGGAGTGAACCGTTCTGGTATTAAGTGTGGCGGTAACGCCCCCGAATTTACAAGTGTTATCTCTTATTTCCGATAAACTTTTTGAAATTAAACGAAATTCTTCAGTAGTAAATTTGGGGGTGTTACAATTTAAGGTTTCATGATACTTTATCCTTATAAGAATTTCAATAAAAAAAAATTCATGACAGATGGAGAAATTATAATACAATCCTAGGATTCCATTTATTTAATTAATACATTTCATATTCAATCTTTATAGTTTATTCGAAACCTGAATTGATTTCCTTTTTCACTCATATTTGAATTGAATAAATGATCTCACTTTAGTTTAAGTCAATAAAGGGAGGAAATTTAAATCAAATTGGGAAATTAGGTGTTAATCCCACTTGGCCTTTTAGCCTACCAAAAAAAAAATCCAAGGTCAAAAGTCTTTATATACATTCAGAGTACATAATAAAATTATGTGTTGTGAGGGCTTTAAAAATTCATCAAGAGTAACAAAACACTTTCTTTAGTCATGCAAAAACTCACAATGTAAGCTCTCTTTAAAAAAAAAATCTTGTATGATAGCTATGTCTTTATTCTCTTCTTAACCTATAAGAGCAATAAAGAACATAGTGGCCTTATACATATAATCATTTATGAGAATACGAAGAAGATAACTTTATTGAAAAAAAAAGAATTTCAAAGGAAAGGCTATAATAATGCATTGAGAGTACCTATTGATGGAGAAGTGGCTCTAAGCGATCATGAGTGACGACATGTCGACGTGAAATCCCATGGGATTATTGAGTGTAAGTTTTTCCACGCTAATCTCCATTTGTTTTTCTTTGGTCTTACTGAAGTGCTATTTCTTTTCATTTTATCTAAGGGAACCATAGTGCTTATGGAAAAAGGAAGACTTGGGCCACACTATTAGTCAAATTTACCCCTAATTCAAGGGGGTAAAATTTGGGGGTTGGGGGTCAAGTATACTACCTCATGCTCAGTATAACAAATGGGGACTCAATTCTTACTCAATTGCAAGCCCAAATCATCACGAGAAGGGTCCATCTTACTTGTCAGCGAAGTTTCCATTTCTTTTTATGCTCACTCATGAGTTTAGAAATGGATTGCGTCTAGTGGCCGAAAGCTAAATCCTAGGGGAAAAGTGCACTTCCAAAACCATTTCTCCCTTAATAATAGACTCTTCAACTATTCTTTTGCTTTGTTTCCCCTAAAATCCTAGAATGTATTTCTAGCATGAAGAGTCTCATGTGTGAAGGGGTATATAACTCTCTTTATCAATATCAATATGATATTATTGAAGACTTTCCAAAAGCAAGAGACTTTATAGAAACATAAGATATTTTCCATTTTATTATGGAGTAGTTGCTTAAGGAACTAGGTTTTAAATATGGCTTAAACCTTGGCCATCTTCTCACGGTAAAACAAAACTTAGTGACTAGCATGGAGCTAGTCGATTGTCATTCATCAAATGATATCTATGCGGCTCTCATTTAGAATCTCAAGGATTTTTTCTAAGTGGTTTTCACGCTAATGTTCTTGTACACGTCATTTTTTTTTTCAATTGTGAAATGCCCAAAAATAAGGAACAAGGGGAACAATTGACAAAGACAAAAATCATGAATAAAAAAGTGTGATGAGAATTTAAAACTCTCATGTTCCCACTCCATTTTGATTACGAAGATGTTACACATCAAGATTTGTTTCTCAAACTTTATTACACTAATATTATGGAAGTTCCTGGATTGTTTGAAATAAGAGTAATTCCAAAGGCAGCATCTTCAAATTTCATAATAAAAAATAGAAAATAATCTATGGATTTTTTTGTAGTCAGAAATTCACAAAGAAATAAAGAAGTTTGATAGGAAAATCCTTTTGATCCAATCCATTATTGGGGTAAAATAAAGAAAAATGATATATTAATGACTAATTTTTTTTGGTAAGAATCTCAATAATAATGTCTATCTTAGATTTCTTCTAACAAAGGAATTTGATGGTTAAAACCTTCCTTGAAGGGTGGTAGGCTATTAGGGTCATCAAACAAGCTCTCAAACTACTTGAAAATATCTATCAAAGGGGGAAATGTTAGAGATATACCCCCTTAACCATGGGTGGTTAGTGAGTGTAGTTTCACTAATCGACCTTCTTTATTAACATGGTACACATGCACCATTGAAAGTTGAGCCCACTAGTTAAAAACCTTAGCATATTATTGCACCTAACAAGCCTTTGTGGGATCTCCTTAAAGGACATGCAACTTTGGAACACAAACTCCATAGTAAGTCTGTTGATGCCCCATACTATCGGCCTCAAAGTAATAGGCCGTTAATTGCCTAGAACCATATCACAACATTCCAATGGTAAAATCTTCATATATATATTTTAAAGGTAGAGCTTTGTAGTTTCCAAGTGAACTGCCTCACTTATGAGAGCTTACTAACATCTTTCACAACCACTACCACTAGCATTGTATATGTTGGTTCAAGTCTACACCCCAATTTGGTGGCAACCCTAGCATCTAAGAAATTGTAGGTATTGCCATTGCCAATGCGAATGTGCAAGGGTTTCCTATTATAATACTTTGTTACTCTCATCATTTGGAACTCTATAATTCCCAATAGGGCATTGACATAAATTTGAGGAAACTAATTAGCTAGTTCTAATTGAGCATTTTCTCCATCCTATGAGAATTCTCCCTCATCATTGTTTCCTTCTTCTACTTCCATAAAGTATAGTTGAGTTTTCTTATGCTTGAGGTGATGCTTGGGTGTCAAAGGCTCATCATAGAAGTAACATAAGCCCTGGGATCTTCTTTCGCTCATCTCAGCAACTATAAGAGCCTCAAATTTGTAGGTAGGCCTATGAGGAGCAGTTTGGGTATTGGTTAATCAGTTTTGGGAGTAATGGTGGAGTTGTGTTTTGTGGGGAAAGAGTTCTTTGGCAATTTTGTGAGTGGAATGGATATGGGTGGGGGATGTATTTCTAGTGGAGAAGGATGATTTTTTTGGGATGGGCTACCTCATATAACTTAGAAAGGGTGTAGGACTACCTCACAGTCTCAAGTTGAAATATTCTTACATGCATTTATATGTCAAACCTCCACCATGTGACAACTTCCCAAATAATCCTCAGGTTAGTTGGCCCATGTTATGACTATATCAAATGTATAATGATAAGCACCCACTCATCCTATTTGGTGCAATTCTTTCAGTTTTACCATAGGATCATCATACAATTAACTAAATCGATCACATATTAGGTGCACATTTTCTCCCTAGCTAGGTAAAATGGTTACTAACCGAGACTTTATAAAAGCATGGTGCCAACGCAAACTTTTACCCTCTCAATAGATGATAACAAGCTTAACGTTCATCTCCTTAGGCATGTTATCCATTGCAAAAAATTACCCATTCTTTGACCCCCTTACTTGAGAACTTAGGAAAATCAATCTTAAAGAGGTGGGTAGTATAAGTGTACTGATGATTACCTGCATTCACTAGAGCTAGGGCGACCTGTGCAGAAGGTCGATCCTTGGGAGTTACTCCATTAGTTTGATTACTGGAATCTTCTACTAGACCCCCTATTCGGTCATGTTTTTCTAGTGAGTCTAAAATTAATTGCTTCATTATATTAACAACTTCAATGGATTTGATGTCTATTGTCACCATTTGTTGGTTGAGCTTTTCCTCTAAGTCCTTGATGATTGTTTGAGATTGAGTGTCATCTACTATCCTCAATCACCAAGCAAGGAACTTGGCTATAATACTAATGATGTAGTAACACAATTCTCAAGTTTGAATCAAAACCAAGAGTGAGAATTTAATCAAATAGTAGAGAAACTTATGAGGGAAAAGTTCTCAAACTAAAAGAGTAATAGAGACAGAGCTACTGAATAGGGAGGATAAAATTCTGACTAAGCCTTCCTCCCTCTTCTGTCTTACATAATGTATTTGTATTTTTCCATTACTCATATAACAACTTCTAATGGCCAATTCTCTAACAAACTCCTAATTTTTTTTTGTGAAATAAAATATAAGAAAAGGAAATAGAAATAACGGAGATAGCTGCATGTTGCTATTACCACATTTGTCACCATTACTACATTGCCATATCGTTGTTGCCAGGTCTTCTTGCATCATAACATTAATAGGATATATATAACATAAGCCATTGCACAATATCATAAATAAAAAAGTGTATTGTGCACTTAAAGTTTAGTATGAGCTTATATAGGTTATTAGGAAACAACGATATAAAAAAATCGTATAATTAAGATATCACCGATATTAAGTGGTATGTTTCACTAAGTTTCATTTAGATAATGGAAAAACTCTAAAGTTAATATTTTTCAGATATTAGTTTTTTTATTAAGGAAAAAATAATCATCTAATTTCTTTATAGGATGAAAAAGTTATGGCTAAATTACTAAATATTGGTTTGTTTATCTACGAATTTATACAAACAAAATAAATAAAGATAAGTCATATAATATCATTTAAGATAATTAGTAGATACTAATTAAAAATACTAAGGAATAAATGAAAAGCAATTTTTTATTATATATAATAAAAATATATTTCTCTCCAAAATATTTTAACTAAATACAAAAATAATGTAAGATTTAATTATATCAATATATACAAAAGCTTCCTAATCAATAAATTAATCTCACAGACTAACTAATCAACAAACTTTATTTTATATAAAAATAATATAGTACACCCCATTTCAATCATAACACATACATCTTATTATTTTAATTGCTTACTCTCTTTTTTTCCAAAAAATATTTGTTTATGAGATTTTTATTTTGCAATTTTACTAGTTTATACAAAATAAGGGTTTCAAATAACTTTTCAAATTGTAGTGAAAGTACAACTACTAAAATGATAATCTTTAAAATATTTTTTAAAATATTGTCACATGAAAATAACTATTTTATAAGAATAGTAACTTTTGGTTTACTAAAAATATTAAAAAAATAATAGTTTTTCGTAAATCTTTTTAAATTGAAAAGATATTTTCACCTTAACATTAAAATTAATAAAATAGTATAAATATAATATAATTTCAATTATAAATATGAAATTTTACATTCTTATAAAAAAATTAAATAATGATCACCAAGTAAATTAAAAGATTTGAATTTATTAGATATTATATGCATCTGGTTGCATGTTGCTTATTATGCAACTTGTGATACTTTGTAAATATTGTCAACTTTTCTTTTTATAATTATGACATATTTGTAAATAAATTCATCTTTATTTTATTTTTATTTTTTTTATAAATGTATTATCTTTATTTAAGGCTAATATAAAATTATATTAACATTTTTATTAGTTTTTTTCTCTATGAGTAGATATCAATATTAACGTAATTCTAACATAAGAAAGTAAATTTTCAACTATATTTTGATGATTTTTCAACAAATGTTGTAATGAAATTTTTTTAACTATATATTTTTCAATGATTTTATGATAGTTCTTCAACAATGGGGATTTTTAACAACCATGTAATGATATTTCGACAACTATTATAATAAAATTTATCATTGTTATTGTACTGTTTTTTTAACAATTATGTGAATATTTTTCAACAACTGCAATAATAATTATTCACCATTATTTTAATAATTTTTCAACAACTATATAATAATAATTTTTATCATTGTTGTAATGACTTTTCATCATTATTATACTAATTTTTAAACAAATACGTGATGCTATATTTCAGTAATTATGTGAAGATTTTTCAACAATTACTGTAATCAAATTTTACATTGTTTGAACTAATTTTTCAACAGCCATAAAACGATTTCTCAACAATATTTTAATAATTTTTCAACAGGTATATGATAAATTTTCAATAATTTAATGATGATTTTCAATAATTATTATAATGAAATGTCACCATTGTTTGCATTGAAGTTTCAATATATTTGTGATAATTTTTTTTTACAAAAATTTAATATTTTTAAAAAATAATTATGTAATAATTTTCTTTAATAGTTAAATGATAATTGTAGACTTATAGTGCAACAATATTAAAAGATTACAACAACATTATTTTATATTGAAATATTTGTGCAATTGTGTTGAAAACTGTACTAAAAAGATAATAATTTTAATCATTTTTATATTAAAATTATATCAACATAAATACCTATTTATATAATAAATCTTAGAATTATTTTAATAATATCATTTCATTTCTTTAATAGTTAAAATTAAAGATAAATTAAATAAAAAGTTAATAAAATAAAAAATAAAAAATGCTCAGTGGTCGAAGACCTCCTCATGTTGGTAAGCAAGGTGAGCCACGGTTCGATTCGCGCCAGCCGCAGCGTGGGAGTTTCAACCCTCCAAAGTGGGGGTGGCTCCTTGTGGGCAGTGTGGATAAACCGGGGGATCCCAAAACCACTGAGTCACCGTGATTTACCTCCCTCGTCTTAGCTGTCGGGCCGGCTGGCGGGGGCCGCTGGGGGCGTGCGGATCTACGCCTTTTGGTAAGCAAGGTATAGGAAATGCTATAGCCGCCGAACTGCTTTTGTACGCCAAATCGTCGTAAACATTAAACCCTGGGGGTTTAGCTAAAATCAAAATCCACCGTCACCGCCTCTGCCGCAGTCAGCATGAGTCTCATAGCAGGTTCATACGAGAAGTACATCCATGGCTTCAAGCTAAAACACCTTAAAAATACCTCCGCGGTTGACAGTCAAACCCTAACCTTAACCCCGGTTTTCTCCTACCCCGCCCACCTGTCCCCTGTGAAATCCGTCGCCGTTTCTGGCCCCGTTGCCGCTTCCGCCTCGACCGACGACTCCGTCAAACTATACGACCTCACTACATCCTCCGAACTCGGCTCTCTCCTCCACCACACTTCTTCAGTCACTTCTCTCTCATTCTTCACACCCAAGTCTCTCTCTTTCCCTCGTAATCTCCTTTCTGCCTCCGACGACGGATCAGTTTGCATCTATGATGTCGATCCTTTCGTTCACCTTAAGACCGTGGCTGTACACAAGAAAGGGGTTAACGATGTGGCGGTGCATCCATCGGGGAGGCTAGCGTTGACTGTAGGAAGAGATTCGTGTTTTGCGATGGTCAATTTGGTGAGAGGAAGGAGGAGCTTTTGTTGTAAATTGGCGAAAGAGGCTTCGATTGTGAGGTATAGCTTGGGAGGCGAGAGGTTTTATATGTGTGTAGAGGAGAAAGTGACTATTCATGAGGCAGAGGATGCAAAGATGGTTGGTGAATTTGAGTGTTCGAAGCGGATTCTTTGTGCTACGCCGGGAGAGGTTTGTTTCTGCACTTGTAATCGAATTCTTCTTCTTCATCATCTAATTTTAATGAGATTGAAGATGATATGTTTGACAATTGTTTTTAGAGGCACACAGAATCTGGATTTTAAATTTTGTGTGTTGAGCGAATGTTACTTATTTAATGATTGGTTAACACCGGAACCCGAAAAGAAAATAACAAAGATAAAATTCTGTGATGGATTGAGGTCATGGCTTTCCATTTACAGTTCTCCGGGCTAGCATTCTTCTTAGTGATTGTTTGGTGGAAAAAATGCGCCTGTAACCGTAAGAAAATCCGTTTGAATAATTCTCCTTTAGGTGGTTGTTCTATCCAAAATTGTGTTTTTTTTTTTGAGAAAAAAGTATTTATCATTTCTAAATACACCATATAAGATATGGAACAATTTTCCACCTCTATCGCTTAGCTGACAAATTAACCAGTGGTTGGTTTCTATATGCACGCCCTCAAAAGAAACATTGCCAAATCTTTAAAACACTCTCTCTCGGGTTTCTTTAAAACACACTTCCATAGGAGAATGTTGGCACTCTGTGTGTTCATGTTTCTCTCTACTTAGTTGCCTGACGGCTATCATAGTTTGAGGAGTGCAAAAGGATTCCCATGATGTTTTAAATGTTGTAGATGTATATTTATAGAATTCTGACCTGTTTGTGTAGTATTCTTCATAGGATGGATATATAGGACTATCTGATAGAAAGAACCCATCCATTGCTTCTTCTCTCTTCAAGAGCATTCTGCCAGTTTTTGGCTACTGTAACTTTCAATTCCATTCACTACCTACGTGCCTTCTATAGTCTATGCTCAGTCTTTCCTCCTCTTCAGAGAAGGGATCAGAATATGCTCCCTATCACTGGCAGCAAAGGAAGAAACATACCCAGAAACTGGCTTTGCTGCAGTTTATGGTTTTATGTGTTTAATGCTCACCGTAGTCTTATTGAACTGGTCTGACCGGAACTAGTAGAACTGCCAGTTAGGCCAGACGATTAGACCAGTTAAGTAAAGAAATCGATCAAAGCTGATCAAAAACTGATAAAACCCGTAAAACCGGTAATAACTAGTCACAAGCCAGCTGGAAAACTGAACTTCTACCTCGACTTGATCAAACGACAACTGCACAATCCTCGATTCACCTTTAAAATTTTGAACAACATTCTCTTTTCCTTTGTTAAAGACCAAAGACGCTCAATAACATCACTATCGGCGGGGTTCTTCAATAGATCAAAAACAGAATTATCCTTATGGAGAAAAATATTGAAGGGAAAAATTAGATTAGCTTGCAGAATTAAATTATGCTGGAGAATGATGGAAAGAGGGGAAGAGAGACAGAGAGGAAAAAAAACATAGAAAGCAAGATCTGGATTAAGGAGTCTTCAAACCTTCATGAAGTAAGGCAACTTGGATACAAAATGAAAAAGATGAGACAAAGTAGGCAGACGTTAGGAACTTGGGGTTGGAGTTCTTGTAATGGGCTTGGGTTGAAGCTCAAAAAAGAAAAAGAAAGTGAAGTGGCATGGTTATCCACTTGTCCATGTACAGAAAATAGTTTAGGTAATCATTCTTGTATACCAAAAAAAAGGTAATCATGCTTGATAAAAAAAATACTTTATTACATTAGAAAAAAAAAGCTTTATTAAATTTAATTAGTTTGAGCTTGATTATATTTTTTAGTATATTAAGTTTAATATTTATTATCTAAGAATAATTTATATAATTATTTAATAAATTATCAAACTGGTATGAACCACTTGTCTGATCAGTTAAAATCAGTGGTCCAACTACTATACCAATAAAAAGGCCAGTTTAATGAGCAGTTTGGTTTTTTAAAACTATGATGCTCTTAGTTTTCTAGAGGAAACGAGTCTTGAATCTTGATGCCATGGTTGGAAGCCTCTATGAGACTATGACACTGTTCTCCCATTCCTCAAACCAAAAAATGGAAAATGAGAGAGAGAACAGGAGACGTGGAATCAAATAAAGAGAGAAAATGAAACCCTGCTGCAGCTTGGGATGAATCCATCTGGCATCTGTTGCCTCTTTTTGTTCGCCATCTTTTTTTCTTTTTCCTTTTTTTTTTCTGTGATCCAAAATTGAATTTTAATGCTGTTGCAGAATGAAATTCTTTTTACTGGGGGTGAGGACCGCTCTATCAAGGCATGGGACTCGAAGGGTGGAAAAGCTGCATACTGCATAGATAATGCACATACATCCCGTGTGAAAGGTATTGTTGTCCTTTCGAGGGACAATGATTCTGGCTCTGACTTCCCATACTTGGTGGCATCTGCATCTTCGGATGGTGTTGTTCGTGTGTGGGATGTTCGTATGGCCAACAAAGTGAAGCCACTCCCATTAGCTGAAGCTGATACAAAGTCGAGGATAACTTGTCTTGCTGGTTCATCCATCAAATGTGAGTTTTCTTTGTTTAGCCTTTTCTTCTTTCTGCTAATTGGCTGTCTCTGCACCTGTTTGCCACCATTCTCCTATAGATCCTGGTTTGTATGAATTGAATATCTATAAATTTGGCATATTAGATTCTGCTTTTGCTGCAAATGGTTTGGAAAGTGGAGCTGCAAGAAAATGAAACAAGTAATATGAAAAGAAAAATAGAACTAGTTTTTTGGGTACCCAAACAACTTGTTGTAAAGCTATGAATTCATGTTACATTTCCCCCCCTCCCTTGTTAACCAGTAACTAATAAAAATGCTAATTGGAACTTGGTCTTAATTCCAGTATGTTTTAGTATTGGTTTCAATAAAGAATTGGGTTGGCCTTGCAGCCAAGGACTTTTGAGCACTAGGGTTTCCATTCCTATGTTCCCCCATTCCTTTGTTTAGTTAATTACAAGTGGTAATGGATAATTGGAGGTTCATGAGGAAAAGATAGTCTATGGAGGAAGATGGTGAAATCTTGGTATGTCTAACCGGGAGCCTTTGGAAATCTAAGGGTCTTATGATGAATGTAAGTTTGGATCTTTGGGAGAATTTGATTCTTTTTTCCACATGATCATTGGATGAGTGTCCTCAAAAGTCCTACATGCTTCCCACAATTATCATCCAACAACATAAGGAAGGCTGCAAATGATGACTATTATGATTGATATGGGTAATCTTTCAACTGGATTACTAGGCCTCCAAAGGATGATCCAGGGATGAAATCGGCTCAGAAGAAGGCCTAGGCTTGCCTTAACCACACTGCTAGCTAGTCCTGTCCGTCCCTCGATTGACCCCAACTTACTTGCCCTAACCGCCCTATGTCTGAAGTACGTTGAGTGGATCACAGTGAAAAGCCCCTATAGCAAATGGAGAATGTGCATTAACTTCACAAATTTGAATAAGATCCGCCCCAAGGGTGACTATCCTATCTCTCGAATAGACCAACTAATATACTCAATAGATGGGCATGATAGGTTAAGTTTCATGGATGCCTTGTTTGAGTATCATTGGATAATGCTGGCCAAGGCCAACCTTCATTACAAAATAGGCTGTGTTACTATGAGGTCATGCCATTTGGGCTAAAAAATGCTGAGACGACATTCCAAAGACCAGTCAACACAATATTCCAGGGGTAGATCAGGGGTTAGATAGAGGCTTACGTTGATGATATTGTAGCTAAAGGGTAAGAAGAGAGAAGTCCATACATAGGATCTCCAGACTGTCTTTGAGCTTGGCGTGGGCAAGCTTCTTAGTTTTATGGTTTGCTAATCGGGAGATAGACGTAAATCCTGAAAAGCAAGCATTTGTTTTGAACATACAAGTCCTGACAAGAAAAAGGTATATTCAGCTGTCGGCGTGAAGTTGATATCTCTACATAGATTTCTATCCAGAGGGGCCGGCAAGAGTTTACCCTTCTTCTAGCTCCTAAAGGCCAAAGATAACTTTAGTGGAGGGAGGACTGGCAGAGGGAATTTGATAAAATGAAAAGGCACTTAGCTAGATTATAGACGTTTATTGCTCTAGTGGAGGGTGAGATGCTGCTATTGTATTTGGTAATGTTGGCATTGGCCAACTCCTTTGTCTTAGTTCAAGAGGACTCTGAGCTGGGGACGTAGAAAAAAGTTGCAAATTGATGTTGGGCATTGGTACTCAAGCATGGAAAAAATGGCCTATGCTCTGCTCATAGCTTCAAGGAAGTTTAAGTCTAATTTTGACTTCTAATCCATTGTGGTAGTAAACTAATGTTCCCCTCAGAGTAGTTCTGCACAAGCCGAAGAGTTTGGGGTGCATAACGGTCCGGGTTACTAAGTTGAACTGATTCAATATTCAATACAGACCTCGACCCTCCATCAGGGTCCAAACCCTAGTTGATTTCATTGTTGAATTTTCATTGGAAATTGAGCTGATTCCCTTGTTGATTTTAGGGTAGCAGGGTGAGGGGACTTTGTATGTTGATGGAGCTTCCAACAACCTAGGTTCTAGGCTTAGTGTGGTTTTGATTGACCCCAATGCTATCACTGTGGAATATGAACTTTGGTTTGGGTTTGCCATGACCAATAATGAAGCTGAATACGAACTGCAATAGCTGGCCTTAGAATCGCTTAGAGTTTGAAAGTAGAAAAGATAAAGTTGCATAGTGACTTGGCAACGAGTCAGTGGTTGTAGGACAATATAATGAGTAATACAAAGTTAGAGAGATGAGTATAGAGAAATACTTTAGGAAGTTGATTGAGGCTACGAATTATTTTACTTCAGTGGAAATCATACATGTACTGTGATTGGCGAATCCGGTGGTTGACGCAATAGCAAAATTGGCCTCGGTAGGCAGATTCTCTTTAACTTATACGGTGAAGATAGAGTTTATGTTGGAGAAGTCTACTGAGGCGTAGGAAGCTAATGCTAAGCTAATGGAATTCACAGAGCCATTAGCGCAAGATAGGTGGATTAAGGAGCTGATGGATTATCTTGAGATCAAAGCCTAATTGTCTAATAAGAGTAAGGCTTTTGAATTCAAAAGGAGAGGATTGAAATATTTCATATCTGAAGGACAATTATATAGGCGCTTAGACTATACCAATACTCAAGTTTGTGCCTCGGATAGTGGGGTAAGAAATTCTAAACGAAGTCCATGTAGGGATATATAGGTTGCACCAAGCTGGCAATCTCTCTTGGGAAAGGCATTGTACCAAGGCTACTTTTGGAATACTATTTATCAAGACGTTGAGACGATGGTATGCTAGTGGCAAAGTTGTCAAAAATTCATCCTTGCACAGAATGTTTCCACTTCATAATTACAACCCATTGTGAGTTTGTGGTCATTTGTTGTGTGGGTGGCAGACATCTTCGAGCCCCTTAGTCCAAGCATCGGCCAAAAAGGGTTTGTCATGGTAGCATTACATTACAAAATGGGTAGACGTTGAACTTGAACCCTTAGCACAAACAAATGAAAAATGCACGATAGATATTTTTTGGAAAAATAGTATCTTTTGGTATGGAATGGATGTTGATAGTTATTACTACTCAATGCTCTTTGGAGTGGACTAATGAAGGGCATGCAGGTTTGCAGTGCCTTAGGTTGTCATAATTGAGAACAGTTGGTAATTTGACATTAATAAGTACATACAATTCTATAAAAATTAAAGAAAATTGATTGTTGGTTCATTTTAGTAGCTCACCTATAGGTGCTTCCACAATGAATGATCTTAATATGATTGGACGCCTTGTAACCTATCTACAATGGCTCACTAATGCTAATGCAAATATTAGGAGCAATGAGGGGCCAACTAAACGTGGCCAAGCGAGGTTGGGTGGATGAGCTCCTAGGATATTATGGACAATTAGGACAATTGTCAAAAGCCCAATGGGCGAAACATCCTTCAACTTAGCTTTTGGAGCCAAGGTAGTGGTGTTGAGTGAGATTGAGACAAGATCTTATTGAACCAACCACTATAACTCGAGTATCAATTAGGAGACTTTGAAAATAGACAGATCTATTGGAAAAGCGGAGATATGTGGTCCATATGTGGCTCACCAAGTTTGGCATTAAATAGCCAAATACTACAATGAAATCCTGAAACCCATACGCTTGAAATTGGGTTTTGAGGAAGATTTGAGTTCAAAAGTGGTGGAGGCAGAGGCAAATTGGTCATGAGGTGGGAAGGACCATACCAGGTCGTTAAGCAGGTTGGGCTAACCATAGTTATATTGGCTAGTGAAGATAAAAGATGCCAGATAAATGCTTGGAACATAAAGTATTTATGTAAATACTACTTGTAAAACAATATTGGATGATTGTATTGGTACTAGTACGGTTGGTTTCTAATGTATTGATTAAGAATGATTCTTTTTGCAAATAAATGACGAAGCACTTTAGTTGTTATTGATGTTGTGTAGCATTTAATAAAACAATTACTAATGTGTAGTGCTAATGATGCAAACTTACTACTTTGAAAGCACACTTGGCTAAGGCTAGTGGACTAGCTAGTAGCACACCTGGTGAATTTTTAGTCGCTAAGTTGAGGCTCACATGGTGCGTCCCTTGGGCCGATGCGTTGAGGCTACCAAGCCCATACAAGGATGCCATAAAGCAAGTGGCGCGTCCATCGGATTGATTTGCTATGGCTATCAATAGGGCTGTAAACAAGCTAAGTCGAGCTGAATACTTTTGAGCTCGGGCTCAGCTCGTTTAGCTAAATGAACGAGCTAAACTGAGCTTTTAACGAGCTGAGTCGAGCCGAGCATACGAGTCAAAGCCAAAAAATTAACTGAGCCGAGTCAAGTTCATGAGCCAAAGCCAAAAAATTAACCGAGCTAAGCCAAGCCGAGCTTTTTTAAGTTTGGGCTCGGTTCGGCTCATTTAACTAAACGAATGAGTCGAACCGATCCTTCAACGAACCGATTTGTGCTGAATATTGAACTGGCTTAGCTCATTTACAGCCTTAGCCATCAAGCTCATGTAAGGATGCCACAAAACAAGTGGTGTGTCCCTTAGATTGATGTGTTGAGGCCATCACGTCCATGCAAGGATGTAACAAAATAAGTGGTGCGTCCATCGTACCGATGTGTAAAGGCCACTAAATCCATGTAATGAAATAAAATCTAAATGACAGGCACACTTGCGGCTTTTCAATTGCGTAGACTTCTACAGTGCATTCCTAAGTCGATGCACCAAGGCCATTGAGCCCGAAAGAAGTCACATCATGAGGTTTTTTGGCTACTGCCATTGAGTTCACAGTTGGGGGTTTGGTTGGTCCATTTAGTTTGATCAACCAATGGTTATGGATCAAACCCTACTTTGGTTGCCCATTGCCCAATTATAAAAAAATTAGAAGTGTGAATAAGACATGGTTATCACAAAGTGTGTTAGAATGAATTAGAAAAAATTACTTATCACATAGTGTGTAGAGATGAAAGGATTAGAAGATTCAGTCACATATATCATCATTAAGGCAATCGTACAAAGATGTGTTGGAATGACACTTTTCAAGTGAATACTATCCAACAAGTGGGCATCACACCCTCTTAGTAAAAATAAAAAAATGAAATGACTACTTAGTCCCTTAGGCATCTTAAACCTTTATGTCATCATTAGCGTCTTGTCAGTCCTCAGCTTTAACATTGACTTTAGCACCACCACTAGCCTCTTCCTCGGCCTCTTCAGGAACTAGCATAGCTTCCAGGTCCTTGTTAGTATAAAGCTAGCCATCATGTTGGTAGAGATGGTCACGCTCAATAAGAGCCTTAAATTGGGCATATGTCACCAAAGCATTGAAGGCATTGAAGTGGGTCTGGAGTTGTTCATCGTAGTTTTCAAAATTTTTGCTCTTCAAGTAATTGACCACTTCCTTTCGAACATGCCTCAACTTAGCATCGATCACAACCCTTTCGATTTGGGCTACTACATGTTCAATTGACTTAGCCGCTCTATTGGCCTCGACTAATTGCCCTCTCAGCAAGTCTATCTTGGTAGCGTCTTTTATATGTGCCTTGGTCGCTTTGCAACATAGGAATTCAGTCTCATTCACTTGCTTCTCCATGACTTTCTTTATTTTGGCAAACTTAGCATCGTATTTTAGGATCTTCTTATTCGTTTCCTCATTCAACTTTTCCAGGGCTCGCACCTTGGTTCTCCAGTGCCTTGTTGGCCTCAGACAATTGGTGGATCTTCCTAGCATTGGCGATCCACTTCCTCTTCTCCTCAAAAAGCTGATCGGTCAATTTCTTTTCCTTTCTCAGGTTATCCTTAAAGTTGACAGTCCGAGTTCTTAAGAGGGTTGTCTTGGCTGACTTCGACCTTAAGGAGTCCCTCTTAGCTTCCAAGCTGGCTGCTCTTGCCTCCAGAGACGCCTTCCTTGTTTTCAATGCAAGGCTCTCCACTTATAAGTTTGTGTGTCCCTTCTTAAGCTTGTGGAATCTCTTCACACTTTGCTAGAATCGATCAAAGTTTTTCTTTCGCATTGAGAATTGCTGCAAACATCAACCACACTTTTGTTTGTACTCATAATAACAATTTTCAGCACACAAAATACATAGCAAGCGTCTACAACCAAGTCGGCTCTTAGAAGGGTGGCTATCTTCAAGCTCTCATCTATATTCTTGTCCTGAGCTAGCATTATCGCTTAGGCCAGCTCAAGGTTGGCACTGTTGTTTAGGTGGCAGTCCTTGGGTAGCATTAGGGTAGCCCCATTATCCTCAATGTTGACCTTGGTTCCCTTCTCACGGACTACCTTTCTTTGAGGAAAGGCCTCCGGCTCTAACATTCCCTCATTTAGACCCTTTACGTTGTAGGTCATCAGCTTTTTGCTAGAATGCTGTAGGCTTGGCTTCTAAATTTTGAAAGAGGAACCCCTATTCCTCCTTCATCTCTCATCACTTGTTGACCTATTATGGGGTTGGTAGCTACACCCTAGCCACCCTCTAGATCCACTATGTGCATGTCTAAGGGTAAGGGGCGCGATGATGGCACTAGACAGTACTTGTGTTTTCTCTTCCCATGGCCACCCCTTCTGATGCCTTTAACTCAGAAAGCTTTAGTAAGGGTCATACAAGCTTTCCCTTTTTCTTGGGCCGTCTTCAGAGGAGCGTTGGTTAAAGCATCTTGTCTCCAAGATTGCTAGCTTCGTCAAATTGACCTTCTTCACATCCAATTTTGGCATCGCTTTGCGTGGGGCATGGGAATCACTTTGTGGTTGCGTTTGCGTTGGAGAAGAGGAGAAAAGTTTAGGGGGGGGATGACATGGCTAACAAAGGGAATCGAGTATTATAATAGGGTCAGAGGCAAAATTTGCGATTTTCGGCAGTGTGGATTGGGATACCCAAATGGGTATATCAAAGGTTGTAAACTCTTCACAATATATGTTTGGACCCTTGCAGTTGCGGTTGCGGTCGCGACGTTGCTGTATCAGAGGGTCACAAACGATGTTTTATATATTGCGGTTGTCGTAGCGTGATTTTTTTTTTTCCACAACAAATATTGGCATACATCGGTAAATATTGGTGCTATGTTTTATTTGCTGGAGGAAGATCATATGTAATGGAGTTATTATATGGATGAGTGCTTTACTTTCTGGCCTCTTTTCTTGTCAATGTTTCGTGAGGCAGGTGCTTGGGAAGATCATTTACTTTTGGCTATTTATGGGAATACATTTTTGTTTATTTACACTCGAAGCCGGTAGGTTCTAGATCACTTGCTTATCCAGTGGCCCATCGCCCGGCCATTTGAAACATTTTATCTTATATGTCTACTAATTTGTTTGATGAGAAATTGTCGGTTTGAGAATTGTCTAGGAGTTGATATTTTCAGAATAACGAAAGAGACTTGTGGGTTTGGGTACCTTGGGCCTATAATGAATATCCTGGTGTTTTGCTGGCCCTTTGGTAATAGTCTTTTACTATAGCTCACACATTAAAGGTGTGGCTGCTCAGGATGATGGGCTGATTGGTTGCTCTACTCTTTTTACCCTTCTAGAGAATTATGGGTGGCTTACACATCCTTTAGCTGATATGTGACCGTTACATAGGGAAGAGTGGAAGGACATTGGAGGTCAACGAAAGGTAACGTTCTTAAAGGAATACGGTATCAGCTGCTCTTTTATTGGCAAAATGGAATGCCTATGAACGTTTTTGACGTGGCGATGAATCTATTTTTTCTTTTCGGGGGCACGCTGTACAAGTGGGAGGGGGCACCAAATCCCTGGACGGGACTTGAAACCCCAGCAACTTGGGGGTGAAGGATGAGTCACTGGGCAAAGGCGGATGTCCCAAGTGGTGATGAATCTTATTGAGAACTTTAGGCTTCCTTTGTAATCCATGTAGATAATCCTTTGTGAGCAACTTTTTGGATACTTCCGAAATTTATAAGTGGAAAATATTCATCGGTGACCAATATTCATGTGGTGTTTTCATTTCCTAGTTTAGTGAAAATTGCCATTTCTCTGTTTCGTGTGTTCCCGCCCCATTCCACCCTGCTATATTACCATCGTGAAGTTATTTTATTATTTCCGCACTACGGCTGCTGCAGCTAATTGTGTCCTGACGTTTTTTCCCAAAAAATCTTTGGGCTGTTTCGCAAGGTTGCTTGTATATAACCTTATCTTTTCCGTTCTCCATTGCAGCATTTAAAGCCAAAAGGCTTTTAGAAGATCCGGAAAAAGGAAGAACGGAAGATTCATAAGGCGGATTTGTGAGCTAATAGTATCTAGTCAAAACTAAAGCTGGCATTTATCCTATACAACTAGACTACACAAAATTTTGCCGTTGTGGAATCGATTCTGACTTGGACTTGTTTGTATTCTGAGCCATGAATGCAACTTGAAAACTTTCCAATTTGGCAAATAGAAGGCCTCATCTGCATTTTTTTTAGATAAGTATAATCTGCATTGTTGTTATGAGATATCATTCAAAAATTAGCATGCCCTTTTATCCACTTGAAACGTTAATTTGTATGGACGCACCACTATTTGAAATTTCATCAGCGTGGCTTTTGAAGAGAGATGCAAGTTCCGCGTCAAACATGGTAGCAGTTTGACGCATTGCACTGGTGCCAGAAGTTGTCCTTTCTGGAAGAAAAGTGGTATATGCGGGCTGTTTTGGGTGTATGCAAACCAATATTTGGTTGTGAAAGCTCTACTTGCTGATGCATCGAGTATCCGGACCCAATTCAAATGTGTGGAGCCTAGAATAAATCGTGTCGGTGTTTAAATTCTCAATTCAAGTGAGAAGGATTAAGACAGTGGAACGTCTAAAGATGTGTCCAAAGTATTTAGGATTGGTTTAGCTAGACCAGAGTTGGTTTGCTATGGTTAATTCTCTGCCTCAACAAAAGGGTCGAGAAGGCCGCAAATCAGATTATGATAGAATAAAAATCTCCCTCTGCTTTGCATGAGAGCTCCTTTTGATTATCGTAAAGTTCTAAAGAAGGTGAGGAAAACACATTTTTAATATTTTGGTTAGTTATGAAAAAAAATTGTTAAATGTTGGATTATTTTTTTAAAAAATATTTTAATATTTTTTTTAATAAAAGTTTCATTGAACCAAATGGGGTCTAAGTCTCTCAGGAAATTCTTTAACTTGATCGTTGGTGACTTATGCCTTCATACATTAATTTTTTATTTTTTTTGGGGGGGGGGGGGTGGGGGTTGTAGGGGTTCAAAACTTCTATCAATTTAATTGATGATTATTGTCTTTAGATCGAATTGCAATGGGTAGCTAACCAATAAGTTAGGCGGTGGACATCTCCTTTACATATTTGTAACTTAATTTTCTTCCAACAAATATGTTAGTTGGGGAACAAACAAATTACTCCCTTCCATTTTTACACTAAAAAACTAAAAACCTCCATTCATCGTGTTATCAAAATTTATCCTCCATGCCATACAATCATCCATTTTCATCCTAATTTTATCACGTCATCATTCAAAAACATCGCGCCCTCTATCTCCATCTCCACCTCATTCATCATTACCAGACTGTTTCTACATTCTAGGATCCATTGAAACATGCATCACTTGGACTCCCCTAGATGATGGCTCATCTGTGAGGTAGATAGCACTTAGCGTTTTATTGCGTGGACTTCGATATCTGAATGCAGAACGAAACCCCGTGGAAAGGTAGTCTCTGCCTCGCAAATTTCCTCGAGTCGCCAATCAACAAAGCAGATCAGCTAAACCAAGGTAGTCCACGTGCGTAGTCCACAGTTCGCATATAATGTTTCTGAAGCACTCTGAAGACTGGCAACCAATGTTTGGGCACTTCTGATGGTCATCCCTGCATCTGGATCGCATCCAACAGAAAGCTCAGAAATATTGAAGACAGTCAGACGACAATTTATAGACTGTAAAAAAAGGATGCTAACTAACGGCTAATATAATATGTGACATAATATGGGTAGATGATTATAAAACAGAAGGATACTACATTACTAGTACTATGAGATCCAACACCTGCCAATGCTTCCTACTGATTAATTTCTCGACTTCTTGTATATTTGGAACAATAGAAACATCCGAGTCGCTAGAACACATTCCCAAATGCAAGTGAAACCCTACAGTATCTTCGCGTCCTGTTGAAAAGAAGTTATGCATAAGAATGGCGGACCGACCACTGGCAAATCTAAGCTAAGGTTAAGTTTGGTAAAATCCAAAAAAAAAAATCTGTCGAACTTTACTGATAAAGTAACAACAAGCTTTGGTAAAATATAGATTATTCTTTATGAATGCTGCCGCAGTTGCAGTGTTGGCTAACGCACAGCTAAAATAGAATGATAAAAAATGTGTCCATTCCCACAACATAATCGATCAGAACAATATCTTAAGCAAATGATAATTATGTCAAATATTTTGCTTTTCGAACGCAAGTCCATGGCATCTTATTAGATAAACCACACCCCTATCCCTCTAGCATTGTCCCACGGTAGACTTGCAAAGGCCCAAAGGTATGTGACCGGAAGCATCCTGCTATCAAAATAAGAGACTTTCCTTAAGCTTGGATTAGATAAGCCACACATTTCCCCGCCAGTAGCTTTGCATAGCATGAATTCCCATAATGAAGATGAATGCATGCAACCATGCGCTAGAGAAACAGAAATAGATACTAGGCTCCATTTGATTCTTGCAAAAAAACTAAGAAAAGAAAAATTAAAGGGAACTTGTTTATTATATTTGCTACCAAGATAAATATTATGAAGAAATAAGGATAACAAAATGTTAAAAATTACCCATTTGATTTTTCTAAAGATACACGAGGAAAATGTTGGATGATTTCTTTTTTATTTTTCTTCCAAACCTTTCAACAAACAAATGGAGTATAGAACGAATAGTGTAAATTTATCAGCCCGCATCCATCCTTACCACAAAACTAATGTAGACGCCATGCTATGTAGATACTGTGGTTGCAACATCTCTCTTCACCTAGAGTTCAAAATACCTCCAACAAGAGAATATACTAATAATGTGTGAATAACATAAAAATGGTGGGGTTCATCAGATACTTCAGAATTCAGGTTGGGTTTGGATGAATAACTTCTAGAGGCTAATTCACTTTTGAAAGGAATTTTCAAAATTCTTTGAATGAGATGATTGTGGAGGGTAATTCACTTTGAAAAAGAAATTGTGAATGTCTCTACACTATATCCCTTGTTTGGATTTTTTAAAAGGGAATTTATAATGTTCTCAGAACTTTTTAGATCCCCTAAATGAGATAATGTCAAATTCCACCAATTAGATGGGATTTGGAAATTTCCGTAGGCATAAATTTGATGCTTATATTTAAATTTCTTATGTTTATTATTATCCAAACAAGGAATTTTTATTTGTAGAAATCTAAAACTGAATCATTATAAAAATTCAATCACTTAAAAAACCCTTTCATTTTTAAAATTCTCCATCCAAACCCATCATAAATCCTTTGTTTGGCTATCTAAAGAGAATTTATAAAGTTACAAGGGAGTTTTAGAAAGAATTTGTCTTACCCTAGATCCTGTCATTTCGTCAATAAAGTATTTTGAAATTCCAACAGGGTGCAATGCTGAAATTTCCCGGGAGCAAAACTTCTCTGTTATGAAAATTATAGCCCCCCGTCATTCTATCTTCTACCACTGTTGCCTTTTACTCTTTATCTTCCTCCTTCAACACTATGGTGGTGATGAATTATAATATATACAAAACAAATTGCGAAGAGGAGGGACTTTAGTTTATACTAAGATGTAACTTTGTTGGTCGTCAATCAGACATTCAAGTCCATAGCAGCAGAGCTTTATCTTCTTTCATTGTTCAAATCCTTAAGATGGTTTTCCTGGCAGATGCATAACCAATCTTAACATCCATGTATATGATATAAATGCGCCAGTCCATTTTGTTTATTTTAACTAAGCTGTAGGATTTTCTTAAGTGGTCTTTCTTAAAACTATTTCTTGCTATTTTAGTACTTTCTAATAATTTAGCTCTGTTACCTCAAGTTTGAGAAGAGTAAGAACGCAATTCAAAGGAAACATGGTGCTTAGGAGGTGAGTGAAGACTAAAGACTTGTTTAGTATGGAAATAATAGGGATGGAAAAAAATTCCCTTATTTTGTGTCTTTTATATTAAGTATTTAAGAATAATAAATATATTTTTAATGAAATACCCATTTTATACCAAATCAAGATCTAAAATGGGTATTCGTCTGAAAAATAATATTTAAATTATACAAGATATATGAAATCCGGAAGTAATTTTTTCACTTCTATTATCCTCGTACCAAACTGGCAATGACAACCATCACCTGGCCACTAGAACGCAATAAACGCACACACACACACAGATATATATATATATATTTCTTTTTTTTTTGTAGTTTGTAGAGTGCCGATATTGATGCCATTGAAAAATTAAGAATGTGTAGAAAAGGCATTTTTTAAGTTGTGCAAAGTTTTGAAAATGAGATATGGGTGGGCTTGAACAAGGAATGTCTCCACCAAAGAAGTGGCAGGTTTATAGCCTGAAATATAGGATGGTACATAAATGTTTGAAGCAATCAATTAAAACAATTAGTTGGCAATTTCATAGAGTATCATGTACAGTTAAGAAAGTGAGCATGCATTATAAAAGTATTACTTCCTCTGTATACAAAAAAATCATTATGTCATCAAATTTTTATATAAAAAAAGTTATTTAAAATAGGGAAAAACTATTTTCCATTTTCACCCTTACTTTTTTAATTATATATACTTTAAATGTTTTGTTATTTTTAAATGAAGAATGTTAGTGTAATTTAAAAACTACTTTTATTACTTTCTTAAAAAGTATATAAAATGACAGAATTACTTACTTTTTGATACAGAGGGAGTATATCTTAGTCTTACGGATGGGGAGAGAGAAGTGGTTGAAGGTAATATTTATATCCAATTTGCTATGATGTAGTTTTCTTTGTATGACCTTTTATATACATTGTCAAATATTTGTGTTTATATATTAAGTATAGAATATTATCGGAACAATTTATGGGACTTATGTGCCAGTTATTGTATCTGTTAGTCTCTAACCCAAGGTAACATCATTACTAATGTATTAGATGTGACCCTAACTAAAAATTCATATATGCCTTTACCTAGATGGGATGGACAGGAAGGACCCGTTTAAGCTTCTGAAGTTTTGCAGGATGCCTCAAGTAGAAACGAGCCTACTTGTGATTTGATTCAAAATATGCTCGTATACTAGATCCTTTGCTCTCAAGCTAAACTCATCTTTCATCTGCAAACCTACATCCAGAAGCAATATGTTTTACGGGCCTCATCCTTTTGGCCTTAGCCTTTTTTGGTAAGGCATATCCCCTATATATTATGTTTTCGGATGTTATATGTTGCTAGATAATTTAGATGTTAAATCATATATTTCATGTTTAATAAATATTATCATATTCTCTTGATACAGTATCTTATAATATTTAGCCTAGATAAATGCTAGTCTAGTGTTAGGAAGAGCTAGGGATGCAATCCCTTCATCCAAGTAAATAATCTAACTAATTGTAACGTATAATAACTCTATTTCCCAGATTAAATAAAGCTTCCTTGAAAGAATATACTCAACTACTAACTGTAGGCTTTTGCTTCCTATATCAAGGGACTCCATACTGAAATAAGAATTCAAGTTAGGGAACTAACAATATATGTTAATTATCAACTAATAAGCCTGCCTCGATACTTTAGGGAATATAAAAGAGAGGGCAATGTTTTTGTATTACTTGATTAATCTACAAACTATAATGAGTCCTATTAATACATGAGCTGCATCACTTATAAAAGGAAAATACAATAATGACATCACATTTATGCCTAGAATAATGCCCGAGAAATAAATAATTGACCTAATATTATGCCATAGAATTAATGGTAATATTATGAAGAATCATCCCCATTCAAGCTCATGCGTGACATGACAGTAAGCTTGTCACAAAGGCAAAAAAATGTTGTAGTAGGTTTGGCCTTGTGAGAACATCATCAAGTTAAACTGAACTAGAGATGAGTCAGATAAATAAAATCTTCCTTAGATGTCAAACAAAATGTATGTCTTTAATATATTTGGTCAAAGTAATTGGATCAATTACAATATAAGAAGTTCCTACGTTATCACATCAAAAAGTAGGTATGAGGTTTGGGAGTCTAATTTCTCTAAGAACTGATTTGATCCAACATATTTCTACAACATCAAGAACAGTAATTCTATATTTTGCCTCTACGCTAGAGCCAGGAAGTTATATTTGAGCATTGATCTTTAGGATTCAACCAACGTTAAAGTATGCATTAAGAGTGAGATTAGATTCTCTGATGAGATGAATGCCATTGAATGGGGTGGAGCGTAAATATCGTAGAATTTGTTTAATTGTAATCCCAAATTGAATGTTAGGATAAGTGAGGCAAATGTGTCAAATGGCACTAATGGTGCTACGATACTTGGTCTTGATGAAGAACAAGAGTGGATTTGGTTTGGGTTAAGAGAATGCCATTTTGTATAAGTCTAGCCTCAATGCCAAGGAAGTAGTGAATAGGTCCAGGATCTTTGAGTGAGATTAGAGGCTCTAATGAGCTGACTACCATTGGATGGGGTGGAGCATAAATATTGTAGAATTTATTTTTAACTATGATTCCAAATTGAATGTTAGGGTAAATGAGGCAAATGTATCAAAGGGCACCAATGTTGCTATGATACTTGTTAAGGTTAGAGAGAGAGAGAGAAGAGTGGTATGGTTCTTGAAGAGTAGTAATGTAGATGTAATAGGTGTACAAACAACTTTGGAGTTATCAAGGTGGGTTTGATGAATAACAAGAGTGGATTTGATTTGGGTTAAAAAAAAGGCCATTTTGTGTAGGTTTTACCTCAATGCTAAGGAAGTAGTGGCTAGGTCCAAGATCCTTGATAGAAAAGGTAATGTTAAGGTCGTTTATGAGAGAGGAGATGAATGTTAATGAATACCCTATAACCAAGATATCATCCATGTAAACTAGTAAAGGTGGTGTTAGATGGAAATAAATGAGTGAAAAGTGATAGATAAACTTTGGATGAGGTGAAGTTAAGCTCATGGAGTTTTAGATTGACATGATGCGAAGGAGCACAAGGTACTTGTTTAAGACTACATAGAGATTTTTGAAGAAGATAGACATGAGTGTTGTGGTGAGGTCCATAAAACCAAGGGGTTGTGATATGAACTTCAACCCCTTTGAAATCTTGAATTATTATTGACTATGGTTTATTTTTTCTTATGCTTAATAATTTAATTTTATGCATGTTAATAACTAAATCAAGCTCATTTTGGATGAGATTTTGGATTCTAGAGAGCTAAATGGAAGATCATATATATATATTGGATATTATAGTTAGACTAGGAATTATTAGGCCTTAGATGGATTGGGTCTAATGATTAGCCCATGTTCCTTACAGGGTTATTTTCATTTATTATGCTTGATCTTTAAATTGGTATTTTGGGCGATGATAATTTTGAAAAAAAAAGTCTGTTTTTTGATTTTTGGATTTCAGTAGGAGGAATTAGGTTATTGCACCTCGTTCACTAGATTGAGTTGGCTAACCTAATAGACTCCCCAAATTCCTACCATGGTTTAATTGAGCCTAGGCCAAACCAAACTCACTAACTAAATGTTTTCTCTTTCTTGTTTTTTATTTTGTTGAGCAAGTTTCTCTTATTTGAAAAGATCACGAAAACCACTTTCTACCCCTTTATTCCATGCACTTGGCCATTGTTTTTTTTAATTGCTCGTGGGTCTTCTATTGGGAACTTGCACATTTGACTTACCTTACCTCACTTCTTTCTCATTCATTTACTCTTCATGCTTTACATTTACCTCTTGTGCTATCTCAATCATTTTTTGACATTCCTCCTTCCGCTTCAATATTTTCTTTTTATCTTCCCTTCAACATTTTTTCTCTTCTATTTTTAAGACTATTAAATCTCTAATATAAATTTGGGGCCAACCTATAATACAATTTATAGCCTCCTCGGGTTATTGTGTATAACTTGTATCCTTAAATATCATGTATTGGGGCTTGATTATGTAACATTGATGAAGATTCATAAAAGTTAAGGGCTAAGCCATTTCTTGCTACAAGAAGTCGAGCACAAAATCCTTTCAAAGGGAAACCTTCAAACATGTTCTCAAAAATCTATTTGGAGTGATGAATTTGAATTGCTAGTTGTAGAGAGGTCTCCATAAAGAGAGACATTGTTGATATTGTGTTGGTAAATGGATAAATTCTTAGTAAGGGCTAGAGAGAGAATTTAGCAAATTGTGGCGGGTTTAACTATAGTATAGTCTATCCTAAGGGATTGATGACATCCTTGACAACTAATTAGACTTTGTAACAATGAACCAGGTTTGCATTTGATTTTAAAAAACCATTTGTAATCAACAAAATTATCATTTAGTGGTAATAGAATAAGAGACCAAGTAATATTATGTTGAAAGCACAGTTCATCGCAAGTGAGGATATTTATTTGCTTGTGTTGAAGAGGTAGGATCAGAATCATGGTTTGATTAGGTGGTGGTGTGGTAGGTGACATAATTAGTAAAAGTGTGAGGTATATGAGTTTAATTATGAGTGTGAATGGTCATTAGGTGGTGGATAGGATGTTTGAATGGCAGAGTAAAACATTAAGAAAATTCAATAACGGAATTAGAGTTAGAAGAGGGAGCATGAAGTTTGGGGTAAACAAAGTTTCAAGAAACAAACATGGAGAGACATGTATACTTTGGATGTGAGGGGTCAAGTCTTATATGTGGAGGAGTAACCTAGGAAGATACATAATTAAAATTCTAGTGTGAGTTTATCAATGTGAGTGGCACCTAGGTATGGGAAGCAAGTGTAAACAAAAGCCCTAAGATGTAACAAGTTAGGTTTCAGGTGATAGAAGAGCTAATGAGAATATTTGCTTTAGAGAATGGGAGTGGGTAGAAGATTAATGAGGTAGGTATAGATTTTTGAAAGGGAGGCATGAAGAAGAGTGAGGCCACTTTTAATTATGCCCTAAATTTTAAATTAAGTAATGGCAATTAGTTGAGAACATTTGTGAGTTTAGGAGCACAATCACATTGAAAGATTTTTGTTGCGATGAATAAGAGATTTTAGAGGTGGTTTTTGAAATTTTCGAAAGAAAAAGCCTATGATTTGTGAGCCTATCAATTAAAATTATAAAGTAGCAGAAACTAAAAAGAGATAAAACAAACCAGATATCATGGTGACTACAAGTAGTAAAATGAAAATGGTAAGCAAAAACTTTTTCTTGTAGATAGAAAGTCCAAAGAAGTTTTGAAGAAAATTACTACTCTAGGCATTATAGCTCAACATGGATCATATGATAGGGACATTGATGCCAGAAATTAGGATACACTTAACAAGTAGGGGAAGGAATAATATTTTAGAAAGAAAACAAAATCTTCCATGGGTAAAGGTTGTTGTAAATGTTACCTATGATAGGCAATATTCTAGTGTGGAAGTCCTTTAGAACATAACTAAAAGGATTAAATTCAATAGACATGCAAGTGGTATCCTAGTGTGAAAACCGTACACAACGTAACTAAAAGGGTTAAATTTAATTATACATGAGTTATCTTTGCCTTGTTCAATAAAGTGCCCTAAAGTTAAGGCTCGAGTAGGACTTATTTAACTAATGAATAAGTCGAGGCTCATTCACAACCCTAGCTATAATGAAGGACATCTAATTGAAAGAGAGACCATTTAGTGTCAAGAGAATAAGTTCCTCACCACTTATAGGATCACCTATTACTATAAGTTCTTTTGTAGTCAAAGCTAGGATTTGAAGAAATATTGCATTTGAGGAATATTCATTTTTTTTTTATCATGTGGAGATAATGTCTAACTACAGACTTAGCTAACAATTAATATGAAAGATCCAAATCCTCTTTCTTCATCTTCTACTTCTCATCCCATAATCAATGCAATGTTTCTAAAAACTCAAGTTATTTTACTCCATGCGAGTTCCAAATGAGAGGTGATATAATAGTGCATACCATTATACTTCATCTCTAACAATTACAATTCTATGTATTTAATTAGCTAGCTAGCAAAAAAAAAAAAAAATCGATGGCTGAATTATAATACAACAATGTCTCCCTTCTTGTATGTCTATTTATATAAATTCAATAGGTTCTGTAGAGCACTATTACTTGATCTTCCACATTTAATTTCATGTTAGCAATAGAACTATCTTTTTGCATATCGCTAGATAAACAGTGTAGTAGATAACTAATCAAAAATGTAATTATAGATGAGATCTTACATCCAAAAGGTTATAATATTTCATGATAATGATAATGTTTAAGTTTAGTGAAAAATGAACAAACATTTTATTATTAAGAAAAGAAAATTCTAAGTTAATTAATATTGGTTTGATTTACACATTCACTAACTTTTCTTATCATCATAGAAATCTCTGGATGCATGTAGTTTTTAATAAGAATGTTATTTTGTGTTCTTTTTCCCCCTACTCATTACGTATAGATTTCATGGGTTTGGTGTTTCTTTTACAACTATATATATGGAGCATTGAAGTGTAAAATCCAAATATACTTCTATGCAAAATAAATAACTAATTAGTTAGTATATATACCTTAAAGGTACAAATATAGTCTCCCTCTATTTTATAGTAAATGGTATAACATTTTTATTTGGTTTACATTATAAGCCATTTCACAAAAAGAATACAAAATTAACAAAATATTTCTAAATCATCCTTGTATTTTATTTCTTTGTTGTTCTCCCCCACCTCGTTACTCACCAACCTCACATCAATGTCTCAAGATAAGAAAATAGTCATTCAAACACATACACTACAACTCCATTGATGACAAACACATTGATGCCACAAATCAGGAGAGACTTGACAAGTATTGAAAGCAATATGATTTTCAAATGAACACAGAATCTTCCATGTGTAAAGGTTGTTGTGGATGTTACCTACGAGAGGTGGTATCTTGGACTGGAAGTCCTTCACAATATAACTAAAAGTATTTAATTCAATGAGACATGTAAGTGGTATCCTAGTGTGTAAGTTCTACACAACATAACTAAAAGGTTTCAATCCAATGACACATGAGTTATCTTTTACAAAATCTAGCAATAGATAAAAAAAATTAGAGGTGAGACAAAAGAAAATAAGTGTCATTAAAATATAATAGTTTAATGTGTTTGATAAGTGCCAGTTTGATAACATATGAAACAGGGAGAGCATTACAATTACCCACAATCATTTAATTGAATCGTTGATACGAGTCACATACTCTACCAACTATGGAACATGTGTCATGTGGGATGGTCTAATAATATCGGAAGCCGTTAGGGGATATTTCTTAAAGTAAAAGGAATTGTTAGCAATATGCCCTAGAAACCAATCATGGATATAATTGTAGGAAATCAAACTAGTCAGGTATCGCCCATATCTATGCCGATATCTAGGATCTAGTTAGTCAATTATTATCTAGAAAATATCTCTTTATTTTCTATTATGGGCAGGAGTTGCAGTCTAGTAGTATGCTTATATAAATCCATGTAATCTCTTGTAGATTTTTAATTAATAAGAGAGAAGAAAAACGTGAGATTCTCCTCTGTTTTCTCTTTTACTTCATGATATCAGAGCTATAGGTTTTCAAACCAAATTCATCTCACAACTGTTGTCTTTCTCATCTTTTTCAAAAATATTCTTATGGTAATTTCTGATTAAACCTCAAACAATTCATCATCTCCTCAAGTTTATTCCTCAATTAACCCAGACCACATTGGATAATAGTCTCATCCCCACTACATATCACAAGCTTAGTGGCCATAACTATCTCTAATGGGCCCAATCAATTATGATGTTCATCTTTGGACAAAGCAAGGATGATTACCTGACTGATGTAACCTCTCAACCTAATTTAAGGGACCATAAATTCAAACTATGGAGGGCTGAAAAGAATACTTGGTTGATTAGCTCAATGACAACTGAGATAGGAGAGAATTTCTTGCTCTACAAAATAACAAAGGAGATCTGGAATGATGCATGAATTACATTTTCAGCTAGTGACAACATAATTGAACTTTTTGAGGTGGAAAGTATTCTCCAAGATCTACAACAAGGAGAAAATTCAGTAAGTACATATTTTATTGCTCTCGCTCGTTACTGGTAGCAAATAGATCTTTTTAAGACTTATGAATGGAAGTACTCAGATGATTGTGCCAATTATAAGAAGATCATTGAGACCAAATGCATATTCAAGTTTCTAATGGGTTTGGATAGGTCATTAGATGAGGTTCGAGGCCTAATACTTGGGAATAAACCTCTACCAAGTCTATGAGAAATATTCTCTGAAGTACGCAAAGAGGAGAGTCACAAGTGAATTATGATGGGACAATCTAACCATTCCTCAACCCTTGATGGCTCAACATTGGATTCGGACGAGAATTGCATTGGATTCTCGAGTTATATCATAGAATGGAGGAAATCGTCCAAGAAGAGTTTGTCCTTGGTGTGATCATTGTAAGAAACCAAGACACTAAAAAGAGACATGTTGGAAACTACATGCAAAATCTCTCAATGGGAAGAAAAATCGTGATAGTGAATCCATAGGAAACACAACCATTACTGAGACAACTCGAAGTAATAATCAAGTGCCATTCACCAAAGACCAAATAGAGCTGCTTCAACAGTTAGTTAGTAAAGTCCATATGTTCATAGATTCAAAGGTTAACACAATTGAGAATGATACCACAGATAATTCAGGTAATCTTGCACACCATCTTGACCAACCAAGACCCTCCTCCTCATGGATAGTGGACTCAAACACTTCGAAGCATATGACAAGTGATATATCCTTATTTACAGCCTACTCTCCCTATCATGATCATCACACTATGTGCATCGTTAATGACACGTGCCAAATTAGCAAGAACAGGAACTATCTATCTCTTAAATACTATGGCCCTACATTTTACCTTATTTGTGCTTGATCTTCATTGCAATCATATATTAGTCAGCAAATTAAATAGTGACTTAAAATGTGGAGCTATTTTTTTTTTTTGTGAAATATTGTGTATTTCAAGACTTGAGCTTGAGGAGGACGATTAACAATGCTAAGCTTCATTCGGGCCTCTATCGTCTTGATGTGAGCATTTCATCAACCCTCCTTCTACTAAAAGTAAGTCAGTCCTCAATGCAAATCTGCTCATAGCCTTATGTATGTTTGCCAATCAAATAATGATAGTGCTATCATGATATGGCACTTTCGTTTAGGTTATCCTAATTTTTCATACAAGAAACACTTGTTACCTTCTTTATTTGTCAATAAAAATTCCCATCTATTTCATTGTGAAGTTTGTTAATTTGCTAAGCACACACAAAACACTTATCCTCCTCAACCATACAAATCGAGTCATCCTTTTTCCCTTATCCATGGTGATATTTAGGGGCCACCTAAAATCCTAAATATTATAGGTGCGCGATGTTTTCTACTGTTAGTTGATAACTGTAGTCGCATAAGCTGGACTTTCCTTATAAAAGATAAATCTAAGACCACTTATATTTTCCAGCAATTTCATGCAATGATCCAAAATCAATTCAATAATAATATCAAAATCCTCAACACAAATAGTGCTAGAAAATTTTTAATTCAAAATTAGACTCATACCTTAAGTCCCATGGAATTGTTCATTAGAGTTCACGTGTTGACGCACCTCAACAGAATGGTGTGGCTAAACACAAGAACGGTCACATAATTGAAGTTGCTCATTCCCTAATTTTTGAACCTAATGCCCTAAAGAGATTTTGGGGTGGAGCAGTCCTCAAAGCTACATACCTCATAAATAGAATACCCTCACAGGTACTCAAATATAAATCACCACTGCAAATTCTCCATCGCCTTTATCCAAACTCTAAGCTAGTATCTCAAATTCCTCCCAAACTCTTTGGTTGCACTACATTTATCCATGTTTATCTTCAAAATCATGGAAAACTTGATGCTTGTGCTCTTAAATGCATTTTCCTAGGGTATTCATCAAATAAAAAGGGATACAAATTCTACCCTCCTACTATTAAATTCTACCACCCCATGAATGTGTGGTTCTTTGACGACCAACCACATTTCTCCAATTCTGTAGTTCAGGGGGAGAGTAATACTCAATAATTGCAAAATTAGGATTGGTCTACACTCATTGAAACCTATCCATATCACCCTTCTCACTCTAACCCATAAAGTACTCACTCACCAAACAAACACCTTTCCTCTCATGAAACTAGTCATGTACCATTATTAACCATCTATCCAAAACACCTCCATATTCTTGATGAAGTAATAAAAGTTTACATAAGAAGAAAGATTCACATGCAGCCTGAACCAAGCCAGTAAAGTCAAGAGACTCTTCCCAGCTCAATGGATCTCAAAGGGACATAATATAAGGTTGATGATAGTCCACTACAAGGCATAAGAAAAGTGGTAGAACATAACTTAGAGTTCGATTTGCCCATTGCTTAAAGAAAAGGAGTTTGATCATGCACCAAGAACCCACTTCACAGCTACATCTCCTACTCAAACCTATCATAGAAATAACAAGCATTTGTAATGCCATTGGACAATATCATGATTCCTAACTCAGTTTATAAAGCAATGCAGATTCTAAAATGGTGAACAACTACTCTAGAAGAATATAATGCACTTAAGAGCAAGCATTTGTAATGCCATCGGACAATATCATGATTCCCAGCTCAGTTTATGAAGCAATGCATATTCTAAAATGGTGAACAACTACTCTAGAAGAATATAATACACTTAAGAAGAATGAGACATGGGTCTTAGCAAACTTACCACCTGGTAAAAGGTCCATGGGATGTAAATGGCATTTTTCAGTAAAGCATAATGCAGATGGCAACAATAATAGATACAAAGTACAATTAGTAGCTAGAGGGTTCACTTGGACATATGGAATTGATTATCAAGAGACATTTTCTCCTGTAGCCAAACCATACAATGAAATCACGACTCCAAAATTATGTATTGATTGCAATTTCGTGAATTTCAGGTCAGTCGTGATACAAAAATGTTGAAACACGACTGGAAAAAAATTCACACCAATATCGACAAAATATCAAATTTCGGGTAATATCATTGATATTTTACTGAAATATCGATACCCCACAAAACTACAGAAACACTTCCGCCCTACCCTGCCTTACCCCCATACCCTCACCATCAAATGTGAAGCGTAGCAAAAGCCAGAAAGCAAAATTGAATAGAAAAAAGAGGTAGAAGATAAAAATAGTAGATTCTGAACAATAATTTATGAACAATAGTAAATGAAAATGATAGTGAAAATGGTTATAAATATCGGCATAGAAAAGAAATCAGACATAAGAAGCAAAGAAATACTAACCCTAATTAACAACAAATCTGGTGGTGGGCTACTGGCATCACAACTTCTCTGACCATCTCCAAGATTTTTTGTTTGCTCTAAGCTCCTAATGGTATTTTCTTTGTTCGCTAGTGCCTGGTTATGTTTGACTATTCAATAATGTCAACGTTGCTCATCATATGGACTGAAACCGAAAAGGCAAAGACTACCTAAAGAGACGAAGATGAACCAAAACTGAAGAGGCAAAGACGTCACTCTCTGGCCATTATAGCACAAATTCGACTATAAGTCTAGAACTGAAGAGCCGCAACAGTCGAAGTTGGAGAAAGGAGTCGAGCCTCAAGCGAGTTGCAGGTGTAGCTTTTGCTTGGGATTGGAAGTTTGGATTTGGAAGTGGAAAGTCATGGAGGGAATGAAAGTCCCTCGAAGTCTCGAGTCTCGAGTCTCTCAATCAGCCAACCGTCCACTCTTAAATCTCTCAATCTCTTAGAGACTCAGAGTTACTATTTAGTAAATATAAAATATTAAAATGTCTTTGTAACACCCCCAAATTTACTACTGAAAAATTTCGTTTAATTTTAAAAAGTTTATCGAAAATAAGAGGTAACACTTGTAAATTTGGGGGCGTTACCGCCACACTTAATACCAGGACGGTTCACTCCTACCGTCCCGGTACTAAGTGCTAAGGCTAAAACATATTAACCAACAAATACAAGCTGTTAGCAAAACACGTTCATGGGTAAAACCTAAGTAATACAGAATCAGAGTACGGGAGTTCAAAGTACAATTCAAGATACGGTTTAAGGTTTTTGCAAGTTGAAACATCATACACTTGAGACAATTAAACTTAAATAAAAACATAAGAAAGGCGAAGTGATAACGGACTCTGGCCACGCCACTCTCGATCCCCAAGCTAGGTCCGAACTCAGCTCTCGGTCCCGCCCAACGCCTCATGAGCGTCGTAGGCATCAAATATAGAGTTACCTACCTGCACTAGATCAGTGGGGCCTTCTGCTCGTGGGAATGAGCAGCACCCATAAAACGGGTGGTCAGTACGCTACGTACTGAGTAAGGTAACCGAATAACTAAGGCCAAACATACAAGGTACATGATACAAGCATGATCATATAGGCACATAAGACAATACAAATAGTGAGGCCGATTATGTTCCAATTAGACTTATCCTTTCAGTCTCTTATTACCATACTCGATTCCACATACTCTCTATTAATCCATGTAAGTGCGGGTGCCCCACTATTATAGCCGGTGGATCGGAGATATGTACAGGACAGAACGCTCCTGGCCACTATTATTTGCCGGTGGCTCGGTCTCCAGGGCAAAACGCTCCTGGCCACTATTATTTGCCGGTGGACCGGTCTGGCCCCGACTTACATGGTGTTCCACTGTAAGTATTTAATATCTTTCCCATGTCTTATCGCTTTTTATATTTGGTTTGCTGAGCACGGTAACCCCCACTATTATAGCCGGTGGACCAGAAATCATACAGGACAAAATGCTCCTGACCACTATTATTCGCCGGTGGCACGGTCTCCAGGGCACCCCGGCTCCTGGCCACTATTATTCGCCGGTGGACCGGTCTGGGCCCCGGCTCAGCATCTTTCTCTATAAGTGATTAGTATTTTATGGTATCTTATTCAACAAGTTTTCTGCCCGAGACATGCATGGCTAACTTCAGTTATTCCCATCCTCCCAAGAGGGCCCGTCTCATATTTTGAGACCTTTGCGCCTCCTAACTCGCCCGACATCTTCCCCTTAATTAGCTTACTCACTCCGAAACCCGTCTCCTAAGTGTGTGGGTCTGTGCCCATCACCTTTTCCCCAAAGTCCACTCACTACCTACCCTTAGGGTTTCCCCCAGAAAACCCAACTTGGGCCTATGTGGCCCACTCCCTTTCTACCTCATACATCCAGGACCGTCCTAGCACCCCTACACCTCACTACCCTTCGGTTCAACCCCCATTCCATGTCACCCTCATCTTCACTTATTATTTTAATATTTCCTTTTTTTTTCTCTCTCTTTCCCCTGATAGCTAGAGTTCTCTCAAAACTCTAACCCCGTCTCCTGCGCACCCTTATTTTGGTCCACGTACTATTTTTCACTCGTAGCCCCCAAACACCCAAACAACACCTCTCCTACCTTCCACACATCCCGAGGCACCTTTCTATATGTAAGGTTCGCCCCCATACGGACCGTAACCGCCCCATACAACCCTAGTTTCTCCCATCCCTTCCTTGACCCACTTATTTCCCTTTTTGTTATTTTCTTTTCAATCCTTTCTTTCATGCCCCCAAATTAGGTCGCCACACCGAATACCCTAGCATGCATGTCGTAAGGCCACAACACATCATAAATTGAAGCACATTCACATTAACATAACACAGGTAATCACACAGGCGTACCTGGATCCATGCTGCGCTGCACATAAGGTATATAAGATAGGGACATTTAAAGCATAACACATAAGCACATCTCATGAGCATATAAGACATCCACCACCAGTAGTTCACATATCACACACAAGTGGCCTTAGTTAGACCCTTACCTAGATTGGCGCCGGCTCGGAGAACGCTCCTACGCCTCCCGAAGATCCTCACTCAATTCACCTATAAGAGGGAAATACTATAAGTTAATCTCCCTCTATCAGAATTACCGAAATTCCTATCTTACCCCTATCATGGCCTAATACTAAGGCTAACATAATAACTAGTAGTTTATAGATAAAAAGGTAGGGTTATTATTGATCTTAAGATAGTTACTCGACTCCCCACTAATCAAAGTAAGTTTTAATAATACTTATAGTATTAACGTAAGGGTGTTAGTTCTAATAATAATAATAATAATAGTGATAATAATAACAATAATAATAGTGATAATAATAATAATAATAATAATAATAATAATGATAATAATAATAATAATAATAGAGATAATAACAATGATAATAATAGTTAGAGTAGTAGACTTAGTAATGTTAATTCCAAAAATTTATAATAATAATAATAGCAATAATAATAATGGTAAGGATAATGAAAGTGATAATGATAGTAATAATAGTGTTAAGGGTAATAATAATAATCATAACAATAGAGGCAATAGTCATAGTAATAATAGTAACGACGACAATAACAATAGAAATAATAATAATAATGATAATAGTAATATTAATAATGATAATAATGATTAGAATAATAAACATAAACATAATAACGACGACGACGACGACGACGACGACGACCATAATAATGATAATAATAATAATACTAATAGTAATAATTATCAATATTAGTCAAGATTTAGGGTCCAAGGAGGTGGAAGACAACCTGGTGGTGTGGTGGTGCCGGCGGCGGCGCGGTGGCGGCGGCGGCGGCGGTGGAAGGAAGGAAAAATGGGAGAGGTGGTTGTGGAGGCTAGGAGAGAGAGAAGTAGGGGAAAATGGGGGTGTAGGATGGTAGGGTAGGATCTCTTGGTGGTTTTGGGGGGTGGTGAGGGTGCTGCAAGCGTCGGCACAGCCGGCGGCGGGGGCGCGAAGGTGGTGCAGGGCTGGAAGGGGTTGATTGGGGAGAGGTTTTCGCACGGCCAGGGCGGCACGTGCGACGCGAGGCAGGAAGGTTAAGGGGGGTGGCTGTGTAGAGGGGGATGCGGGGAAGATTTTGGTGGCGCGGGCAGGCGGCAATGGTGGCCGGAGGCGGAGGAAAGGGCAGCTGAAGGTGGGGCGGCGTGCGTTGGAGCTCCTCTCGGTTTCAGGTTTTGCGAACCCGATTAAGGCGGTGGCGCGGTCTATTTATAGGCCAATTTGAGTGGAAAACGACAAGCTTCGAGGGGGAGGTTAGGGGTTAGGGTAGGGGTAGGTCGTCCGGCGCATGGTCTGAAAATTTTCAGGCCATAATTACCTGAAAAAGAAGAGAAATTCCGTGCGGGAGAAGGGATGTGCCGTTCGGTCACATCCATGGAAAATTCAACGGGGAGAAGAGGCGACACGACCGGAGCTGGAGCTGTCATGGCAGGCTTTTCTTGCTCCGGCGGGAAAACGTGTTGCAGGCGACGGCAGGCGGTTGCGCGAGGAAGAAGAAGGAGAAGAAGAAGAAGAAGGGCTGGACCGGCGGTCCAGGAAAAAGGAAAAAGGAGGGGGGGGGGAACCGGCCGGGCGGCGGCGGTTATTTCCCCTATTAATGAAACGCGGCGTTTTGGGTGATATTTGGGCAAGACGCGGCGTTTTCGTCGGTCTGGCAACGGTTATTATTTCCCTTATCGCGACGCGGCGTTTCAGAGACTTAAGCGTCAAAACGCGGCGTTTTGACTTACGGGCGGCTGGGCTCACTAGGCTGCGGGCGAGAAGAAGGAAAGGAAGGAGGGAGTTGGGCCGGTCGAGGCCCAACTTCAGCGGGGGGGGGGGGGAGAGCTGGGCTGCGCAGGGCGCTGGGCCTAGCAGGCCGGCCCAGTCGGGGAAAAAAATAAGGGTATTTAGGGTATTTAATATAATTATCAAAACAATAATTAAATTCTATTTTTAGGTTAATTTTGGGATTTTTGGAAGAGTTTTCTTAAATTCCATTTTAATTAACAAAACACTTTAATTTTATCTAATTAAATTATTTATAAATTTTTATATTAATTTGAAACTATTTTATCCTTCCTATTTTAAATAAATTAATGTATTTAATAAATTTCTAAAATAAAAACCTTAAATAACTTAAAATACCACAATTCCTCCTATTTACACACTTATAAATTCCTTCTTGATTTATCCTAATTAATTCCCCTTTTCTTTCCAATAAAAGTAGTTTATCTTAAATAATTTTCTAATAATTCCCTACTCGACCATGATTTCCTAATTTAGGGTTTTGGGGTATTTCAGTCTTATGCTACATAACTATGTTACTAACTTAACATCTATTTTTTTAATTAGTTAACTAGTTTACTTAACTTATGCTATCTACTTTTTTTTATTAATTAGCTATTAGTTTAATAATATATTAATGTGTATCTATTTTGTACATGCTACACCTATAAATTTTTTAGTAAAATATTAATACTTAGTCAAGTAATGTTATTATATTAATAATTAATTAAATTCGTATATGTATATATTAATACTTAGAATTGTAATAATTTTTATTTATTGTTAATATATGTACATGTAATATAATAATAATTTATTATTAATAATTTTGTATGATAAATTAAGTAATTTTAATATTATTTAAATTAATACATGATTAAGATTAATGGATGGATAATAAATAATTGTTATAGTTTTAATTTATTGTAAATTTATATAAATATAACATAATAATAATTTATTGCCAATAACTTTAATATTATATATTAGATACCAAAAAAATCAATTAACAATAACTTGAAAGTGGCTAATAGTAGTAGTGTTTATTTAATACTAAGAAGAGTTAGATTTAATATATATAGTATTTTCTTTATTTGACCTATATACATAACAATATGCATGTGCTATATTAAAAAATATCACATATAATTCTATAAATAATTACTTCAATAGTTTATTTACTAATTATAGTTGCCTATATATATATATATATATATTGCATAAACACTAAATACATCTCGTCGAATAAGTGGTAATAATAATGCTAGTGGTCATGGTACGATTAGAGATGTTGTATGGAATTTTGGAAAGTCTGTGGATAGAAGTTGGTAAAAGATTAAGTATATTTATTGTGGCAAAGTTATTAATGGAGGAATCACATGACTAAAAGAAAATTTAGGTCATGTTAAAGGAAATGTTGCAAAATGTGATCAAGTGTCAACTGACGTACGAAGAAATATGGAACAAATGTTACAACAAATAAAAAAGAATAAGTTAGAAAAAAAGAGAAGGGATATTATCATTGAAGTAGAAATTATAAGAATGACACTTGACGATGAAGAATAATACAAAGAAGAAGAAGAAGATGTTCAAGTGATTTTAAAGAGGAGTAGGTCTGAAGTAGATTTAGAATATGAACAAAATATATATAGGGCGAGACATCATGAATATTTTTAAGAAGGTAGAAGTAGTCGTTAATAACCTTCTCGACCAATGAGTCACTTATCTAGTTTAAATGTAACAGGCAACCAAGGTTCATATGGGAATACACCTTCATAGACTCTTACTGAAATATTAGTAGCTATGAATATTTCTTTAGAAAGATAACATCAAAAGAAGAAATAAACCAAAATCAATATAGGTACGAAGGTTTATTAATGTCTCAAAGGAAATTTGAGAAAGACATGGGGAAACTAGATTACTCATAATAAAGTACAATTTAGGATAATAGAATCCCCATTTACGAAGTGGCTGATGACAGTTATTTGTGAAGTAGGAGATCTGTGCCACCATCCAATGCTTATGAACTTTTAGAGGTATATCTAAATGAAGAATATCAGTTAATAAAGGAATGGATTGATTCTTTGTCCCCATAGTAGAAGCAATGGGAAGTTACCATCATGTATAATGGATGGATTGGACCAAGTAAAATTCACCTGATTAACCTTTTGATTTACTCAAAATGTGGGATAGTTTTCTATTAATCTGTTGATGCCACCCATGTTCCATCTAAGGATGCAAATTATTACTTTAGGCTGATGAAAAAAGTGGTTGAGGAAGTTGATCCTGAGATAGTTGTACAAGTCGTGACAAATAATGAAGTTGCGATCAAAGGTGGAGGAAAAAATTGATGTAAGAGTTTCCACATCTATATTTGGCAGGTTATGTTGCTCATTGTATAGATTTTATATTGGTTGATATTTTAAGGAAGAGTAACATTCATAAGATACTTAAAATGACTCAAGGCATCACTCAATTCATAACAAATATGATATGTTGGTGGCCATGATGTTATAATTCACAAATAATCGTCAACTTCTTCAACCTGGCATAACTAGATTAGCTATTAACTTTATTGCATTGTATAGTATTGTGAGGCATAAGCATAGTCTTAAAAACATGTGGGAGTTAGAACAGTGGGAGCGTACTAAATAAGGTCAAATGAACGACGATCACATAACCAAATTTTAAGACATTATTCTGCAAATCATAGACAAAGGAAGAAAGTTATGGACTAAGGCTAATGATGTTCTTAAGGTAAAAGAACATCTTGTGAAGATTCTAAGACTAGTGGATGGAGATGAGAAATCAATGACGGGACTTCTCTATGAAGTAATGAAGAGAGAAAAGTCTGTCATCCAAAAGAATTGTCGATATTGGAAATGTTATTGGAATATTATTGACAATAGATAGAACTTTTAGCTTCACCATGATTTGCTTACTGTAGGTAAAATTTCTTTTTTCTTTCTATTTTATTTAGCAAAGTACATGTTGATGCAGAATATATTACTAAATTGTCATTTCCTTTATATGTGAGTTTTAAAAAGATATTTTTTCAACCCTCAATTTGCATATGGAATTCATGCAAATGATATTAGAGAGGATTAAAAAGTGATGAAAGGGTTGAAAAATGTGATATAAATGCTCGAGCCAACATTGATAATTAGATTTAAGTTCTTAATGAGGTAAACTTAACTTGTAATATATTTCCTTGTATAGAATAATGATGATAACTTATTGTTTTAACTTTAATGTATTGTTGGAGATAGAGTCTTAAACAACATGATTTTAGTGACGTCATAACACAAAAAACCATTAAATTTACCAATCCACGTACTTAGGTTATATATCATCTGAATATTTAATTGATATAACTTAAAGCTTTATACTAATTATAAAACCTTATAATTCTAGCTGAATGGTAAAATATATATAGGGGATTCTGCTCCACTTCTTAAGAAGATTGAAATAAAAGTCTTAAGTGCTATTGCCTCCTCATTAAATTGTGAAAGAAATTGCAGCACTTTCAGTTTGATGCATACTAAATCTAGAAACAGGTTAATATATAGAAAATTAAATATTCTTGTCTACGTACATTACAACTTGAGGCTATAAATAAGATGTTTTACAAGAAAGAGCCAACCTAAGATGGAAAAATTATATAATCCTATTAATTTGGATTATATATTTCATGAAGATAATGTTTTGGATCCTTAGTTATAAGAACTAGATGATCCTTTACTTGATGCTAGAGATGAAAATAATCAAACATCTTTATGGAATGGCTTGGACAATCATGATGATGATAATGAAGTTCAAGAAAGTAGTAATAGCTTTTATGCACAAGAATTGGGAGAAGATCCTCTAATCCAGTATGATGTTGTTGATCACTCCCAAGCTACAAATGAACCCAATGGTGCATCTCATGGTTCTCATTTGAGTATGAGTGGCATGATAACAATGATGATGGTAGTGGTGGTGATGGTGGTATTGGAGGAGGAGGGTTATGTATGGATATGACAACATTTGATTATATGGACAAAGAAACCCTACTTTTCATAGAGATGGTGATGATCAACCAACTCATGGTCGTGGTAGAAGAGGTTGTAGAAGCACTAGTGGTCATTACTTAACTTACTCTGATTAAAGATTCCTCAACTTGATTATGGTGCCTATCAACCATTTAAATATGCACCTCCTAATCTTTTATGCAAGGAGACTATGGTTGCAACACATCTAGCTGGTTAGAGATAGAGAGATATCAAGGACAAAATTTATATTATGATTATCAATCTTCTCCCTCCAGCTATAACAACTATGAAAACATTGGGATAACATTATCACGACCGCAAAATCCACATCTAAATTACTATTGCTATCATTCAAATCAAGATCAAAACCTAGAGCATTCGTCTCAACCTAGCGTACCACCACCACAAGATGATAGTTCTTCTTTTTCAACAAAACATCCATAATTTCAATTATCATTTTCTAATTTTAGAACACTTAACATAGGATATATTCACAATGATTATAGTGTTCATTATAGACCAGACTAACAAGATGATTATAAAGATCCTCCACGGTATTCTGTTTGGTGGTAGCCATTGTGGAACATTTTATGCAATAGTTTAGTTTGTAATAATTTCTTATTATTTATCTATTATATATACATTATACTAAGTAACTATTGAATTGTAATAAAGTATTATTATTCATTACCTTTGCATCTACTATACAATAATATGTCTTGTTTATTAGGTAAATTGTTAAAAATATATTTCAAAATCAACTTGTGATTTGTACAAATACTCTGGGCATACCCAGGAGAATAAATAATGAGGTAAGCATACCACCTAATGGTAGCTCTACTAAGGAAAATAAAAAATGAAGTAGGCATACTACAAAATGATTGCTCTACCCTATAAAAAAATATAATCTAGAACTTGAGATTTACAAAAAGATTATCTAAATAAATTACTATGCACACTTTTTAATTTGTACAACTAAACCATTAGTATCTAGATCTTTAGAATCAAAAGCGTCTTCATTCCTTACTCTCCAATCTCTATACTAGGTATGTAGTAGCAGCTAGGGCTAAGCATTGGGCAAAAGTAATGAACTTGGAAGTCTAGAATCTCTTTAACTTCTTATAAGAGCTCAAATTACACTATAGAGGGTTGTAGTTGTAGAGCCTTTTGCAATACCAAGCCAAGACCTAATCTCCTTCCAACCAGACACAACAATAGTGCAATGAAAGAAGAGGTGAGTGTGAGATTCAATATCAACACGTCTTATTTCTCATTACAAGGCAAATATAGTGTTATTCGGATAATTTAACATATAATGAGTCATTTAACAACTTCTAATATAATATATAACATTAATGTATAGTTGTACAAGTAATAAAATGATGAATAAATAACATTTATATTATATTATGAAAAAAAATCATGCCACAATGATTGCGACACATACTTTACCCACTGCGACATTCTAAGATAGCAACACAGTGACCACAACTGCGGTTTTATCATATGACCCACACACAATACCATCTACGTGTTAATATCTCTTACATTAAATCAACACTAGTTCAGTTTGATGTGAAAAACACATTTCTAAATGGGAACCTAGTTGAGGAAGTCTGTATGGACATCCCAACAGCTTTCAAACTGAACAAACTGGAAGAAAGGTGTGCAAGCTAAAAAAGGCATTGTATGGACTAAAACAATCACCCCGTGCATGGTTTTCCAGATTTACTAAGGTGCTCAAGCAAGATGGTTATTCATAGTCTCAAGTAGACCATGCATTATTTATTAAACATTTCACTGATGGAAAAATCACACCATTGATTGTTTATATTGATGATATAATTCTTATTAGGAATCACAAAGAAGAAATAGTAAGACTCAAAATCTTATTATCCAAAGAGTTTGAAATAAAAAATTTGGGACAATTAAGATATTTCCTAGGAATGGAGGTGTCTCGATCTCATATAGGAATTTCAATCACATAATGTCGGTATGTTTTGGATCTCTTACAAAAAACATGTATGAGTGGTTGTAAGCCAGTTGAGACTCCTATGGACCATAATACAAAATTTATGCCTCGGACTAAAGAGTTAGCTACTGATAAAAGACAATATTAACCCTTGGTAGGAAAGCTGATATAGTTAACTCACACACACCTAGATATAAGTTTGCTCTTAGCATTATTAGCCAGTTTATGAGCAATCCATCTATGCTTCACATGGAGGCAGCCACTAGGATTCTCGGATACATTAAGAAGGATCCCAAGAAGGGATTAATGTTCAGAAAAACATGTGTCAGGTTAATATAAGTTTACACAAATATAAGTTGGGCTGGAATGGATCCCATATTGACCAAAAGTCTACATTTGGATATTGTTCATTTGTTTGGGGAAACGTAGTGACATGGCAAAGTAAGAAGCAGCAGGTAGTAGCCTACAGCAGTGCAGAGGCAGAATTTCGAGCATTAGCTCATAACATCTGTAAAGGGATTCAGCTGAATCGATTGCTAGGTGAACTAAAGATTGATATTTTTGACCCTATTAGGATAATGTGTGACAACAATAAGCAATTGCTATTGCTAAAGATCTCGTTTACCATGATAGGATAAAGCATGATGAGATTGATAGGCACTTATCAGCGAGAAAGACAAGGTGATATCTATCAGCTATGTCTCTTCTAAGCAACAAGTAGCAAATATCTTAACAAAGGATCTGTTTCGACCTATGTTAACTGAGCTAAGCTCTAAGCTTGGTCGAACTAACATATATATTGCCTAGTTTGAGGGGGAGTGTAGGAAATCATACTAATCGGGTATCACCCATATCTATGCCAATATCTAGGAGCTAGTTAGTTGATTATTATCTAGAAAATATCTCTATATTTTTTGTTATGAGTATCTCCTAGTTTATAAAAGGAAGTTCAGGAGTCAGAGTCTAATAGTATCCTTATATATATATATATATGTAATCTTTGGTAGATTTTTAATTAATAAGAGAAAAAAAATGAGAGATTCCCCTCTGTTTTCTCTTTTACTTTAATAATTATATGTCATCAAATATAAGTTTAAGTGTTGGAAATCTGACACTTATCCAACTTGGAATGTCATAATGTCTTGTTAGAAAATCGCTTATGACATGGGATCAAAAAGAATTTTAGGCCAACTACCAATGTTGGATGAGCCTGAAGGGTCACACACATACAAAAAAAAAATATTTCACCCGATATTTTTCAGTTTTAGGGTTCACCAATTCATTGAGTAGATCTATTGTCTAAGCTTCTCCCACAAGCTAAACATGACTACCACACTAGGGCATTAGAAGTTAAATACATAAGTGAGTGATTCATATATAATTGAGATAATGTTTTACATTTATCATGTTCATTAATAATAAAATCATTTTCTTGTTTCTTTTTCATTACATTTGTGATTGTATTGATTTATAGTCCCCTACACTATGTATATCCCTATAAAAGAACATCAAATATGTGATTTGATTATTAAACTCTATAAGTTCCATGATATAATGATTCTAAAATGGTCCTCAGTTCATCATTAATCAAGAGAACAATAGTAATTTTGTGATAAGGTTCAGAGCCATGAATATACGATATTGAGCTAATCATATGGATACATGTTAGGGAGCATTTGCCATGAGAATGCTATAAGGATTGTTGTATACATGTCACTGTTAATATTCATATCAACTATAAGGAATATTCCTTTAACCCAAGCCTGCCATGGTTTCATACATGAGGATTAGTTAGTTTGGATGTTACCAAACATCATCTTTTAGATAGGTGATTATTAAGGTATTGATTAGGCATGTTGCGAACCATATTGAGGATTCTAAGTGAACGAGATGGAATCAGCCCCTCTCATATATCAAGAGAAATATCTCTAGGTTCCTTGAAAATTTAGACTACGAAATGCATGGTTGTGCTCAAACGAGTTAAAAGTCAATCATTTGATTAATTATTTCTACTATGAAATCAAGAAACGTATAATTGAAACTAGATAAGGATGACACAATTCCTACCTTATGTTCAATTGTTGTCTTATGTGGCTAAATGACTATATTGATTGGTTCTAGTATAAGTGAGATATTGGTAGTGATATGACCAAGGAATCAATCATAGAAATAATAATTATTGGTTAAGATCAAGTAATAAAACTGCAATTGCGGTATCACAGTATCAAAGTGTTGGAAATGATACTTTATGCCATGGTGTAATTTATTTATTTATTTTTTTCACAAAAAAAAAATTCAGTAAAGATTGGCTTATAACCAATATATTGCCGATAAATGCATGTAATTTCAAAACAATCACATAATACCAATTTTGCATCATGGCCGATCTAAAATCCAATAAATATAGGCTGATATTATATATCAAGATCAATATTTTATTCCATGGTTGAGATTAAGGTTGTGTCGGAGTTACACAACTTGAGTAGTCATAATGTTTTACTAGAGGACCGCTTGTAACTCACGGATTAAAAGATATTTTGAGTCTACTACCAATTTTGTGTGAACCTATAGGGTTACATATTAGAATGAGCTAGATTTGATATATCTAGACTAAAATACCTGGTGTTCGAATGTTTTTTTAGCATGCTTATCTTTCTTGTGAATAGAAGAGTGAGCTGCTGGAGAAAATAGAGAGAGAAGTGAGTTTTCTAATATCACTTCCACAACAATCTTGGAGAAAAAGAAAAACATTTTCTTAGTGCTAGCACACCCAGAATGGGATTAAGCTCATTTGTGTGGATAGTGGTAGATGCGTAACATTTAGTGCACACCTCTGGACATGACATCTTGATAAACCCGTTGAGAGCTATATTCAATTTGTTAAGTCATTTTTGATATTCACACGGATACCAAGATTTGGAATAGGTTAATCATTGTTACCAATCGTAACCCAACAATATGGGAGCATAGGAATGCATGCCTTTTCAAGAAGCATGTTATGAAGACTAGTAATGTAATCATGTTGATCAAGATAAGGGTAGGATTTCAGACAAATTATAGTATAAATGAATTTCCTTATAGGGTGGGTGAGTTGGTGTTCAATTTCAATACGATAAGCAAGTGGGACAGAAAAGCGCACAGGAAGAATCACAGGAGTCAGGTGGGTATGATGGGATCTCTTGTTTTAGCCTAAAGTTTCCATTCTGTTTTCAGTTAGGACTCGATCAAAGGATGTATGTCTTCATTTAGAGACAGATTGAATATGTCAGGTGTTTTGTGTATATTGATCTGCAGTAGGGAGCTATGAGATCTCAGCTTTCCTTGTTTTGGATGTGAGTTATGTAAGCATTGTGCTTTTTTTGTACCATAATTATCTATAAGAACAAATTCTGCTTGTATACTAATACTTCTATTTTTAACAGTGGAGTAAGACGTTGTAAATTTTCTTCATAGATGATGAATATTTTCAAATTGATGCAGGTTATACTAATGAAACAGGTTTTCTAGCACTTTAACGTGGCCGAACCACCAAAATCTTGCATCTCACAAGTTACTTTAAATAGCAGCCACCGTGACCTGATTTGTATTCTATCGAGCAATTATTTTGATCCAAAGAGTCCAGTGTTGTCCTCTTTGCCTATGATTCTTCATTGGAATACCACTGTGATGTAAAGTTCAATGTTTTGTACTCTTTTGAGTTCAGTTTTGTCATTCTATGAGTTCTTAGTTTTTGGTTGTTGTTAATGCTACCTGTTTGGTTTCATTTGAATATATCATTATTTTATCTTCTACTAGTTTTGAGTATATATGATATTATTAACATCAAGCTTGAAATTTCTTCTGCATACTTTATATTTTCATCTTTAGTTGAGGTATTGTTTAGTGTGAGTATACATTGTCAACCGCATTGCATCCTACAAAATGACTAAGAAAGCAAATCCATAGATGTCAACAGTAAGAATGTATCGTGTAGGTTCTTAATTGACTTTCTTCCAACTAGCTCTATACGATTGACTACTTTTATGAAACTTAGTTGTGACAGATTCCGAACTAAACAATGAAATAAAAATGGTTTGAGGTATTTACCTTATAGAGATCTAGAAGAATATTATCAAGTGACTTCCAACCCTGATCAAAACATCGACATATGAGTGATTTGATATCTCCAATTCAGTGGATTCCTTGCCCCAATCACATCATATATTTGCGAGCATTATCTGTTATGTTACCAGCATTAATGGCAGTCCAAAACAAGGCCATGGTTTGAGGTATTTACCTTATAGAGATCCAGAAGAATATTATCAAGTGACTTCCAACCCTGATCAAAACATTGACATATGAGTGATTTGATATCTCCAACTCAGTGGATTCCTCAGCCCAATCACAACATCATATATTTGCGAGCATTATCTGTTATGTTCCCAGCATTAATGGCAGTCCAAAACAAGGCCATGGTTTGAGGTATTTACCTTATAGAGATCCAGAAGAATATTATCAAGTGACTTCCAACCCTGATCAAAACATTGACATATGAGTGATTTGATATCTCCAACTCAGTGGATTCCTCAGCCCAATCACAACATTATATATTTGCGAGCATTATCTGTTATGTTCCCAGCATTAATGGCAGTCCAAAACAAGGCCATCAATATATACCACCAACTGAATCAATCCAATAGCCTTCTCTAGGTCTTTATCCACCCACTGCACATGTTTGGGTGCTCATCTAACTATGTTGTTCATGTCCATCTGATTTACAAGAAGCGGGAGAATGGTGAGCTTTCACATGACTGATCTATCTTCAACCATTATGTCAGTCACTCAGACTCCACATTAAGCTTCTTTCCTGAGATCCTCCCTTGACTAGTGAACCAATTTAGGCATGTCTGTGTAGAAGCAGGAGAGGCCAGCTGCATCACCTCCCTGGACATACATATTACAGAGTACAAGGTTATTTTACTCATCTATCCAGAACAGACCAGCATTCAAAACCAGTCCAGATGATTTTCTCGATCACATCTTTAACTTCACACTCTATGTTTTGCAAAATGGCATACATCTCATCTGATCTTGGATGAGATCTATCAGCAACCCGAAATTCATGCACCAATCCATTAATTTCAAGCCAGCTGCAGCCAGGGGTCTTTTTCAGGCCTCTATCCCTCAGAGAACTCCTCATTTTTGCAACTCCATCCCATTTTCCAGCTGCAGCATAGATGTTAGAGAGTAATATATAGTTTGCAGCATTTCTTGGTTCCAGGTTGATGAGCTTTTCTGCTGCAAATTCTGCTAGTTCTGGCTGACGATGCATTCTGCAAGCACTTAATAATGGGCCCCATACACGAGCATCTGGTTGGAAAGGCATCGAATTAATGATCTCGTTGGCTTCATCAACAAGCCCTGCACGTCCTAGAAGATCCACCATACAGGCATAGTGTTCCTGAGTGGGTTGGCAACAATGAGCAGTCATTTCCTCGAAATATTTCCGCCCTTCTTTAATTTGACCTGTATTAACACAAGCTGTCAAAAGCCCAAGAAATGTCATCCTGTCTGGTCTTATATTTGATTGCTTCATTCGTTTGTAGATATCAAAACACTTTGGCCACTCTCCATGCTTGGAGTACGCACTTAGCATGGAGTTCCAGGTAATTAAATCACTAGCATCAACATCCTCATCAAACAATTCTTCAGCTATATTCAAACAGCCACACTTCGCATAACTTACCAGAAGTCCTGTATGTACAGATGGTGTCGAGCTTATGCCAGCTTTAATCGCACACCCGTGGATGTATTTTATCAGCTCTAGTGCACCATCACTCACACAAGCAGGCAAGATATTCAATACTGTAGCAGAATCAACATAGAAACCATTTGATTTCATCTTTGTAAATAGAGAAATAGCTTTCGAGCATTGACCGTGACTTCCATATCCTTTGATCATAGAGCTCCATGAGACTACAGTCTTGTCTGTTACTAGATCAAAAATCTTACTTGCATCTTCTATGCTACCACAACAACAGTACATGTCTATTAGAGAATTATAAACTGAGATTTGATAATTTAAGCCATTCCTGATAACATGGCCATGGATTTGTTTAGCACATTTAAGCGATTTTACCTCTCCAGCCGATGAAATGGCCGCAATTGCAGTATAGAGATCAGCTTTAATTCCTACCTTTGGCATCAACATCAGCAGCTCAAGAGATTTTTTGGGATATCCGGCCCGCAAATATGCTGATAACATTAGGTTCCACACAAAACAGTCCTTTCCAGGCATTTTATCAAATATCAATCTGGCATTCTGCAAACTACCTAACTTTGAATACATAGACATTAAGGCCGTGTTTACAGATAAATCATCGCTGAAGTCATTTACAACCGCCAATCCATGGACAAGTTTCCCCGCCTTCAAGGAGTGCAACTCAGCACTTGCCTTTAATAAATTAATTAGGTACACGGAATCAGGGGGAATCCCGTCCCTCACCATCTCGTCAGACAGCCAAAAACTTTGACATGGCTTACCTTTGCTCAAACACTCAGCAGCCCGCGAATTCCAGACAGTCAAACTATTGCCAGGCCTTTTCTCAGACACTTCTTGTGCATTCTCTAACTCGCCCAGGTCCTTATACATCTGTCCAAGAGCAACCGCTGTTTCAGATGACTCAAATCCGAGTTTTACCAAATGGGCATGGATCTTTCTACCATATCTAACATCTAATACCTGCCCACATGACCTCAAGATAGGAGGGTATGCAGATTCATCCGGGTGCATTGAATTTAAAATCATTTCTTCGTAAATTGAAATGGTTCGATAAAACTCGTCAATGTCTGCAAGGCTATGAATAATAGCGTTGTAAAGATTTGAATGCCGTTCAATGACTGAATTGAAAACTTGAATAGAGACGTTGGGAAGACCAAGGCTTGCATAACATTCAATAAGTTTGGAAGAGATAGTTTGATTTTGCTGATAGCCATGGAGAATAAATCTTGCATGAACTTGTTTGAGAAGGTGCGGTCTGTCGCAGTGATTTAATAGTGAAGATAGTATACTGAATGATCGGATCTCGGAGGTTTCCCCAAGCCCAGAAATTGGAGGGAAAGAAATAGGGAGAATTTTGGACCTAAGCCTGTGAATGAACATATCAGACAGACAAATGGCCGCTTTGCTCTACATCTTAGACATCTGCACGAGGGGTGTTTGAGGCCTTGAGGGCGGGGGATTATTATGATCACAAATGGTTGGCTAAGCTACTTACCGACGCATATTGCTTTCTAGGGTTTTCACGATTCAAATATCCGATATTTCAGATATTTAATTGTCGGATATTTAAAATTTCGGATATCTAAAAATAATATTTGATTTGAAACTTCGGATATTCGGAAGATCGGATATTTGAATTTTCGGATCGGATATCATCGGATATCAAATATAACCGATATTAGCCGAATACAATTTCAAATATAAAAAAATTACCAAATGACAAATATATTTCATATTATCTGATTTATTGAGCGAATGCTGAGCAAATATCTGATTCGCTTAGCAAATATCCGCTTACTTGACAAATATCCAATGTTAAAACTAAAATAAGAAAGGAATGGATGGAGTCTATCGGTATGCAAATTATTTTTATTTTTATTTTTATAAATATCTAAAAAGGGATTGTATTAAAAATATAATTTCAATTAAATTAAAATTTTTCTTAAATAATAAATAAAGTAAGTAAAAATTATACGCAGACACATAAATTTATTTATATACAATTATATATAAAATAAAAAATTATAAAAAATGTATAAATATTTTTCTTCGGATCGGATATTATTTGTATTTGTCGGATCGGATATTTGGTTTGTTTGAATTTTCGTTGACCGGATCGAATATTTGAGTTGAAAAAAAAAATCGGATCGGTTATTTGTTTTTTCGGATCGGATTGCTTCGGATATCAGATCAAATAAGCAGATATCGGATAACATGAACAACCCTATTGCTTTCCACCAATTCTAGTTCTAGTTGCTACGAAACGAAAAGTAACGTGAAAACATTATTTATTAAATATTTAGAAAATTAGAAAAAAAAAACACTACATATATAGACACACACATTGAGTATATACATTTTATAAAAATAGATCAAATCTATTAAAATTATGAGATAATTTTTTTTTAAAAACCACCACCTATCTTAATTGACGTAAATTATTAATAAAATTCAAATAATAATAATAATAATAATAATAATAATAATAATAATCAAACATTTTTGGTATTGATTCCTCCATATAAAAAATTTCGAGGTTGAAATAACACCTGATTGTCATTTTCGTACTTCACAAATTCTAATTTTATATAGGCGACCCGATGTTCCTTGCATTATGGTAAGGGGTGTTCTTAAGGTCCAACCGATAAATCAAACAAAAACAAATAATATTTTAAGGTTTAATTTAGTTTATAGTTTTAAAAAAATGACTATTTAGTTTAAATTTAGTAAAATAGTTTAGTTATATTTTTAAAAATTAAATTATGATTTATAAACCATAAATCGTACATACATAATGTCTTTATGCAACATCTTATAACTTTTAAGAAGTAACTTCTAAATTTTTTGTTTCTTCTTATATTATAAATCTACATTGTAAGTTTTTTTCTTCCTCATAAGTGCTATAAAATTAATTTGAGGTTGATTATGTGTGTGATTTTATAGTTTTGTCATTATATTAGTTGTAAAATTGTAATATATAGGAGACTTGATTTTTAATTTCCAGAATATGATTTTTCATTTGTAAAATAAGAATTAAAAATAATTTTAAGATTTAAAGTATATAAACCTCAAAGTGAACCAAGCTATACCATCAAATTTATGGTTTGGTTTGGTTAGAGATTTTTTTAAACCATAAAATTACGGTTTGGTTTGTTTTAAAGCTAAAATCATATCAAACCAAACCGTCTATACACCTAATCACAATTTTGATACAGATGGATACATTGTATATGCATTCAAAAATTAAAATTTGACCACATGCAATAGTATTTTTTTTCTTTTTACTAAAAATCGATGTCATTACGGACAAGGTTGTTAGAATCGGGATTCTACCTAGAATCTATGAGGGTCATCATAATTGAATCATAAAATTAGATTATAGGATCATAAGATCCTAAAAATATAATAAAAATATGACCTAGATATACTTGTATGCAACAAAATTATATAATTGAAGTTGAAAAACACTAAAGATCTCATTCTTAAACTCTTATTTGATCACTAATTAAGATGTAGCAACAAAATATGTCAATTACAATGCCTACAAAAAATATTGTTATATGAACTAAGTATACAATAAAACTAACAATACCACAAAAGAAAATAAAATGGATAATTATAAACTAAATAGAAATTGATAAAACAAATAATCTCACAATTTTAATATATATTGTTTACTCCACATTTAGAGTTTGGACTTTTTTAAAGTATTTTTTCTTCTAACAATTGATTTCGCTATTATCTTGCTTGGGCATTCTTCACATTGATTGGTAATCAATATATAGTATGGACAAAATAGTAAGGTTAAGGCTTAAAGTTAGGGAAGAAATATAGTGAGAATAAGATAAAAATAGATAAAGCAAATGATAATCATCATATAAAATTGTAAGATTTTATCGATCCTATATAGGATTGTAATATTCGACTTTGTTACTATTACTTTAAGACTTTATCTAAGATTGTTAATCATTTAATGACTTTTGGATTGTAGAATTGTAAGATTCGGATCGAGAGTTTAACAAATTATGATTACGGAAAAAGGGGTCATAAATGTCATTTATTGAATACTAACATCCATTCCAAGGTCATTAAACAATTGATATAAATTGTACCATACACCATTGGTATTAGAATGTAAAGCAAACTAGCAAAAAACATGAGCTACAAAATTATTAATGCGAGGACTTAACCATAAAATCTAAGTCAGTTTTATACTGTTTCATGACCAAATTATTTTTTATTGCGATGCCAAACCATCAACTGTGAAGCACGGGGACGCTGAAGTGCACCCGTTTCGCGTTTCCGGGACGTTTCCGGGGACGAAACGCGAGGCGGGACGCTGATAAAAAAAAAACCTCCAAAACGACGTTGTTTTGGAGGATTTTTATTGTCTTTTGCCCGGTCGCGCCATCCCCTCTCACGATGCTCCACGGCCCGACCCACTGCCCCTCACTGACAATTTCAGACTTCCCGTTCCGGGTTACCTTTTATACTGACCAATCTTTGAATATCTGTGTCGTACTTCGAAGAGTGTGATCTGAAACTTGAGTTGACAATTCAACTGACTGGAGTCTGGAGATCGCAAGCAAAAAAAAAGAAAAAGGAAGGAACAGGAAAAAAGAGTAGTGACAGTGAGTAGTGACAGAAACTTGTATTCAGCGCGTGTGTGTGTATATATATATATATATATCTGTGTCCCGAAAACTTTTATATATTAAAATTATTTAAGTAATATTTTTATTAAAAAATATTATTTAATCAATTTTTTTATTAAAATATAATTATTAATAATTAAATTTAACTAATATATGAATTAATTTTATAATTTTTTTATTTTTTTTTCTTAATTTTAATAAATTTAATCTATTTATATATATAATTTTTTTAACGTTTCCTGCCATCCTCGTTTTCTATATTTTAAAAAAATGACGTTTCCGCGTTTCGTCCCTTCCCCGTCCCCGTCCCCGTTTCGGTGCAACACTGACCATCAATAGAGACGAGAAGGCTTGGGACCAAAGTCCCTGGGCTTGGAATTTGGACTTTGGCGGGCCATCTCTTGCAGTTCACGGCATCGTGTATTGGGACAGGAAGTGCCTCTCTACAAGTTAAGATGCACCACTGACGTTTCGAGTTTCCCGTCGTGACGCCGTCGATGGCACCACTGTATACTGTATTACTGTGGTAACATAGACATCCGAGTCTCGGACATCCATTTGTGCTATCCGATCACATTTTGATTTTCGTTTCAATCTTCAAATCACCAGAAAGGCATAAACATGAACCGGAAGTTCGGTGGAGGTAAGGCACCGACGGGTACTCCGTCTCTAGGCTGGTCTATCGTCATCGTTGTCGCCTCACTACTGGGTGGCGCTTCCATCGTTCACAATATTTACAAACCTGATCTGGTAACTAACCTTCTCTGATGGGCCTTGTAATTACGTATACGAGTGATGCATGTAACTTGTTCGATGAAATGATTGAAAGAAAAAGGATATTGATTGCTTAGTGTCAGGGTATCGGGAAGGGGATGATTGAAATAGATAAAGTGTTTGTTTATGCTACCTTGTTAAATCTTGTACTTTTGGGAGTTATTGATGAAAATGTTGCATGAATGCAGACAATACCGACCGTGGATGCAGGGGAAGACGAGAAGGGGGGAAATTGACCTATTTCCTTAAATTCTTTTCACCAACATTATTGTTATTGTTGTGTGATTTCTGTTCTGATTTGAGTGAAATGCACTGACATAGGGGTATTGATTGTCTGCAAAATTTGCATCAATGTTAAAATAAAAAATTGTTTTGAACTTTGTTTTCCTAATTGCATGGGATCCTTGCTATCGTTGCCATTATCCTGTTGGCGTTGATGTGTTACTGCTACTTCTGCTGAACTGAATGTGAGATCTTAGTGCATCAATTGCTCATATTGGTTTTTCGTTTACCAGGGGTATATAATCATTGACACCCCAGACTTCCACCTTTTACATAGTTACATCCATCCATCCATGTTCTTGATCGTCTTAAGGAGGCCTAAGCCTTTAGGGCACCGACCTGGGCCATGGTTTCGTCTCAACAGGAGGTGATTTCAATGTTTGATTATTTAAGTGCTGCGCCTCTCTTCCTTGTGGTATGCCAACGGTCGTTGATATGTAGTTTCTGCAAGGAATGATTTTGTTAAGGCCTCAACAGTTGCTAATCTCAAGGTCGGCCCCGAAATCAAGAGGGACAGAAAAGTAAGATGACCATTGGTGACGGCCGTGCCATTACTGCATGTGGGATAGGGCATGACACGTGACATTTTGCTGGGGGGAAGTTTGATAGAGAGAAGTGGAATCAGAGCAGCTGCCAGAGGAGAGGACGCATACAATGGAAATCATGCACTGCATCAAAGGTTGAAAATTTTATGAATGACTTTTGTCTGAATGGGAACTCTTTAAATTTGTTCGTAATACAAAAGTCAAGCCTCAATCAAATTAGGAAAAACAATCCAACCCACTTCGCTCAACTCTCGAAAACCACCTGGTAACTTTGAAGCTAAATAGGCCGCACTTTTGCGTTCCGGATTATTAATTAAGAAAGCAAAAAACATAGCTTATGTTGTACATTTCCAAACCATTAGTAGTAGGTATATATATATATATGTGTGTGTGTGTGTGTGTGAGCTATATATATGAGCCCGAGCAGGACTTCTAGCTCTAAGCTGACTCTCTACATCCTCTATATGTCAGTGGGGAGGAACCAAATGTGTTTAGTAGTATACAGAGAATAACCTAAGGAGATTCGGAAGGAAGACAATCTGAAAATGGCCTTAAGGGAGATTTTGGAGGAAAACAATCTAAAAATAAGAAGTATATACAACACAAAAAAGAATAAAAATTCCATTATAGTAAATATATTTAGTCAAGGCGTTGAAAATTATTATTGATTAGATGGATTTATTTGCATCATTGACTAGTGTTTACTGCCAACTATTTTATAGGTGCTTTTTTCTTTTAAAAAATCTATTCATTTCTCGACATAAGCTCTCTATATAAATGAAAAACAAATTGCAAAATTAATTAATTTAAACACAAGAGAGGAACATACTAGTAACGATTATCACTCCTCTCTAATTCTCTTCAAAATATTTTGTTTTCCTTCTTTCCTTCAATAAAGAGTTATCTTTATTCAATTCAGTCTCTTTCATATAAGCTAGTTCTTACTCGAGAGGGAAAATGGCAAAGGGAGTAAGATACATGGCACATGGAAGAAACATGACCGTGGATGTAGAACCGGCACTCATGATACCTCGACAACAAAAGTCTTCATCAATCTGTCCCAGATTGGAGATTGGAGACGATTATTGAAGAAGTTCTGGCTAAAAGAGCTCCTAAGCGGATTGTCTTATTGCTACATGTCCTTTTGTCTATGATTCTGTATTATTTTTTGTTGTATAGAAATATTGCTTGGACAAGTCAAGGCCCATACAAAATGAGACAGTGGTTTACCTTATACTTGGATCTATATGAAAAAAGTGTAGTTTTATTAGCCATAATTCTTTTTTATTTTTGAAAAAAAAAACTATAAGTTTCCAAAAAAAAAATACTTGTTTTGTTTTAGACTATTACTTATTCTATGTAGAACTGGCTCCACATAGGGATTATTCTTCATTTCTCTCTTGGAAGTTGATTTGCAGATCTGTAGTAACCCCCCCCCCCCCCCAAAAAAAACTCTTTTCTCCTCATAAAAAGAGGCTGGTTCGCTTAATCAATGTATACACCAATGACCAACCCTCTTAATTAGTTCAAATAGTATGATCATAAAGCAATTATTTTTAATCTATGGGGTTAATTTTCATGATTAATTAGTTTTTGACATCTATCAATGAACCTTCATCAATCAACTACTTCCGTTCACAATCTATGTTTATAGCCCACATACTTCATACGATCTGAACTTGAAACTTGATTTTATAGGAAAACATTAATTTCATCATTCGATCCATCCAAATATTGATGATGCAAAACAATTCCATCTCTCTTGAACTTTTAAGCACCCAATTAAAAGGTAAAACTGAGAAAACCAATACAAAAAGTCCATCTTATAATTAAATATGAATGGTCCTTTGAAAAATCATCTCCAGTTTAGGTGATATTGAATACTTCCTCCTTGAGCCTTAACAGAGACCACTCTCTACAGGAGCAACTTAAACCAAGTCTTACATATGCCTCACCCTTTTCTAGGTCCCACCAAATTATGAAGAAAGAACTTAGAAGGACATAGGTGAGGAAAGACTTATTATGAAGGTTGGAGCAAGTTAAGTCAACAAGTAAGGGAAAGTTCGATGAAGTTTAAGCTTATAGTACTACCTTTTGTGCGGAACAATTTTTACCTAACTGTAAAATATACTTGTACACGAAATCCATTCCCAAGAACTGCAAGGCTTTAGTAACTTCCAAGTAGCTGAGAAATTTTGATACTAGGGTAGCAGAACTTCCACTTAGTAGACCTCCCTGATTTTTATCATGCAGATAGGTTCCCTCCTTTGCTTCTACCTAGGTCTTACAATGAATATACACTTTCCAGATATCATGTAATCTTTCCAGCTTTCTCCAGTTCTAGAACACTGCAATCAAGAACCAAAGAAGAAGATGAAGAAGTAGCTAAATTTAGAAGCAACAATATAATTACCCGAGTAAAAGTAGAAGTGTGCTATAGTTAAGACACTCATACTTCTCCCTATCACTACAACAACTCAAATATTAATCCCACCATTGATGAGGTGTAGGTTGTTTGAATTTATGCAACCTCATCTCTAAGAGCATATGAGCTAGTGAGAGACTTTCCAGATTGGCATGTCAAAAGATTTTTGGGAAAATAAGTAGTTGGGAGATAAAAAAATTATTAGTGAAACACATAGGGAAACAATATATACACATAGAAACTTGCTTATGAATCACATAGAAATCATAAATAAGGAAGAACACACAAAGAGATTCAATTGAAGATTCAAACTCAAGTTGATTGAATTTTCTGTCTACTTGATTAGTAACTCCTCAAGTTGAATCTTCTATACACAAGATAAACTAAAACTTGAAAGATATATTACATCCAAATCTAGATAGTATACACCATTGATGTAAAGTAGCAAAAGATGAATCTTCAAATAACAAGATCAACTTTCTCTAATTATCTAACTAATTCATATCTTACTAAAACAACTAGATGGCCAGTTCTCATACCTTGGACATCCCACTCCATGTGCCTTGCATGTGGCTTAATCAAAATTTGCATAACGATCCTTAAGTCCTCCTTTACACCATATTTAAGTAAGTAATTACCTTATTAGGCTTAATTGTGCTAGTTTGACCTAGTTCCTTAACTAAGTGCAAACTAGTAGGCTCCAAAATTAAATAAGCCAACCCTTAATATGTAGGACTTGTAGGATATGCCCCCATATTAGTGGTATCATAGCAACTTGTTGTCTTGTCAATTAACAAGCATTTCAGCATGTTTATGAGTTTGCCCCAATGAAATTGTAGGTACCTCACTAGTGGAAGCACACTAGAGGAGTCCAAGGGTCGTATGTACTACATAGGTTCATTAGAAAGGGAGAGTTGATGGATATGGTTTGGTGTAGGATCCAAGCCATTAAATTGAGTTGTTGGGGGCCATGTGTAGACTTGGCAAAGCTAACCAAACCTAATCCAAAATCTGATATGGATTAAAAAAATTAAATCTAATCTCAATCCGAAAATTGGAAATAAATTGAATCAATCCAGGCACGATATGAATATAGCTAACATACCTAAAATGATCCAACCCAAAATTAGCCCATACCCAAATAGAAATCCAATAATGACCCGACTCAAATTTACCCAAACCGAACCCGAACCCGAACCTGAACCCGACCTATATCCAGACATAATTT